>MU404060.1:424920-782855 GCA_022695795.1 Biscogniauxia marginata | reverse complement strand
TAAATAAAATAAACTTATAAATAAAATAAACTTATAAATAAAATAAACTTATAAATAAAATAAACTTATAAATAAAATAAACTTATAAATAAAATAAACTTATAAATAAAATGGTTTTTTATATAAAATCGACTTTTTCGAAAATGTATAACTTTATATATAAAAGTCGAAAAGATCTCGAACCTTTTTTTCTAGTTATATAATTATATAGTTTAATTAAAATAAAATTCAAAAAAATAAAAAGTGAAAAACATAAAAAGAAAACATATAAAAACTAAAATTATAATAAAACATACGAACCTTTTTATGTATTTTTATATATTTTACTTTTTATTTTTTATTATTTTTTTAGTTAAATTATATAACTATATAATTAAAAAAAAGGTTCGAGATCTTTCCGATTTTTACGTGTAAAGTTATAAATTTTCGAAAAAGTCGATTTTATATAAGAAATTATTTCGTTTACAAGCCTGTTTTGTTTACTTGTTTATATAATACGTTATTATTAAAATTTATTTAAATTTAATAATATTAATAAAATATAATTATATAATTAAAGTAATAATTAAAGCTTAATTTTTAATAATTATATGTAATATTATATTTATTAAATATTTATTTATATTATTAATAAAAATTTATAAAGAGGTTTTAAACTTTATATAAAACTTTAACTTTAAATAATTTAAATAAAAAATAAAAATTTATATAATATATTATATAAACTAATAAACGAAATGGTTTTTTATATAAAATCGACTTTTTTTTTTAATTTTATAACTTTCTACGTAAAAATCGTAAAAATCTCGAACCTTTTTTTAATTATATAATTATATTAATAGTTAAATAACAAGCATTAAAATTACCTAGATACAGTCATTTAAAAGGGAAGTGCCTACGTATTTATATATTTATATATTTTTAATATATAAAGAGTTACACCTTTTACGTAACCCTTAATAAATAGTTCTTTTTTTAGATAATTTAACATAACCCGTCTCACCCTATTTACTTTGCTTATTAGTTATTTACTTTCGTTTACGTACGTACTTATTAATATATATAGTTTAATTAAAATTAAAATTAAAGAAATTAATATTAAAAAACACGAAAAAAAACACGTGAAAACTAAAATTATAATAAAACGTATAAACCGTTTTACGTAATTTTTTATATATATTTAATTTTCTATTTTTCGAATTTCAATTTAATTAAATTATATAACTATATAACTAAAATAAAAAAAGTCCGAGATTTTTACGATTTTTACGCGAAAAGTTATAAATTTTTAAAAAAGTCGATTTTATATAAAAAATCATTTTGTTTATAAACTTATTTTATTTATTTATTTATATAATACGTTATATAAATATATTATTATTTCGCTTTTATAATATTATACGAAAACATTATAAAAAGTCGTTAATTTATAATAATTAATTTTTAAATAATATTATTTATATTTATTACGTTAAAAAGGTAAGTTAAGTATAACTAATGTATTTTTATAAAAAAAGATAAAATAAAACAAACACTTACCTTATTTTAATATAAAAAAAAGGAGTCCACCTTTATATATATGTGTTTTAAATTAAAAACTAACTTAAAATAAGTAAAGCATATATTAATATTAGTTATAATAAATATACACATTATATTAAGCTTGCTTATAATAATATTTAACTATATAAACTAATTATTTAAGTTTTTATTAATATTATCGATTTTTAAAATAAGTAATTTTTATTTTTATTTTTAAAAAACATGTAAATTTAATTTTACGCTTTTTAATAATAATAATAAATATATTATTTATAAGTTAATCGATTTAAATAATAATAATAATTAATTAATTTTAATATTACGTAAATATTTTTAATAATTAAAATTATAAAAATTAGCTTATTTATTTAAATAACTTATTTGTTTATATAACTTGTTTTATATACGAATAAGTTATATAAATAAGTAAGTCACTTAATTTTTTATATAAAATCGACTTTTTCAAAAATTCATAACTTCGTATGTAAAAATCGTAAAAATCTCGGACCTTTTTCTTTAATTATATAACGTGTCTTATAAGCGAGTGGGTCACACAAGAGAGTAGGCCACTTAATTTCCCATACAAAATCGACTTTTTTTAAAAATTTATAACTTTACGCGTAAAAATCGTAAAAATCTCGAACTTTTTTCATTAGTTATATAATTATACGGTTTAACTAAAAATAAAATCGAAAAAAAATAATTTTTAAAAAACGCGAAAAGAAAACGCGTAAAAACTAAAATTAAAATAAAACGCATAGACCTTTTTACGTATTTCTTTATATATTTTACTTATATTTTTTTCGATTTTATTTTTAGTTAAACATTATAATTATATAACTAAAAAAAAGGTTCGAGGTTTTTACGACTTTTACACGTAAAGTTATAAAATTTTGAAAAAGTCGATTTTATATAAGAAATTAAGTGGCCCACTTGTTTATATAGCCTACTTACTTATAAGACATGTTATTTATATAAAATAACTAAATATAAAATTAAAATCCTTAATAAAAAGGTCCGTGCGTTTTGTTTTGATTTTTTTTCGCGTATATTTATTATAATTTTTTCAATTTTATATTTAGTTATGTTATATAATTATATAATTAAAGAAAAAGGTTCGAAATTTTTATAACTTTTATATGTAAAGTTATAAATTTTTGAAAAAGTCAATTTTATATAAAAAATCAAATAACTTACTTATTTATATAACTTATTTATATATAAAACATGTTAATATATTATACTTTATAATAATATAATATTTTAATAATAATATAAAAATATTAATAATTTATATAGTTAAATGTTATAAATTACGCGTGATTAATTAATATAAATATATCTCGTAATTAATTAAAAGTTATTAAAAAATCTAATATTACGTGTAAAAGTCTGGGGTAAAATGGAGGGATCTAATTGGCTAGCTGGATTATAGCGGTATTAGTGAATTAGTTAAGAGTTGATTAGTAGTAAAAGGTAGGTAGAATAATATGTTAGTATGTAGAAGAGGCTTGTTTCCTCGGCTATTTTCCCTGTATACATACCGGCTCGGTAACTAACTTAGGTAGTTCATACTAAGGTTATAAGTACCAGACCTATATTATTGGTCCATGTAGAGTGCGGAGGGATTTTGCGGGGAAAGTGAATACATACCTATGTAGTGCAGCTAAAGCTCCTGCAATAGAAATAGAAATCAGTATAGAAGAACAGAGAAAAGTTACTAATTTAGAGTTATAATACAATTAGTTACTCACTATACACTTATTGAAACTTTGATGCAATCCTCATCTTTTTGAGTTATGAATAACTTACCGATGATGAAAAGTAATTCTTGGGGGTTGTTTTTCCAGGGAGCTACAATTACTGCCAGGTATCCTATCGCGGTAAATTGGAGGCCAGACAAGTCACATTGCTAAGATTAACCATGCAATATGAAGTCCTTTCTTTTTATTTTAGCCGGAACCTCTTCAGCACGTAGGGACTACATGTAAGTAAGTTGATTGAGGCTCATGTGATATTACAACGACAGCAGTTTACTACACATAGAGCAGATCAAAGTTAAAAAGAGACGGGACAGCTTAAGCACAGAATGGAGTCAGCACCTGCATTTAACGTGTCATACGCATGACCTCATAACCGTACTAGACAACAGCTTGACATATGATTTCCTACACCACGTAGAACCGGCCCCAGATAGACACTAACCAAATGAGGAATAGCAGGCACGCCGTGTCCGGGCAGGATGGGTAAGCGTGGACAAGCGTGGGGCGCCTGGGTCCCCTCGGCATTCCTGGGACCTGCCGTCAAGCTGCCTCGGCTGAAGTGGTCGTGGTAAAAAAGCGGCATCTGCATCCTCATAAAGTTGCGTAGACTAATAGAAACCTCGACCTGACTTCCTCAGCCCCCCCGAATATCCCCCATCCATTTTATCCCCATCCAACTCCACAACCACCTATATTATTTTCCTTCCGGCATCTCGTGTTCTTCTGGGATACCAATCGTATTGTAAATAAGCAATTACTCACATCTCACATCTCCTTCGGTATACTCCCAATCACGAGCTTTTTTTTTTTGGTCTGTCCAACACGATGGCCGGCGAGTTGCGCTACGACGACCAGGTCGTCGTCATCACCGGAGCTGGAGGTGGCTTGGGCAAGGCATATGCTACCTTCTTCGGCTCGAGGGGAGCCAAGGTTGTGGTCAACGACCTTGGTGGTTCGTTCAAAGGAGAGGGCAACTCGACAAAGGTAATGAGTCTCCCTTCTTCACCGATGGCATCCCCCTAATGCTGATGTAATCTGGTAGGCCGCCGACGTAGTTGTCAACGAGATCAAAGCCGCTGGCGGTCAAGCAGTCGCCAACTACGACAGCGTCGAAAATGGCGAGAAGATTATCGAGACGGCCATCAAGGCCTTCGGTCGGATCGACGTGCTCATCAACAACGCCGGTATCCTACGAGATATAAGTTTCAAGAACATGACGGACCAGGACTGGGACCTGCTTATGAAGGTACACGTCAAGGGCGCATACAAATGTGCTCGCGCAGCCTGGCCGCATTTCCGCAAGCAAAAGTACGGTCGCGTTATCAACACGACATCTGCTGCTGGTCTGTTCGGCAACTTCGGCCAGGCCAATTATTCGGCTGCCAAGTTAGCTATGGTCGGTTTCACTGAGACTCTGGCGAAGGAGGGTGCCAAGTACAACATTATTTGCAATGTTATTGCTCCTATTGCTGCGAGTCGCATGACCGAGACTATCATGCCCCCTGACCTGCTGGCAAACCTGAAGCCAGAGTGGGTTGTCCCGCTGGTGGCTGTTTTGGTCCACAAGAGCAACACTAATGAGAACGGTGCCATCTTTGAGGCCGGCGGTGGCCATATTGCCAAGTTGAGATGGGAGAGATCAAGCGGCCTTCTGCTCAAGGCAGACGACAGCTATACACCTGGCGCTATTCTCAAGAAGTGGGACAAGGTTACCGACTTCTCAAATCCTCAGTACCCGACCGGCCCCAATGACTTCATGAGTCTCCTGGAAGAATCTATGAAGATGGGGCCGAACGAGCAGGGTGAGAAGCTAGACTTTACAGGCCGTGTTGCCTTGGTCACTGGCGGTGGTGCCGGTATTGGACGCGCCTATTGTCTTGCCTTTGCTAAGCACGGTGCATCGGTCGTTGTCAACGATCTGGTGAACCCCGACACTGTCGTTGAGGAGATCAAGAAATTGGGCGGTAAGGCCGTTGGCGTCAAGGCATCCTCTGAAGAGGGCGACAAGGTTGTTAAGGGTGCCATCGATGCTTTTGGCCGAGTCGATATCATTATCAACAATGCCGGAATTCTGCGGGACAAGGCCTTTACCAACATGGACGACAGCCTCTGGGACCCTGTCCTGAACGTCCACCTCCGAAGTACTTACAAGATTACAAAGGCCGCATGGCCATATTTCTTGAAGCAGAAGTACGGGCGAATCGTAAACACCACTTCGACCAGTGGTATCTACGGAAACTTTGGACAGGCTAACTATGCGGCAGCGGTAAGTCGATATCAAGAATGCATGGTCATACGATACTAATGAGCTTTTCAGAAATGCGGTATCCTTGGCTTCTCCCGAACAATTGCCTTAGAGGGTGCCAAGTATAACATCTACTGTAACACCATCGCTCCCAATGCAGGAACGGCTATGACAGCTACCATTCTCCCCGAGGAATTGGTACAGGCCTTCAAGCCTGACTATATAGCGCCTCTCGTCCTTGCCCTGTGCAGCGACAAAGTACCAAAGAAGCCCTCGGGTGGGCTATACGAGGTTGGCAGCGGCTGGTGTGGCCAGACAAGATGGCAACGAACAGGCGGTGTTGGCTTCCCAATTGACGTCAAGTTGGTTCCCGAAGAGGTCGTCAAGCACTGGTCCCAGATCGTCAATTTCGATGATGGCCGGGCGGATCACCCAGAGAAAACGTCCGCTTCGGTAGAGAAGGTGATGGCGAACATGCAGAATAAGCGGGGGGCATCCAAAGTATGAGCTCTTCTCTTTCCTCGATGCCTCAAATCTCATTGTATATAAATACCATGTACTAGGCTAGTAAGAATATGTTCCAATATTGACCGTTTTTGTCTTGCAGGGATCGGTGTCTCAAGGACCGAGTCAGGGCAACAAGTACCTAGAGGCTCAAGCGAAGGCAAAGGCCACGAAGTCACCGCCGACCGAATTCAGCTACACGGAACGCGACAGCATGCTCTACAACCTAGGTGTCGGTGCTAAGCGTACGGACCTGCCCTACGTATTCGAGGGGCATGAAAATTTCCAAGTGCTTCCCACCTACGGTGTGATTCCTCAATTTGACGTCAACATGCCATTTAACTTCGACGAGGTGGTCCCCAACTTCTCACCTATGATGCTACTCCACGGCGAGCAATATCTTGAGATCAAGAAGTACCCTATCCCGACGGCGGCGAAGACCAAGAACTACGGCAAGTTGATTGAGGTCGTCGACAAGGGAACGGCCGCCATCTTGAAGAGCGGCGTCACAACCGTAAACGCCGAGACCGGCGAGGAGCTGTTTTACAACGAGTCAACCGTCTTCCTCCGAGGATGCGGTGGGTTCGAAGGACAGAAGAAGCCCGGTGACCGCGGCGCCGCCACCTCCCCTAACATCCCGCCCAAGAGGCTCCCGGATGTAATTGTCGAATTGACGACAACCCCGGAGCAGGCCGCTATTTACCGACTTAGCGGTGACTATAAGTAAGCTTTCTCTGTCTCATTTTTAGCAGTCAATCTTGCTCGTTCAAGTCTGCATTATTCCGTACTAACCTCGTGAATAGTCCCCTCCACATCGACCCTAACTTCGCCAAGATGGGCGGCTTCAAGGAGCCCATCCTGCACGGGCTGTGCTTCATGGGCATCGCTGGTAGGGCTGTGTACGAGTCGTTCGGCCCGTACAAAAGCATTAAGGTTCGGTTCGCCGGGTCCGTGTTCCCCGGTCAGACCCTTATCACCGAGATGTGGAAAGAGGGCAGCGGCAAGATCATCTTCCAGTCGAGGGTCAAGGAGACGGGTAAGTTGGCCATATCGGGTGCTGCGGCAGAGCTCATTAATGGTGGCAAGTCGGGCGGCAGGTTGTAGAAGAACAGGAAATGTAAGGTTAGAACGAAGGAAAGGGTATGTTGTCCAGTTCTTATGATCTGTGGCGATAGGATGGATGGATCCTCATGGTTATATATATGTTAATGAGGGTGGAGGGACAACAAATGTTTGGGAAAGAAATTGGGAAATAGTTTTGTATCATTGTGTACCCCCTCCGGCCCTGTTTTGTTTTGGTTAACATTTCAGTTTCGTATGGAGTTTGCAATAGGTATGGTATGAATAAAAGAGACTACTTACATGCAGATCTACTTAGGTGGTATGTTTGAAATTTAATTTACCTTGTTCTCATGTCACTGTAGAAGGCCTATGTGAAACCTTGGGCACACGGCGGATTGCTGCTGTTGATGCTATTATGCTAGCTACTTGATTGGTCTATGAAAGACGATAGAAACCTATGGTTTAGCGTGGGTAGTTCAATAGAAGTGTTGGAAGGGGTTGAGTTTGTTTGCCGTTGAACGAAAGAACACAACTGCCGTAGAACTCCTTCAGCAACACAAGGCCCAAAGTTATGGAAGAGTATCAGTGAACCAACAATCCGACTTTAGTTTAAGGTGCTTTGTATGCAGGAATACAGAAAGACCACCGAGGAGTAGATAAATAGTTTGTTGTAGATTCAAAGAATATCAAGTGAAACTGAGTGCTACTCACAAGGGGGCCTTCATGCTTACCTTCATGCTAGTTTTCGATACACGGGAGCTCAATAATAGGTATATTTCGAGTAATACAAAAATTTGACTGAACGTTACATGCGGATTGCTACGAGGCACATGAGTTTCGACTAGTATAAATCATCGATTCTTTGTCTTGTCAGCTAGCTATCTCTAACGTCGAGAGAAACCTACGGTGTCTAGATCATACACACCAGGTGCCAACTATTGAAAAGAGGACAAGTGAAAGCAAACAAGAACAGTGAATTCCACACTGAATAACGTCCCTGCATTATCAATATACTGCCCTGTATTACTTACACGCCCGCAGCGGGCAGATAGGTAGGTAGGTAAGTGAGCCCAGACCAGCAAAATAGTCGAAATGAAAGAAGTCCGAAAATAACCCCCCCCCCCTTCGTATTCGTATTGACAACAACACCCCATCAACCCACGCCTGCCCCGCGTCCTCAACTCTTCCTCGTCATCTTAGCCGTGCTCTTCTTCTTCTTCTCCTCCCTCCCTCTCTCCCCTCCTCCGAGCCCCGACTCCCCTCCTTCCCCTTCCCCTTCTTGCAGGCGCAAATATTGTTGAGGACCTCGGCCTCTGCGTCCCACAGCTCCCTCCCGCAGTCCGGACATTCTGTCGACATCGGCTGCTCCTCCTGGACCTGGACCTGGGCCGGGTCGGGGCCCAAGGGCTCGTAGGACCCCGGCAACATGAGGGACTGCGGCTGCGATTGCGACTGCGACTGCCACTGGGAGGGATAGAGGGGGAGGTGGAGAGGAGGGCCAGACATCGTCCTCGTCGTTTGCGGTTGCGGTTGCGGTTGTGCTTGCGCTGGCGGGTATTGCGTCGGCGGGTATTGCGTCGCGTTCCAAGGTGGGAACATCGTCGAGAACGGCGGCAGGGTGACATTCTGCCGCTGATGTGCCGCCGGCGGGAGGTCGAGCTGGGGCACCTGGCTCGCCCCCGCCGTGACGTCGTAGCTGCCGAAGCCCGCGGCGTAGAACGAGGGGAGCGTGGCGTAGCTCTGGGGGCTCGCGGTCAGGTTCCCGCCGAGGACGGTCTGCCCGTCGTCGTATGAGGCGTCGCTGACGTGGCTGTTACTAGTGTGGTCGCGGACGGTGCGGTCGCCGCCGCTGTTGCTGAAGTAGCTCAGGGACGATGCCTGGGACTGACTGTGCACCTCTTCGGCGTTGTAGATATCGTCATCTTGGTCCCAGTCATGCGGGTTCGACATTTCGGGCGGCGGTGACTTCTCTTCCCGGGATTCGAAGGCTGCGGATTCTTTTTATCCGTGATAGCATGCCCTGGAAACGATCATAGAGAGAGTTCTAGAGATGGGGGTGGTAAGCGAAGGCATATTAAATATGAAGTCCATATTGTGATGGGACGATGCTGAAGTGCCGCGATGCAAAACCTTGGGACTGCGAGACGGCAAACATGATGGGTTACAAAGCCGTCGTTAGACATGTATCATGGTCAAGTTTGACTTCCCAGTTGTCCGGTTCGTCGAGCACCGCGTCGAGCCGGTGAGTTACCCGACTTAGTCCAGCAACACATACACTTACTTACACATACACAATACACATTACGCACGCGCGACCCCAAAGGTATCAGATTAGAAGGGAACATAGCAGGAGAAAGGGACGTCACACAAGTCTACCCGCCCCCAGTTGACACGCGGCATCGGCCTGGGCCTCGGGACATCAGGAGTATCCTTTATCTAGGTAGGTCAATGTTGGTTTGTTGGTCGGCTTATCAAGTCGTGGTCGTGTACCCCTTAGATGAAAGAAAAGGGGGAAAGAGTCATACTTAGCTGATGATGCCTCGAAGAACGCCGTGCCACATATGGCCGTCCATAGCAAGCGATCTAGATTTCATATAAAATAGCCGCATGTACACAACAGGCCGTTGGTGTTACTACGCGACCCTCGAGAACCTACCGGTTAGCTACCTGACTATTAGTTGGCAGTCAGGGCTTTCAAGGACCATGGGATGGACGGTCGAGTTTGACTGACTGGTCACTGCTCTATTTCTTTTCGTCTTTTTTCTTCACCCCTTTCTTCAGAAAACCACTATTTACAATTTCATGCGATATTTTCAATACCCGCTGGCATCTTGTGTATATTTCTATCTTTTTATATTGAAAATGTCGTCCCGAATAGTTAGCTATGAGCAGTTATTGGAGATCAGAGGACCGACTAACTGAGCCTCAGTGAACCACACATTCCTAGACATCTAAATTTCGTCAATGTCATCTAAGTGAATACCACTATAATAAAAGCAGGTTAGTTTGATAAGTTAGCATTAAGTTGATAATACCGTGATAGCTTCTTGGTTTCAAAATCTTGACACGGTATTATGCCATGGGGCCATAACAAGGAGGTCTGTTGTAGTTGTTGCATGTTAATGCTGTCTCTGGGTATATCGTAGTTCCACATCCTATCCGAACCTGTATCAAGACCAAAGCCTTTTGTTTCTAATCATACGCCGCCCTTCCATGCAACCAATGCTCTACTCTAACATTAACATGAGCAGAGTTCCACTCATAGTCGGTTCGTCCGAATGCTCAAAAACGTCAAACCCTTAATAACTCCAGCGCGTCCATTCCCTTCACACAAATAATATTTCAATAATAAAATCACAAAACTCCTCCATACTCGGTATTCTGCCGCCGGGGAGCACTTGGCTAAGCACTCTATTCTCACTGCCAAGACCTCCCACCCCGTCTTGGAGATACGCCTTCTCTGCGTTAGAGAGCTCGCGTTGTTCCGTTTCTCTCCATTTGCGCTCGGCCTCTGCCTTTGCATGCCGCAAGATTGCCTCGGTGTTTTCTGCCTCCCAGAGGTTGCATTTGTTGCACTCCTTACAACGTCTGCCGTCGCCCTCGGGCCGAAAATGCTGGCAGAAGTGCTGGTAACCTTCGTTCGGCGTGCCGATATCTTTACGGCAGACGTAACACATCTTGTATCCGCAAGGGCAGGTTAATTTATTGCACCCGGCTGTCTTGACGAATGACGTGTTGCAGCGTGGGCATACACGCTTTACTGCCATTGACATCGCCTGTTCGACTTGCGTACGTAGCGCCACGAGGGATGATTCATGACACACATGTATATCCACCCATGCCTTGGAGCAAGATAGACAAGATGAACGCGCACATGCAGGATTCTGGCAAGTGAACTTCAAACCGCGACGACGACGCTGGTGTCGGCCCAATGCTGCTGTGAATTGGCGGGATGCATAATCCCTGATAGAGCGATTCAAGCAAAGTACAACACAGACGAGTACCAAGGTCAAAATAGGAAAAGAAACCGGAAAAGAGAAAAAGAGGAGGGCTAACAGAAGAACGATGTTGGGTACGTTGCTTGCGCGCAATCTCGGACCTCTCATATTAGCTGGCATGTATAGATCATCGACTTCCGCATAGTTGCAAAAAGGACACTGGACAAGCGATAGCCCGCTGGATATGAGACCATGCTCCGCTAGGCGCTGGTCAAGCTTTTGTAAGATCTCGGCTCCTTTCTTCTCTTCGCGCATGGCCCGTTGGATATGCTCCGAGGATATGCAGCCTTCGCATTCACTTGATGAAACAGCCGGGCAGCGGAGAGTACCTGTGTCCTTGTTGATATTGCGCTGCCAGCCTTGCCCGAAGACGGCCTCTGTAATCGAGTGCTGCACACAGCGGAAGCATACCATATGTCCTTCGGCATTACAGGTAGTGAATTCTTCGAACACAGCATCGGTAAAACAGCAGGTACACTCGTATGTCGCATCGTGAGCCTCAGCCTCCTCGGTATGTAGCGACATGGCCAAGGCGCGGTCGCTCTCCTCCCTGGAGACCTGCTCGCGCTTTTTGAGAGGCATGATTAGCTCCTCAAACAACTCCTTATCCAGTTCGGCATTGCCAGTTGCTTTGAGCGATGGTTGTACAGAGCCATCGTCAGATGACCTCCAGATAATGAGAGGGTGGGTTTCGGCCTCGGCGAAGGTAACAGGCTTCCTGCGGAAAAGAAGAGAAGAAATTGCAAACTTCCATGACTTTGAGGAGAGCTCGACTAGGGTCGGTCGAGCATCGAGATAGGAGTGGTTGTACTCGGACAGAACAGCATCGATCGAAGATCTAGACAGACCCTTGAACTCGTGCAGAGCTAAGGATCTTACTGATGCCTTGTATTCCTTTGTTCTGAAAGCCTCGGTCCGGGATATCACGGGTGTCTGGTTGATGGCAGTGTGGTCGCTAGCTCTTCGTCGCCCCTTCACGAATGTAGCCGGACTTTTCAGCAACTTGTCCGTGACGACAAAGAGTTTCGATTCCTCAGAGAAGTTGGAGAGCATCTCCCTGAAGACCTCGATCTGTACGTCGGGAAACAAGGCTGCGAGGGTCTCGAGATGTTTGTTCAGTTCGACTACATCGTCAGGGGGCGTTGTGACGGGCTGGAGCTGGGATTTGTCGCAGAGGTATTCGGAGGAGGCGTCATGGCTTTGTGATGGCGAATGTGACGTGCTATTCGTGCTGTTCGCGTGGGAATGTTTAGGCTTGTTGGATCTGAACGAACCCCTTCGCCCTGCCGGGCTTCCTAGCAAAGTCGAAAGGAACATGTCTCTGGGTCAGGCGTGGCCAAGCGGGCAGCACATGGTCGCAGGCGCAGGCGGTGGAAAAGTAGAAGATGCGAGGGAAGATGCGAGGGCAGAAAGCGCTGTCATCAGCCCCTAAGAAACATAGAGTCACAAGGATACATAACTCTGTCAGAGCGGCCAACAGTTAGAGTTGATGAGGATCGAGGTCAACCGGGTAAGGCTGGAAGCTTACATGCGTGATTCGGGGATCTTGACGTGTCTCGGCCGGCAACGATGCAGGTGCCTTGCTTCCGGTGCCAGGGTACCGTAGCAGACAGAATTCATGTATCCGGGGAGGTGGGAGACGCGGGTCGGTATGCAATAATAACTTATTATCGCACCATCGCTAAAGAAAAACGACCCTTTATAAGCATAACATACTTTAGGTCCCTAGGTAGTGCACATAAACACTGTTCTCATTTAGAAACATCATACTTCTTTATTACCTACCTCTAAAACCTTTTACATATATTGATTGCCCTCTCTCTTACGACATTCTATCAGTATTGAAACTAACCTCGTTCTCTTTAGGTACGCTCTATACATGGCTGCAGAACCTAGGCAACCATTATGAAAACTACATATATACACTCAAATCATTTCGTTCGAGACTACAACATTTAATTACATTGATAACATACGACTTGAATACCCACCCGTAATGGGGTGATCGCAAGTAGTCAAGATAGCTAAGGGAGGTAGCTGGTGATACTTTTAATAGCAATCCAGCAATCCCTTCAAAGAGACAAGACATCCTCATATCCCCATCACTGGCAATTTGAATACAGTACAGACGCCTACGCTATCGACTAGAATGAGATGGGGAGCAATTACAAGTGAGAATACTACCCTTGTATACCTATTTGTCTAAAGCAACGATCAAGCTCTTACTATCCTTCTCTCTTCTTTTGGTCCCTCTTTTCCCACGTGATCTCGGATTCCTACGACATTTACCCAGGGACCTCGTTTTCTTAGCACGTCATTGAGTCACAGCGCGATTGATAAGGCAGCACTGGATCGTAAGGATGCAACCCACCCGTATCCATATTAGGTACGCAAATGCAGAGAATACGCCTGCTCCATAGGCACCAGAGTCGTATCTTGAAAGGAGAAAGGCCCCGAAAGACGAGATTAGCCTGCATGAGCACGTCTTGAAAGGCTGCTTCCGGCCGGGTCTTGGCAGGGATCTTCGACCACTCGTAGAGCCTTCATCAGCTATTGCGTGGCTCGACTGGGTAAGTAAGCAGTACCGGCAGAATCCCAGGATCACACCCCGGCCGTCACTTACGGGGTTCGTCCGACTCACCGAGCCGAGCCGTTGCATATCTTTCGCTCTTCAAGCAAACGCAATCCATCTCAACTGTGTCTTCAGCATGAGAAGCCATGGAGCAGTTTTCTCTTGGAAGTAGTCACTGGGATGCTTACCCCTTTCGCTCCTTGTCCGGCTTTCGTATTAAAGACGACCATAGGTAAGTATTCACCTTCTCCGACGCCAAGACCCCGGCATTTTCCAACCAGCGGTCTAACGTATTCCAGCGAACCACCGGACCTCCAATGGATTGATCAACTATCTCGCTTCGCAAAGGCCGGTTACCTGCAGCTCTCTATCGTCGTCGTATCCCTTCTTCTAGTCGTGAAGCATTTGCTTGATCGCTCTTATTCTAAGGTTTCTCGACCTGAAGGCAATGGCTCTACGATCTCATTGGCCTTTGAATTATGCAGCCACTTTTTACGGGCCGCCTCGCTGGCGTTTATGATTGTAGCGGCAGTGCAAGAAGGAGGGAAATGGGCTGATGTTGCTGCTCTGGCGTATGCTTTCTTTCTTGGACTTCTGCGGTTAGCAAACGACCTAGAATGGAGACATGTTGCGCTACATCACGTGAATTTCGTGCTATGTGGTTCTTTGCTTGTTATTGCAACGGGGGAGTTACTCCCCTTCATCGATGCAGACTACAAACAGCACCTAAGTCCTATGGTTATATCTAGCATAGCAACATTAGCTGGTGCTGTCTTCGTGGCTGTAAGTACCCGCAGAGAATGGATCCCCCCATCGATGGACCTTGATATCTCTGAGAGAGTCTCCACCCGAGAACCATCTCCCGAGGAGACTTGCAGCTGGCTAGAATACTATGTCACCTATGAGTGGCTTACGCCTCTCATGTTTAGGGGGGTGCGGCGTCAAATGTCTGTTGAAGAACTACCTAGACTTCCATGGTACGATGAGCCACTGCTACTCCTCTCCAGAATCATCCGAGCTCGCCAGAAAGCCGGGTCTACTTTATGGACGTTGATCTGGTTTCTGTCAAAGGAACTCACTGCTATGGTTTGTTGGTCCACATTAGCTTTCATTGTCGAACTTGTAGCACCATTCGCTATGTATAAGCTGCTAGGTTATCTCAGCAATCCGGAAGAATCTCATTTTCGACCTTGGGTTTGGTTGGTACTTCTTTTTGTTGGTCCTCTGTCCCGATCTGTGGCCTTCCAGCAATATATATTTACCTCCACTCGCCTGATCGTACGTGTTAAAGCAGCCTTGACGCAGGAGCTATATTATAAAGCTATGAGCTCTATGGAGTTGGAGGATGAGGTATTTGCTGAGATCTCTGCTACCGGGCAAGACAAGGGCACCGCCAAAAGGCAGAACGCTACATCAACGGGACGTCTTGCAAATCTGATGAGTGCGGATATTGATGCAATCACGTACGGCCGCGATATCGTCATGATTTGTACTGGAATACCAGCTGGCTCTGTCGTTGCGCTGGTTGGACTATATAAAATTCTAAACTGGCCGGCGCTCGTCGGCATTGCTACCATGATCTTGCTATCGCCGTTACCAATATTGATTGGTCGAAGAATGGTCGGTATCCAGCACGATATGAAGAAAATACAGGATTCTCGCATCTCCGTCGTTTCTGAGTACTTGGCCTCGATTAAAGCAATCAAATACTTTGCTTGGGAGGATGCTATCATCAAGAAAGTCAACGACATCAGGCATAGCGAGCAAAAGAAGATTTGGAAATTAAATATGCTGTAAGTATTCTGCAACTTAATTCTAAGAAGATAATCGGAATAACACTAATCTTCGTACCACCAGATTCGTCATGTTAGGCCAGCTTACTGAGTCTATCCCAACTCTTTCGCTGGTTCTTATTTTCACTCTGCACGTTCTCGCCCGTAAACAACAACTCACAGCAGATATTGCTTTCACAGCAATCACTTTAGTCAGGACTCTACGTAGAAACCTTGCGATGGCATCGGGTGCTTCAAGACATGTCACTGCCGCTGCGGTGTCTATAAAACGCCTTGATCTCTATTTCCGGAATACTACGCCGCTGAGCCCTCACCCCGTTGGTCCCCTGAAGATTAGCAATGCAACCTTCAGGCGTCACAAGAAGGCTGCCTTCGTACTCAATAATATCTCTATCGATTTTGTTGAAGGTGGTTTGAATGTGGTGATGGGTCAAAGTGGCAGTGGGAAATCGACATTGCTGATGGCAATACTCGGCGAGACCTTACTCGAGAACGGTTCTATCACTTGTCCGAAAGACATCGCATATGCATCTCAAAGCCCATGGTTACAGAATGAGACTATCCGCGAAAACATTCTTTTCAATAGTCCCTTCGAGCAGGTGCGATATGACCAGGTCATCAATGCGTGCGGGTTACCAATCGACTTTAATGAGTTTCCTGAACGAGACGAAACCGAAGTAGGTGAGAATGGTGCCTCGTTGTCCGGTGGTCAGAAATCACGCGTAGCTCTTGCTCGAGCTCTTTATTCAAAGGCCCCTGTCATCCTCCTTGACGACATCTTCTCAGCACTTGATGCTAAAACCTCGTCATCATTGTGGAAAGAAGCCTTTTGTGGTGATCTGTTAAAGGGGAGAACGGTCGTGCTTGTTACTCAACTGCCATGGATTGCCCCACAGGCAGATCTGTCCATCACTCTGGAAAATGGCTTAATCAAGGATATTCAACAGAACTTAGGCATTGTTCGGAAGACTGTAACACTCGACAAGACTCTATTTGACGAGGGAAATGTCGACTTGATCTCAGAAACAACTACGAATAACGTGACTGAGACTAATGGTACGGCTGCCAACGGGTCCTCTAATGGCCATCTCAAGACAACAGAAGCCAAACGCCGCGATGAAGTCACAGAGGAAGCTTTAAAGACTGGCCCGACTGCACGTTTTCAGTGTAAGTATTCACCCTCCCTGTCCCCGACTCTATTCAAACGCTTGCCCGTCTCGCAGCATCACAGCAATTGACATAGCTTTCCAAGTTTTCTCGTATATGCGGCTCTTCGGCAGCCCCTTCTACGCAATGCTTGCTATCATCATGAGCACTCTCAGCACGGCCTCCTTCATTGGAACGGGTTTGTGGATCGCCGTCTGGGTTGATGCCTACGGAAAAGATGATGCCTATGATATTGCATTCTATCTTGGCATCTATGCGGCGTGGAGCATGGCAGATATCATATTTAGCGGTCTGACATACATAGCCTACGAAAGTGGAGGTTGGTACGCAGCACGAACTCTACACACTACATTCATGAAAGCTGTGATGAGCGTCCCTCTTTCTTGGTACAAGACGACACCTGTCGGTCGTATCGTTAACAGATTCTCGCGCGATATGAACTCAATTGACACATCCCTGGCGGGAATGCTTCGGATGTGTCTCGAGGCACTAATTCGCCTAGGCTTCCAGGTTGTAGCAGTTGGTTCGGTACTTCCTATCTTCATGCTTCCCGCTGCAGCTTGTTGTATAGCCGGTATAGTCGCCGGAGAACTCTATACGAGGACGGCGGTGGCAGTCAAGCGGCTTGTGTCGTCGTCGCAATCACCTCTTTTTGCCCAGTTCGCCGACAGTCTGGCTGGACTACCTATTATTCGTGCCCGCGCCAATATGCCCCGGGTCTTTGGCAACCAACTTGCAGAGAAACTTCGAAGATTTTCGGTAGCTTCAGAGGCGCAGTACAATTGTAACCGTTGGGTAGCGCTTAAGGTCGACATGATGACGACTTTAGTCACTGTCGCGGCGGGTGCCATAGCAGTGTCGAAAGCCGGTCTAGTAGCAGTGGGCGTTGTTGGGTTTTCGCTAACCAACGCAACGGCAAGTATTCATCTCCGTGATCATACACAACTTACTAATCGCATCGTTAGACTCTTAGTCAACTCATCATCATGCTTGTCAGAGCTGGTAACGAGCTCGAAGTCGAGCTACAAAGCGTACGTCCACGACTTGTCAGGTCCCTTATTAAAATATAGTAAGCAGTACTAACGCAACAATAGTACCACCGAGTCCGAGAATATGCTGCCGTAGAACCAGAAGAAAAGCCGGATGAGTATAAGGATGCTGGCTCCTATAGCGACCACCCGCAGGCAGTCTTGCCTAAGGACTGGCCGAGGAGTGGCGAGGTCGAGTTTCGGGATGTAACTATTAAGTACGACCTAGAAGGACCAGAAATTTTGAAGAACATCAACCTGAAGTTCTCCGCTGGCGAAAGAGTGGCTATTGTTGGGCGGACTGGCTCTGGCAAGAGTACAGTAAGTTGAGAGTGCTTCTCTAAAAACAATTTTTGTCTCCCCCCACCTAATTATCACTATCCTGATGTCTACGGATTTAATTCCGGATTATATGGCTAATGTGTATTCTTCAAGTTGGTTCTTTCCCTCCTGCGCTTCACAAATGTTGTATCAGGTCAAATTTTGTTTGATGGTGTCGATATCACGAGCTTTCCGCGCAGGAAGCTTCGAGAAGCACTCACCATCATTCCTCAGGAGGCGGTGCTATTCAATGGAGATGTGGGCTCAAACCTTGACCCGACGGACGAGATCCCTAAGGAGATAGTCGAAAAAGCACTACAGTACTGCAGCGGCATTGCGTCTTTCCAGTTCCATCAGGGCGACGAGCACGCCCCGAACGGGCACGATCAGGCCAACGGTCATGGTTTCGGCTCTGACCGGCCACCGGCAGACTTGGGCATTAATCTAGCGACGACGGTCAAGCCAAAAGGCGAGAACTTCTCCCACGGTCAGCGTCAAGTCCTCTCCCTATGCAGGGCGCTGGTGAGGAAGAGCAAGTTGATGCTGCTCGACGAGGCGACGGCAAGCATGGACTACGAAACGGATCAAGGCATACAGGAGGTCCTACGGAAGGAGCTCAGCGAGCACGGCAGGGATAGGACGCTGGTCACAATCGCGCACCGGCTTAAGACAATAATCGACTATGACCGCGTGGTGGTGATGAGCGCGGGCTCGGTTCTAGAGTAAGTTTGCAAAATGATATTATTGTTGTTTTCTCCTGTTGAGTGTCGGCGTTGCTGACAAAAAACTTCGCAGGGTCGGAAGCCCGAAGGAGCTTTACGAGGCCAAGGGGCAGTTCTACGACATGATGAGACACAGTGGGGAGTTTGAGGACCTGGAAAATCTGATCAATACGAAGTTGTAAAAGGGTAGGTAGCATATTGGGGGTTTTGCCCGGGGTATAAAACAATTTATAACTACTACTACACGTTAGGTAGATAGACATATAGAACTCGTGTATTGATTGAATCGGAATTTTCCTAATCAATTAATCAATTATTATTCCTGCGGAATGCTGGAAATATAAAGGTTCTCGAAGAAAGCCCTCCTTGCGTTGCCTTGATATAAGTGACGAGGGCAGCTCGTCTTCCCATTTAAAAAGAGGCCAAAGTTCGCAACACACGATAAATGACGAAAATGTGAAAAGAAAATTTCACAAGGCTTTCTAATAATAACTAATAACTAAAATTGATTTTTTTCAATATTTGTCTCTTCATTTTTCTTAGGAAGCAAATAAAATAAGAGAAAGTCGTTAATTTCGTGACCAAACAATAGGAAAACTACGAGGTATAGCTAGCAGCAGATATTGTCAGACTATATAACATGCGATAAAATGGTTTCGGCATGCAAGCCAATTGGGGTGAACAGCGAATCGGCTCAGTGGTCTAGTCGTATGATCCTTGCTTCGGGTAACTCCCTTCACTCTAAAAGTGGATGCAAGGGGTCCCGGGTTCAAATCCCGGCTGAGCCCATTTGAGTTAATTTTTTATTTGCTTCTCCTTTTTTCTGTTTTATATTCCTGGAGTCCGTGCGTGAGCTTGTGAAAAATAAACGCCAGAAAGGTGAGTTAGAGTAAGATGGGGGTTAGTTTAAGGATTTATTATTATTAATAAAATATAATACCTCTCGGAGGATAACGATTGTTTGTTCAAAGTGCAAGTAGTATGTTATATCTTGGCAGCTGGTGACATACATATAACCTCTACGTCTGCATGGTAAATAAGTCGTACTATCTATCGTAGCCAAGTACCTATTATACAAGGCCAAGGCCGAGACCGAGACCGAGCTGGATCTTTGCTCCTATTCCTTCCTCGTTTTCGCTCTATACTCGTAGAATATAATAAAGTTATCTGTCACATTAATATAAGAAACTATGCTTATGTCTGTCTGTCTGTCTGTTTGTTTGTTTTTTGTTTGCCTTAATTTAGTTCTTGTCACTTTTTCTGTCTTTCTTTATTTTTTCTTTTCGTTTCGATGGTGGTGACACGCATACACGAGAATTGGGGGGGGGGGGGCGCGCGGGTGGCCGCGAAAAAAAACGGCTTGACCGCAGCCGTTGCGGGCGATCGCAGACAGGAACAGGGACGAGAGGAGAGATCTCCCCCATTCATCAATAAAGTGGTTTACTAACAACTACCGAGGTAGGTAGTTACGTCCGTCACAAAAAAGGGGGTTCGTACGTACGACAGCAACGGAGGGTCGGGGGTTAGTCTGAAGACAAGAAGAAAAAAAGGAACAGGTAATTTTCTACGCCGTGCTCATCCAGATTAAGCGAAAATGATGTGATCCGGGGGTAGGGGTAGAAGCTGCGCCTCTTCTCTTCCCTCTATCTCTTGTTTTTTCTTCTTATAATTTTTTTTGGTAATAGCAGTTGGCGGGAGAGAGGTTGTTATCTTGGACAAAATAGGCACCTGGCATTCACGATATCGACGGCCGTTGCCTATTTTGAGGAACCAGCTGTATCCGGACGAGTATTCGGTGAGCTGCTGTGCAACAGAGATGCAGTTGGAGGGGGTTGGTTACTTTTCAGCCAAGTGCATGGCTTCATGCAACAAGCCACGGCAGGATGACGAGGGGGCTACATTCCCCAAGAACTACTAACACATCCTTACGAACATGAAGCCACCCTTTCGAACCCAAGACGTGAATTTAGTACAAGTGACATAAGTGGGAGCCCGAGGCTTATATGAACGGTATCACGAAGATATACTACAAGCGAGTAGAAGAAGTAATGATGAACGATTGTCAGATTTGTGCCTCCTCACACGTAAACCTCCCTAACGAATGCCGTATCGAGCAAATACCCCAATGACAACGAGAGAGCCTCCTGCCAGCGATCTATCTGTTAGACTACACCAAGTCCGTGAGCCGCTAACAAACGCCGCGGAATGCGTTTACTGAACCTTCTTCAGGTGAACATCGCTGTGTGATGAGGCATTAGTATGGGAAGACTCGGCCACCTGAGAGCGGAACAACTTACAAGATCAAGTCGGCATTGGGTGGGATGTGGCCGGTAAAACCGCTGTACGTGCTGGTCAGCTAATCATGTTCGATGTATTTGTATAGGATTGGCAGGGGTCGAAGTGAGAAAAAAGCGAGCGTACCGAGCGCCGTAGCCGTAGTCGCTAGAAATGTCCAGAGTTGCCTTCTCGCCAACCTTCATCTGGGTGACACCCTCGTCCCAGCCTATGTGCCATCAGCAATTGCGTCAGAGGGACGGGCTGATTAGTAAACAGTACGCACCCTTGATAACCTGGCCGACACCAATCTTGGTGACGAAGTCGCCGCGACCGACAGAAGAGTCGAACCTGTTGGTGGTTGGTTGGCGGGTTAGTAAAGCGACCAATCACAGGCACAGCGACTTTGACGTCACCGTCACAGCGCAAAAGCTACAGCGCCAAGGCGGGATGGAGGGGTAGCTCTGTGCTTCGTTCCATTGTTCTCTCGGTCTTCAGCTATGCACTTACTTTGATCCCTTGTTGTCCGGCTGGCTCGTGTCCTTGAGCCAGCCCGTGTACTCGATGGTGACGGTCTGGCCCGGCGTGGGCTGGGCACCGGAGCCCTCCTGGATGACTGTCTTGGTGACGCCCATGGTGATAGTAGGTTTGTTGTTCTGGCGGTGGGAAGAAAGTAACGAGACTGGTCCGAGTGGTTCGAGTTGGGCTAATCGACCTGGTAAACGAGTGGGACGTTTAGCGTCTTTATGCGTGGGGGAGTCAGTGGGAAGACCGAGGTTGAGGGGCAGAGCTGAGGGGCAGGCAGAGGGCTTAACTTACTAGTCGAGTTTCGTTCTGTCAGAGAGAAGTTGATGGAAGCGGATTGCTGTCTCTCAAGCCTGGGGAGACGGGAGGTGGTCCAATTTATGGAGTTGCGGGTTGACGGGTTTATGGAGTTATGGAATTATGGAATCGTTGCTGGAAGTCTGGTTCCAGTGCAAAAAGTCCAACCCAAGACATTCAAAAATTAGACGGGCCCAGCTGGAGATGTACAGTACGCGCCTGCCTGAGCCCACCCGCGCTACCTTGGCTATAGGTACCTATTCTAGTGAAGCTACGTACGGCTCGGTGTGTAAGTCGGCCCCTAAAATACTTGCAACAATGTACATGTTGCGGTGGAAGCAGCGTAATTGCGAATAAAGTTTCCCCGAGTGGTGTAGCGTAGGTTGGGAAGGTACCTGGGTACACGTGTACCTAGGGTATGTACTTTCGACATCCAGGGGGTGGAGGAGGTGGATGCACCGTTCTTTCTTTCATCATCTTCCCGCTCTCTCTCCCCGTCTCTCTTTTCCTACACAATGCATCTCTCCAATAACCACCAACTCAGCAGCTTGTCATACCAGACGGCGGCACTATAGGTGCTTCGAACTATTCAACTCAGCCACTTTCCAAGGCACATGCCAGGCTCTCTAGCTTGGCGCCCATGTTCGTTGTTACACCTTCAAGCCCGACACTGCGAGGCAGCGTTCGCTCGTGTGGTACATGCATCTGAAGACATCTGCATGCAACCTGTGTATCTTGAATCCTGACTGCGCACCCCCTCCTGGCAAACCCGTTTCGGTCCCAAGGGTCCTACTCAATCTAGTAACTGCGTGCTAACCGACGGTTGGACCGACCGCTATGTACCCACGTACCTCAGATGGTACCTAACAAGCTGAGTGCGGATCTCTTTAGGTATATTAACGCATCCGCTAAGAGGTTCCACCTGGTCTACCTCTGCCTCTGCCTCTGCCTCTACCCGACAGAGGCTTCGTCCCATCTTCTGGTGAAAAAAGAAAGAAGAGGATCTAGTGTGGGCAGCCAGTTGTATGTGCCTCCTCCCACCTCGCATCCCTTAAGGTGTGAAGTATCCACACGTTAGTTATGTGCGTGCGTAAACAAACATCGCGGGAACGGTACCATTAGGCGCGCAGCAACGTTGAAGATCTGGCGATGCGGGGCTATCCGTGGGGTTGACCAAGCCGATCGTGATCGACCATGCAGGTGGGGAGATGAGAGATGGGAAGGGAGGGGTGATAGGGGATGCCCTCGTCTTGGTAAAAGTTGCGACGACCCCTAATCAAACTACTCTCAGCCATCGCAAACAGCTTAACCTGGCGCCTTAGTCGAATTGGCCGGCATTCTCGGGGTCCAGCCTAAAGGGTAACCAAGAGAGGAGCTAAGAGTGAACCTAAGAGAGATTCGAGGGGTCTCCAAGTCACATCGTCATCCGTTCAGATGTCAACCCCCAATTCCCATCGGACCTGGGCGGGGTGATCCCATCTTTGGTTCGTGCTAAGGTGATGATGCCCATCCCGGGCGTCGTATGTGCCGGAACTATCAGGACGTCAGCTGACAACTTTGCTTCGCCTACTACGACCCAGAGGGACTTCTTTCCTATCCGGCCTGCTGGTAGGGTAGATCACCACCAGCCCAGACTGGATCACAGGTCTTCCATGCAGCCGGTTGCCCCTGTCATTGGCTCCGTCCGATGCACATCTCATGTTGGCCGGCCCCATCTCGCATGATATGCAATAGCTACGGGCTACCGCCCCTTCTGGTAAGGAGTCCAGCCAGTGCCTCTTCCTTGCGCTTCTAAACTTCGTCACTAACGCTACTGATATCATTTCTAGATGGTTAGACTAGCGGGGAAGATAACCGATCTGCAAATGCGAAACGGATCCCTGTTATCATGTTCCCGTCCGCAACTCCGTTCCGGACAAGCTTGCGATATTCCTGCGGCGCCAGGCCGTACTCGGGCAAGATACCAATAAGATATATGCGAGATACCTGCGTTACATGTACGCCCATGCACTTAGGCCGTGGCGCTTGGAATCTTCGGTGCTACCAGGCCACAGGCCACAGACCAAATCCAGATCTATCCCGTCTGCCTGCAAATAGCTCCGAAAGATCCTGCACGTTCCAAGATTGCATACCTCTACTAGGCGTGCCATTACCGGCTGTATACTGTATTAAACGCCCACGCGCACACCCTACCTGGCCACCAAATCTTGACCGCTACCAGGATACCAGATTCCTGCCTCAGAAGCTGTGTTCCTAGCCCGATCGTTAATTGCCGATTCAAGACCCAACGGCGGGGGAACGAATAGGAAAACAATGCGGCGATAAATGCAAGGGATGCCTTGCTGTCACATCTCAACTGCTTAACATGGTGCTCCCCTGGCCCCTGGAGCATGCTATCAGGCCCGAACGACGTCAACGACAGTCGTCATTCGTGATGGGATACAGCTGCACCTTACCTGGACAATAGCAAGCCGGGCAGTTTGGTTGTGTCTGACTACATATGCTCAGCAATCCCGCACAGCCGTATCCGAGGCACAAGACTGTCGGCACTATTCGCTTAATATAGCTTTCTTCCGCCACGGTAGCTTCCGACTAAGGGAACAAGGGGCTACTGCATGACATCAGTGACGCCCTTCGTGCTGGTGGTGATGTTGGACGGCATCTTCACCCCGGCGGGAGGGAGCAACAGCGATGACGTGGCTCGAACCAATGCTTTTGACCACGTGCGTACAATGTTCAGCCTTCTGTAGTATCTGCATAAGGCTTACTAGACCAATTTAAGCCTCCAAATACACTGCAGACGAACGAGAACGATGCGGCAGTCTAGTCGTACCGTAATTTGATGAATTACTAGCTTCAGCCATTTGACACCTCGCTTTGGCACCTCGCTATGACTTCACAAGAACCCGTAACGGTCTGCGCTAGCCAATAACACCTCCATTACAAGATGGGAGGGATATAGCACTGCAGCCTCGGAGTGGATAGAAATTCTCTCTGTTTAACGAGAAATAATGAAACGAGGTATGTTTACAATATAGCCTAGTCTTACCCTCCTTGGTGAGCCTATGTGACGTAGAAGGACGATAAACACGCGCATGATGTTTCGTAGGTGGCGCTGTAAGCAATTTGACGATGAAAGAACAGCGTGGAGCTTTGCTAGCAATGATACCCAAGTTGAAGTAATACGCCTCCAAATATTGCCAACCCCCTTTCATTAGAGATCTAGAGACAACCCAGTCGCGGAACCGAACATACCGGAATGGTAACCAACACGTCTTGCTACTGCATGGTCCCCAAGGGTCTCCTCGGGCTCACACGAACATTTGAAGGATTCGATCTAGTCTCAAAGAAACTGAAAACTTTCTGACTTGGAACATAAGGCCTTCTACCCATTCTACAAAACTCATTCCCTTATTTTCATATCACTACCGGCTGTCATTTAAACAGTCCTGTGTTCATATGTTTGGTGAGACGATGGAGTCGTTCAGCATCTGTCTAGCCTTCAGATATAAGTACTACGAAGCACGGTGGCCGTAGCACTAAGGATACTATGACACTGGATTTATCAGCTAATTCAAGGAAAATAAACAGATGATAAGGCTATGACTTTGGTATTTAAGGTGACCATGAACTATAGCTATTCCAGGTCATTCCCTTTTAACCTAGTTTAAGGATTGCCTACCTACTATACCCCCGAGTCGGTGTCACTAGAGGAAAGATGTCCCTTCAATGCTCGCAATTGGTGTATGAATGCATAGTCATTGCACAGACATGAAACAACATGGAGTCAGCACAAAAGAAATAAGTACTCTCTTCTCTCCTAGGAAATATATCCTATAATCATGGAATAGCGGGAGAACCGATACAACTAATTAACTAATACTCGAATATTGAGACACAATTCTGTACAAGCCTCTCGACAAAAGTCTAATATCTATCTGATTGTCTACTCAGATATAATATTGGGGTTGTTTATCTTCCGACGAAGGATATAGGAGATAGATCGACCTTGAAAAAAAAACCAAATATACGTGAGTAACCGCACTTTTCTTCCCTCAAGCCCAACTGGCCGGCCCGACTGAACCTCTGTGCTCTACGTAGCCATCAATATGAATGAGTCGATCTCGAATCTCCGCCACGAGTGATATAAGAGGTACTTATCTGTTGGTCCGCCCCTTTGTGCACACCTCCATTTGGAGAAGGTATTAAGACCGAATCGGGAAGCACAGAGGAGGGACACCAATATACGAAGCCTGTTTTCCGTCACACAAGAATCCCGTGGCATACAATAGGAGCAATGCTAATAGGTGAAGAGGACATTAAGGGAGGGAGGGCTGAAGCAAGCATGGCTTTTTTTCTTTTCTTTTTTTTTGCCTGGGGAGAAATATACTGATATTGACGATGTACTTAGGTCCCCCCCTGTCTTGCTAGCCTTCCTTGCTCTTGCTCATCGATCTGTATGACTGTGCCTCAGTTACATTCTAGATTGGAAAGGTAGGGTAAGCAGCAGGTGAGCTGGCAGGCGAGGAAGAAGATAACGTACGTATAGTAATCACAAGGAACTCGGCATGTAGGCATTACGTGTTAGGCTTGCGTGCCCTATGAGGCGTGTCTACGTGGCATTCATGTCATGTACTATGCTATCATATACCTACCTACCTACCTACCTACCTGGAGAGCGGGAGTAGGAAGGGGCCGGAGACAAGAGGGACGAGGGTTACAATTAAATTCAGTTAGCGTGAGCCAGCCCGAGATAAGCATGTCGAGCCTAGTGACGAACGAGGGGCGGCCGACGTTCCTCCCTCCATCCCCGGGACTGGGCAGTTGTTGTGACCCCCGTAGCCGGAGGCGAATCAGCGACGGCCAAGAACCGGTGTCACTGCCTCGTACCGGGAAGCCCGTCCCTGCAAGGAGACATTAAGGAATGCCACGCTAGATCGTCTCGCCATTACATGCTTCCTTCTTTTCCGGGGAAAAGCAGCCACCGCCCTGGAAAGCCTTTACAAGATCTCGTGGTATAGCATGGGGGTTTGTTCTTACCCCCCCTTTTTTTTTCCGTCGAGGATCGGGTCTGGGCTGATATCGGACAGAGATCCGATCTAGATACGTCGTGGCTACTCTGCACAGGAAGCGGTTATAGCACGCGAGGATCGAGGACGACCCGGCCAACGCACAGCTTGAATCTCTCTTGCCTCCGCATTATGGAGACGCGGACTCGCGGAGGCCAGGGTTAGGTCAAGTATGATAGGATCTGCTCTGTATTGACGTCTGGACACATGGCTGATATATACACGGGCTATTATCACTTCCCTACGATGACGTCCCGACACCGTCACCCACGCTGAGGTGATATCCCGAAGGCGAACACCCGAGAGATCAGACCACTGGCGATGAAGCCGAGGCGAGGGGGAATGCTCCCGCCGCTCATCACGAGGCAGCACGTTCCGTCATTATTATATTTCTGGTATATACTCTCAGCGGTTCATATCCTACTTGATGGGTTTGGAGTAGGGAGAGGGAGCAGCAGTCGATGGATTTTGGTCGACGACCTTGAGAACAAGAAGTCTCGAAATAGGTCTCGTCATGACAAGAGCATCCGCACACACTACCTACCTACCGTCCATCCCTCTCACTTCATCAATCAACAGGAACACGTCCCGAATATATATACGTATACATACCTACGCATTCAAATAAGAACTGCTGCTTGGTAATAAAACCCTGCAGTCATCTAGAGCTCTGTGCTTAAGTAGGCTATATGCGCGTATGGCGTATGGCGTATGTGTATGTGTGTGTGTATATATACCACTACAGGTCTCTCATACTCCGAGCTAGCCCTCCTACACATCGCAGCACAAAAAGAGTATGCAATATTGATCTAAGAAAAAACATACCAACTCTGCAAGGGGTTGCAAGAAATACTCTTATGCAGAAAGGGGGAGGGAAAAAATGCTGGAGTAGACAGGAGACGCTGTGTAGGGTGACTGATAAGGGCTGGGGCGCGTGTGAGGGAATTCCAGAGGAAAGACAAAAAGGGGGAGAGGAGGAAGAGGGGAAGAAGGCTTCAAGAAGCTGCGAGAAACTTTCATGACGCCCCCCCTCTGCCCTTGGGAGATAGATGCTACTAGATTCCTGGACATTTCCCTAGCTTTATGCATAAATTCTACTTATTGTGTTATCACCTTTGTCACCGTCATCGTCACCACCATATCCTAAGCTAGCGACTAAAGTGCGACACAAGGCCTTTACGGAGGAAAAGGACTCGGCCGAATTTTTATTCGTCTCGCCCGAGAGATGCCAATAACCCCCGTGACCTTGCTTTTGTCTTTTTCTCTACTTTTCTCCTTGCCTTGGCTCTAGATAGTTAACCGGGAATATATATATATATATAACACCCCCCCAAAACCACGAGGCACATACTATTATGTACTAGATATGTATATATGTGTGTATGCATGCAATGCAGACTTAGCACAGACGAACTTATACATGAAAAAGGAGAGAGAAAAAAGAAACTAATCTACGCCTGACAGCCCCCGAGATGAGATGAGGCATTAAAAAAAGGCTGATTACACTTTTATTATCCTGTCTGCTGCGAGAGGGCGCACGCGGGGGGGGGAAATGAATGATCTGATCTGATCTGATCTGATCTCACACGGCAGAACAAGAACAGAAACAAGCAAAGGATAATGACGGGGGTTTTTGGTTATTATCATTGTCAGCATTTTATATGTAGAATTTCCCATCCCCATCCTCGCCCAATTATACATTGAGGATTTGCATGTATGTACATACTCCTGTGCAAGTTTACACACCTATGTAGCCCCGTGCGCTGCGCTGCACGGATCACACATACACATACACACGCACAGAGAGAGAAGGGGGGGGGGAGAGAAGAAACACAGGGAGAAACTAAGGAGCGAACGTCCCTCTCGATCGGCAGTTGCAAGGACAGATTTCGTGCATCTGGATCGTGCGTTACTACACACCATCGACATACACTACTACATACATACCGCTTCTTGGGGGAGGGGGCAAGCAGTAAACAGTAGGCATAGCAGAGATAACATGCATGGCTGATATCGCCGGGGAAGAGGATTGGGATTGGGATTGGGATTGGGATTGGGATTGGGATGGGGATGGGGTAGATGGGGTAGGGGGAGGTGATGGTTCCCCCTTTGCGTGCTGTTCTGTCGTGCTTGGGAACAAAAAAAAAAAGGGACGCGTAACGACAACCACCACCAACGGTACCGATCGAGACGCCCAAAAGGTTCAAGACCAAATTTCCGTTTTTACCCTCTTATTGATCAGTGATCGTCGTTGTGGCCCCCTCTCACCCCATATCACAACATATACCTAATCTCCGGGTTTTTTCTTTCTCTACATACTGCATGAGGAGGCTCTTTGATGATCACCGAGCTGGACTGGTCTTTTTTAACTTTTTTATCAATGGGCAAAATGGAATAGGCCCCCGAGGGGGGCGGGCTGGGGCGTTCTCCGTGGATCTACACGGATGATCGGGCTTAATTTAACTTTTTTAGAAGAAGCAATAAGAGAAAAGAAGAAAAAAGAAAGCTTGATGTTATTGTAATGCAGTAAAAGAAACTCGGGCCAGAACGTAGTCGTAGCACCTCTCGTCTTACACTAGCTCAAGTTCAGTTCAGGTTCCCCCGGGGAATCCACGGCTTAATAATAATAATATGCAGGCGTTATCCAAAAACCGGGCAGGGGGAGTCCCTTAAATGCGGACCGCATGTTTATGCCGAGACTTGAACGGGGAAGACAATAAGAAACTTGATTCTCCGGGTGGATAAAGCCTTTCGCGGGGATTCTTTGACTCCCTAAATCTCGCTCGCGTAAGCCAAGACCGGGCTCCCGGACTAGTTTATACCTACATATCTCTGACCGAGATATGTAGGTATGTTTGCGAGTAAGGATACACAAGCTGTCTGTCGCCTGCTGTGCCCTCATGAGGGTGCAGATTCGCGATATCTGGTATCAGAATTATCAAGGGGGTAAAAGACCGAATAGCCGTGACGAAATACGACGCTTTTGCCTGTTAGTCGGTTTGCGGGACCCCGTATCGTATCACGCTTCCTTCGTCGCGTGGGTCACGGCGGTTTAAGAACTAGTTACACGAGAGAATGGAGGGCAAGGCGAGGCGCCCAGGCACCTAGTCTACTTAGCCTAGCACACAATTCATCAACCTGATACATGACGTTTCTTGTTTGGGACCTCACACAAGGGGTATGGGACCCAGATGCACGCACGCTCCGGTTCTACTCGTACATTAGACGACAAGTTGCCAGCTTCGCGAGAATATGGATGGGTAGGTCGCATTCTCTGCCCGGCAGTAACGAAAGCCGACTTTACACGACAGCGAGATGACTCGGATAGTTTAGTTGGTGATGTGGTCGGGACCTGCATATTTCTTCTAAGCCATCGGGGCCACAACGGCTGTTCCCATCTCCCGATCACTGCTGACGCTAGTAGCCGACAAATGTGTCGCGTGGTAATTATCTGCACCTGTTCACTTCCCGCACAACCTAGGCGCTGCCACGAGAGGTGAGAGCTTCTTTCGGATATCATGACAAAAGGGGAGAAACCAGGCATCCAATGAACGAGCCTGCCAATAGGGCACTCAATAAATCGCAAGGGGAACTGTTGTGATCAATAGTTCGTGATCAGTGATTGATCATTCAATAAATTTAGCCGTTGGAAATGAATATTGCTCTAATGGGAACTTCTAATAATACGGCCACATGCGCTTTGGTGGCGGGCAGAGACCGGCCGCGGTGGCCCTTCATCACCAACTTAGCCCGGCCTCGGCTTAAATTTGACCTGCAGTGATGAGGCGTCTGTTAGAAGAGACAGTGAAATGGGGTTAAGCAAGGTGGTCGGATGTCTTGATACGAGAATGCTCCTTAGACTGGCGAAGTCAAGAGGAGCAAAAGGAAGCCAGCGCTTGGGACGCACGGGTCAAAAGGCAAGTCCATCGAGCCCGGTAGAGAGAGCAGAATGAGCTGAAGAAGCCTAGAGGATGCGATGGTGACAGGTACAGTTCCCAACACAGTTTAGGGCTGACGAGAATAGGTACCTGGCGATCTGATGGAGCGTACCAGCTTTACCGTAGTAGTACTAGTCAGGTACCAGCTCGAAGCCTCGGGAGCAGATCCATCTGCTAATTGTGTCGCTCGAGCTGCCCGAGCGAGAGACGTACCTAGATGGGTATTCTTAGGAGCTCTGGGAAAAGGGGAAGTGTTACGTAAAAGAATTCGTGCCACCTGTGTGTATTTTTATTTTAGTCTTGTAGAGATTGAAAACTGCCTCCCAGATCGTGAGAATTGCTAAACCGAGGGCTGCGTTGTAGACACCTTGATGCCGTTGCGGGAATTAGAGCAACAAATCAAAAGAATCGATAGATCGGCACCGACAGGAGCTTGTGTATCGACACACGAGCGTAGAGTTTGCAACCACTTGTAACAAGGGATCTAAGCCACAGTAGCAACCATGTGCTCGTTACCGAGGAGGGCATACCTATGGGAACCTCCCTTTTCCCATTTGTCCCTCTTCAGTGGGAATGTCGTTGGCATAGACACAAATGTAAACCGTACTAAGGTTCAGATGTGAGTTGAGATGAGACGCACGTACAATCGGTACAGATGTCGGAGCCGGTCGACTATTTTCGGAATATGCTCAAGAAGAGGATTTCGTAAATATCTGATCTGCAAACCTTAGGCACCTTCATTATCATTAGTCCCCATTGGCATCTGACGCTATGGACGACGAGACGGGCCACTGTTACATCGACTAGGTCAGTACCTAATCTGTACTGTGGACAACAAGCCAGGGCGGGCGGTCTTCGAGCACGCGATGCTAATGATCGGTTTGATCGCGTTCGCAGGGGCCGTTGATGAATGCTGCGTCTTGCACATCTTTGCCCTCATTTTGCTAGCGGCTAGGCGAAGAAATTTACATATCCATACCAGCGAATAAGGACGTTGCCAGCATGCAAGAAGACGGTAAGGGGGAGAACATGCCATATGCAGTCTTCCCCGATCTTTCAACGTCGTAGTTCGCACACACCAACAAACCCACAGATCCCATCTCCAACATCGGCTTGGCTTCTTGCTGCTTCCTGATCCGGCCACTGGAGATAAGATTGGGTAGAGATTCCGATCCCCAGGCTGCATAGTACCATGGATCTGTGCCCGTTGCTGCTCGGCCGAGAAGGCTGTTGGCCGTGATATCGAATTGCGAATGAAGAGAATATTAGATATTTGTGCAAGCGATGGATGATTGACGAAGGCTGTGTGCGGTATTGGGCAAAGACTACCTAAGGTAGGCTGCCTACCTGGTGCATGCATAGAACAGGCACTGGGAAATTGCCAGTCGAAAATAAGGGCGCATAGCCGTGGAGTGGACCAATAAACGGATCGACATACCCAACCGAGCCAATGAGGTAAGCGGAGACATTTCCAGGATTGACGGCTGGAGCAGCCAAATCTTAATTATCCGCCCATAGCTAGGTGGACCGCATCGGTTAGCACAAGATACCTACAGCCTGCGGAGTAGTCACTTGTAGCTGAGGTACCCAGTACTAAGAGGCGGGGTACCTTCTTTTTTTTGAAAGCCGTGCCCCGACCAAGCCTCTTGTGCCCCACTGAGCTTCCGGGTAGGTCCTGGCACTGATCAATATTCTGTCGCTGGTGCCCCATATAATTCGCATTCCATCCAGGGCACTTTACTTCTTTGGGAAGCCGGAGCTGAGCAACGAAAACGCCTGCATCGCATAGTGTCATATTACGGGCGTGTTGTACTATGGACGGCAGCTGTTTCTAGTTTAATTAGTTTACATACAATATTACAATTCATCCACCTGCAACTCTGTTCGATAATGAGTGAGCAATAACGCCCCGGTCGTCTGTCCGTCCGTTTATCCGTCTATGTATTTATCACTTTTTATTTTCTTCTTTTTTATTTAGAAATTTGTTGACGATGTTGTTTTTATGTTCCCATTCGGTGCTTGCTCTAAAAACAAAATTCGAAAAAAAAAAAAGTTCCCCCCCCAAAATTCATATTACGACATGCAGGGGATGGAGAACATTTAATAGTAAGTAGGTAGGTATGATGCGGTACCTGCACCCTCTCACTAGTCTGTAAGCAGGCACCCCCAACCATTAGATATCGTACTAGGTTGGCTGGTACTTACCGTCGTCTACCATCGATGCAGCGATGTAGCCTTATTTCTACCAAATTAGTATTAGCTCAGGTTGTTTCTGCAAAGCACAGCAGGAATAATGGCCCCCCTCCCCTCCCCCCTCCATAACCCCCCCGTCAAATAACAAAACGGCCCTGGGCGCTCTTTGGTGGTCGACAACCCACCCCTGGTCCGGCTCCTCTGCCAATCCCTCGCAAGCCTTCGTAACCCTCGTCCGTTTCTTTTCGTTGTTTCTGGCGCTGGTAGTCGCTTCGTGCCTTGTTTCCCTTTTTACTCCTCCAACACATTCTCGCCTTTCCACCTTCGTCTCACCTCTTGTCTTTCTTTTCCTCTCCCTCCCTTCCCTCGTCACCCTTTCGCCGACCTCGTGAGGACGACAACCTCCCCCCATTGATCTCGACATCCCTAAATGTCCTTCGTCGCATGCCCGTCCGACGATCGATTCGAGTCAACAAGGACCTCAGGGGCCCAATCAAAGTCACAAATGCATCGATGAGAATCTCCCGACTGCGAAACCGCCACGGCTATCTGAACACCATTTACCACGAAATTTAGATTCCCCTTTTGACGATTCTATCGTCGTGCCACTCTTTTGAAACCCCCCAACAAAATACCGTAACAATACTGCTTGTGAACAAGGTGAGTTTGCTGCTGCTCAACCCAGGCGCAGAGGTGGACTGCCAGGACTTGTCGGGAGGCAAACTGGCTGCACCTCAAATGGCGAATGCGCATCACATCCGGGAACAACCACGGTGACTAACTATTGCAATAGCATCCACTCGTTGACAATATCTTGTCATATTCATTCGTTCCATATTACCCTGACGCAGTGAGTCGCCAAACTAGATAGTGCGCACTACGCATGGCACAACTGACTCTCTGGAAGACATTACTACTTCACATAAAACAATTACCCTCAATCGTTTACTGCCCGCCTCAGGTGCAGATAAGACCAACCGCTTGAACACCCTGGACGAACCCGCCCATATCGAGTAACCATGCGTACCAGTTCATTGGTCGTGGCCGCAATCGTGGCCGCCTCTTCCCTAGTCGTAGCCGAAGCTGAGAACCGACCCAAGATCTACTTCCCGAGACACATAAAGAGAGTATACACCAACCATACGTTAACGAAATCGGAGTCGCATCCGTTGAAGACCGTGTCCCCGGAAAAGACGTCATCATCACCGTCGACGGAAGGAGGTTTAGCGGGCCTGCTCTCAGGTTTGACTGAAGGTCTGGGTCTTGATGATAGTTCGACGGATAGCGGTTCATCGACGACAGCGAATTCCTCAACCACTGCTCCGATCACGACTACCGAAACTGAAATCACAACCACTGAGACGGATGGTACTGCCGATTCGACCAGTTCAACCGAGCCATTGCTCTCAATTGGTTTGAGTCTGCCCACCCTATTGCCCACGGATTCCGAAACGTCAACCGTCCTGGCGAACGCAACATATCCACAGACAGCTACTACAACGAGCGCAACTACGTCTTCAGGTATCCTGCTTGCCCCCACTGGTGTCGTGACGCCAACATCTAGTTCTTCAAGTAGTGGTCTTCTTGACCCTATCGTTGGTGGCGTGACGAGTCTAGTTGGTGGCGTAGCCGACCCAACAACAAGCACAACAGCCCCGGCCTCAACAGTGAATGCCACAGATGCGACTACCACGCCTACGGTGACAAGCTCTTCAAGTGGTCTTCTTGACCCCATTGTTGGTGGCGTGACGAGTCTAGTCGGCAGTGTGACTGATCCCACCACGAGTGCGACAGTCCCGGCGACAGTCCCGGCTTCAACCGCAAATGCTACAGATGCAACTACCGCGCCTGCGACGACAAGCTCTTCGACCGGCGGTCTTCTTGACCCCGTGACGAGTCTTCTTGACCCCATTACGAGCGCAGTACTCCCGACGGCAACGGCAACGGCAAATGCTACTACTGGTGGAACTACAGGATCAATTACTTCGAGTTCTGAAAGCAGTGGCCTTCTCGACCCTATCACTAGCATTGTCGATCCTATTACAAGCGTAATTCTCCCGACAGCGTCAGCGAATGCCACAGAGTCAACTACGACTAGCGGTCTCTTGCCAACGCTCTTCCCATCGTCGTCCTATCCTGGCACAGCTCCTACAAGTAGCAGTGCGGGTCCAAGCTTGTCCATCTCGTTACCAATTACGGACCTCTTGCCAACGGCCACTAGCACTATTGGTAACGGCACCGAGAGCAGCGTCCCTCCTTCGGCAACTCTTAGTATCCCGGCAACTTTGACTTCGCTCCTGCCCTCTGGTACTGAGATACCCGTCAACACTACTTTGCCCACTGCAACCGACGCTGTCCCGGCCAACTCGACGGTTCCTACCACGCAACTTTCAAGCGCCTCTTCGTATCCTGTTCCTACGAGCGCTCCAGTGACGATTCCTGTGAACACGACGGAACCAGTGACTACCACAGCTGAACCCACATCCACTCTCTCTACTACTGAGGTACCTGTGACGACATCATCGTCCACGAAGCATGGGTTTACCAGCCTGCCGGCTACGGCGACTATCACGGATTCGGAGCCGCAGTACCCTACCACACTCATTCTACCAAGTACGACTCCTAGTCGCACCGTCACAACTGGAGTTCCTACCGATACTGCGATGCCCACGGGCCTACCGGGGGTTATCTCTCCCTACACCACGGGTCTTCCCGAACTTCCCGCTGATTCGATGAAGATCCAGATCTCCTTCGGTTACGGAGAGAACTATAACCATCTGTGGGAGCATTTTGATGCTGCTAGACAGATGTTCTGGGGTCTCCCGCTGGCGCTTGCATACAGTGTCGGAATCGAGCCCGAGAATGTAATGTTTTTGGAAATCAGGCCGTATAACACTGAACAAAGTCTAGGCTTCATTACATCCCAGGCTGTACTCTACTTTCCCAAGTCCCATGTGCAGCAGCTCGCCGACGATGTCACGACTGCCAACTCTGCATTGTATCAGCACCCCGATAGTCTCGTTCGAGACCTGACCTTGCAGATCAACCCTGCCATTCCCATCTGGGACGGTGCCGGATTGGATGGAGATGATGATAATAGCGATGGTAACGGAGGCGGCACGAGCTCGGGCGGTGGTAACCAGGATCCCTTCGACTCGGGCGCAGGTGCCGAAACAACGAACGCGCAGAAGGGAGCGACCGCGGGTATTGCGGTTGGCGCTGCTGCCGTTGCTAGTGCTTACGGTGCTGCTATGTTCATCCTCGCTCGACGATACAAGCGGAAGAAGCAGAAGCACCAGCGAACTAGCTCGGTTCCCTCGGCCGATCAAATGCGACACACTGGCAGCCCGGCTCTGATGGGTGGCGCGCTTCTTAGCCGCGATTTCACTAGCAACCCCGGCTATGGTGGAATGGAAGGAAACATGCGCGACAGCCAAGGAAGCGGGAGGAGTGGTATGAATAATTCTGCGCGAACTGCGAACATATCGGCTCCCGTTGCGGCTGAGAACTCTCTCGGCTGGAACTGAGCGAACGTATACGACTACACGTCCGACCCGCCTTTTTATTACTAGTTTTACTTCGATACCCTTCCAGGAGGCCTTGCTCGTTTGACCACTCGATGTAGAAGGAACTGCGAGCAACGCGCACCTAGGAAATGCGACTAGTGAGCATCGCTCATATTTTCTTGCCATTTATCTTGCAAGCCTGTCGGTGTTGCCTCACATGTGCTTTGAGTTACCGCCAGCGATGAATAGTTTATAACCTTGATATCGTCAATGATCTGGGTCCACCTTTTTCCGACTCAGGTCTGATATCTAGGATCTTTTTTTATCTAATGCTTTTTGTACCTAGGAAGCGAGCAGGGACGGGAGTGCTCGAGGCGACAGGGCTTCAGCGGCTAAGGGGGGGACAGGTGTTGATGGAAAATGGACTCTTTAGAGGGCTCGCAGTAGCATTGATTCACCTCGGAACTGTATATTATGACTATGACGCCTGTTTCGAAGATAATAATGTCGAATGTGGTGAAGACGCATGAAGAAATCAATTCACAAGCAATGCGGCCCTCTGGAGCCATTTTACGTAATAAACGGTCTTCATATACTACAAATAGACAAAGAAGCCCGACCATGTATCTTGGGAATCTTTAACCTTGACACTGACGACGTTTCGACGCAATACCTACCGTAATGAATTGAAACAAGCCAGAAAATAAAATTGATGGTTCAGTGGGGAACTGATTTTTATTTTAAACTTGGGTTAACTTTTCGCGGACTGGCTAAATTGACCATTGGGATCGGCATCATGCGTGGTCTGTTTATAACCAGATTGACTAATACCGAGCCCTGCCGTTCGTCCCTCAAGGTTTGCCGCGTTGGTGATTTTCACCATCATCAAATCATATTGCAGCTACGCGCGGCCATGTAAGAAAAAAAAAAGCGGCCCCCGACCTGGATTGACCTACCTAATCTAGAAGAACCAAGTACCTACATGAGGACGAGCCTAGTCCTCCCCAGGGGTACACCATCATGGTGGCAGACGATGCTGGCCAAAACGGCACCGCGGCATCTCTTCTCGGCGCTCCCCGGCATCACCTACACCGGCACCCCTCCCCGTCCGACTCATCTAGCGCGCGCCTCACGCCAGACAGCGATGCCGTCTCGGACGCTGGACGTGGCGATTTCGGCCTCGGATTCGGAGACGCTGAGGCCTACGAGCTCGAGGACCGAAACGCCCGAGGGTCATCGGAAAGTCGTGCGATCGAAGTAGCAGAAGAAGAGGAGAAAGAAGAAGATGATGATGATGGCACAGAAGACGGGGACGGAGATTATGATGATGGGGGCCCTGAAAGAGGAGGAGGAGAACCTCGGACGAGGCGAACCAGCGAGAGCACCATCGCTAGTTTTCAGCTCTACACCCCGGACGAGGAACACGCCGTCGTGCGCAAGTTTGACCGGCGGCTCGTGGTTTTCCTCGCCGTTTGTTACATGATGTCCTTTTTGGATCGGTCGAGTGCGTCCCCCTCCTCAAGCCCCGGGTAAAATCCCACGTGTTGTATATGTGTGTGTATCTCAAGACGACGGTCACCCACAAACTAACTAACGAACCAACCCCGACACAGATATCGGCAATGCACGCATCGCGGGCATGGAGGAGGACCTGCAGACGCGGCCGCCGCGGGAGGACCTCTACGAGTGGGCGCTCACGTCGTTCTACGTCACCTACGTCGCGTTCGAGTGGATGTCACTGCTGTGGCGGGTCATACCCGCGCACGTCTACGTCTCGGCCCTCGTGCTGTCGTGGGGCGTCGTCGCCTCGCTGCAGGCCGTCGCCCCCTCGTACCCGGTCCTGATCCTGCTCCGCGCGCTGCTGGGCATCGGCGAGGCCGGGTTCACCGGCGTGCCGTTCTACCTCTCGTTCTTCTTTAGGCGGCGCGAGCTCGCGTTCCGGACGGCTATTTTCATCTCAGGTAAATTTTTAATTTTCATTATCTGTGCTCCTTTCCACTTGACGGAATACGTACTTATCGCAGTCCCCCCTTTTCTCTCTATAGCTGCACCGCTCGCAACCACTTTCGCGTCCTCGCTGGCTTGGCTCATCTTGAAGCTGGGCGAGAACGGGCCGATAGCTCCGTGGCGTCTGCTGTTCCTGGTGGAAGGGTTCCCCTCCGTGATCATCGCGACGATAGCCTGGAATGTGATCCCCGACACACCCGATTCGGCATCCTATCTCACGCCCCGTGAGCGGCGAGTAGCCCGCCTGCGGCTGCGGTATGAAAAGACCCCGCAGAAAGGCTCGAGCTCGCCTAGGTCTTCGTCTTCATCACTGGGTCTCAAGTTGAAGGATATGCTCTCGGCCTTCACGGATTCCACGGCCTGGATCACGGCCGTCATGTTCTTCCTGACGAACATGGCCTACTCCTCGCTCCCGGTCTTCCTCCCGACCATCCTCAAAGAGATGGGCCACACCACGCTCGAGGCCCAGGCCCTGTCGGCGCCGCCGTACCTGATCTCCTTCCTGACCGTCCTCGCCACGGCGCACCTCTCGGACCGGCTCCAGAGCCGCGCGCCCTTCGTGGCCGTCCCCGCCCTCGCGTCCGCGGCGGGCTACGCGGTGCTCGCTCTGGCGCGGTCGCCGCTACCACGCTACCTCGCCGTCTACCCGGCCGCCGCGGGCTTCTTCAACGTCGTCGTCGTCGTCCTCGCCTGGTCCGTCAACAACCAGCCCTCCGATGCCCACCGCGGCGGCGCCGGCTTCGCCCTGCTCCAGGCCGTCGGCCAGTGCGGCCCGCTCGTCGGCACCCGGCTCTACCCCGACCGCGACGCACCCTTCTTCGCCCCCGGCATGTGGGCCTGCGCCGCTGCCATGGCGGCGGTCGCCGCACTGGCGCTGCTGCTGAGGTGGGACCTCGCGAGGCGGAATCGCGGGCTCGACGGGGGCGCGGGGGCGGACGGGGCCATGGAGGAGGAGGCGCGGGGGCTGGTCGGGTCGAGGGCTGGGCAGGGGGGGTTCCGGTATATGTTATAGAAAGAAAGAGAATGACTTTCGATATCGGACGTGAATAACGGATGGATTCTTGGCGAAGCCTGGAGTATCTAGGGATAACTATGGGATGGAAACCCAACAATACTGTTGCGGTCCTTGTGGAGCGAATAATTAGGAGAAAATCATGGCATGATTAGACCTTTTATATTGTTACTAATAATGATATGGGCGGACGGATTACTGTTATGTACTCTACCTACAAGTATCACTTACACGGAGCTAAGTTACCTTATACCTTAGGTATCTACTATGTATGTGTAGGTATGATCTAGGGGATGAATCATATTAGTCGATTTAATCGGTGGTTATAACTGTCATAAAAATTAAAATACTTCTACGGTTATCTTAGGTACCTACCTAGGTATATGTTACCCTATTTGCATTTATTATCTTCTCTTAACTGTTTAGTGAGTTTGTGTTTGAGATTCAAACTTACAATCATGCCTACCTGGTAGGTACCCTATGGACCTGCCTAGCTTACTTTTGTATATCAGATCAGCGAATCATCGGTGCCTACCGGAGTTAAGTCTCCACTGAATGACGGGAATGAGGTGCAGGCCCGAAGGTTCCCCGGTTGGGCTTGGCAAAAGTAAATTGCCTCTGATCGAGTCGCGACTTTCTCCCCCTTCCCCATCTTTTTTCCCACCTCACTTCTCCCACTTGAAGCTGACGACAAGAACCCTAAACTACGCCTCTACTCTCGCGCAACCCCATTCACCACACCATACTGACCATTGACTGTGCTCTTAGTTATCGCACAGTCAGAAATCCACTCCCTCGTGTTACTTCCACATTACTTTATGCAACAAGAGCTTCCTGAGACTTTGACACAGACTCAACAGCGAAGCACCTCTCAGCCCTCCCAATCTACTTATCAATATGGCTTTCAGCACCATGGTCACCCGAGCGGCCCAGCCCATCACTTTCTACGAGAACAGCGACCGCGCAACATGTCGCCGCAGCCAGTACAAGGGGATGACGACACCGGCCACACCGGCGAAGGTGTCAACCCGCATTTCCTCGACGAACGACTGCGCGGATTGAATATCAAGGGCCAGCCCTCTGCTGGACGTCCCAAGCCACTGGGGCACAGAATCGCTGAATATGAGAATGCGTTGACGCCCTCCATGCCTAAGCAAGTGCTAGGCTTCAAAGTCATCAAGCGCGCTGATACCGAGTCTGACCGCGTTCACCTAACCGACTTCCCAAACGGTACGTAGCCTCCCTTTTTTCGCCTTCTTGTTCTTCTTCGTTGCGCAGCCTCTCATTCTGTTACAGAGATCTTGACGCATATCCTATCTCATTTGCATCCCGATTCCCACGCGTCTGTAGCTCTTGTGTCGAGGCGATTTTACTCCTTGGTCACAACTCCCCATGCTTGGCGCATGGCCTTTCAGCGCTTCTTCCCCGGACAAGATGCCCTATCGGCCATCACAAAGTCTCAAAATGGAGCGTGGGATCAGGAGGACCCAGACGTTGTGCGCTCAGAAGTTCGATACTTCACCCGTTTGACTCCCCATGCCTCCTGGCGTAGTGAATACCTTCTAAGAACTCGACTCCTCCGCAGTCTCTCTCGAGGCAAGCCGGGGTCGAATTCCGGAAATATCGGGTCTTCCTCGCGAACTGGCCATTCTAGCAAAAAGGCAAGCGCTGTCTTGACCTACAATACAAAGCTACCGTCGATAGTGACTCACGTCCATGCCTCATTTAAGCCTAATGGAAAGAAGCCTCCTCGAGTCGTTCATGGCGCCGCAGACGTGGGAATCGGTAGTGCCAGTGACCCTACTGCTGGGAAAGTTGAGAAATGGGGATTGGATGACCCCTTCGCGTTTGCCCAACTGGATGAGGTTATGCCACATCTTCAACCGTACGGCGTTGGTGAGGGGCCTGCTGCCGTCCCTAATGTCATGGATGTCAGTCAGCCGTATGGAGTTGTTGGTGGAGAAGGCTTCCCCGGCGGGCGTGTCTTCTTCCGCCCTACCGGCGAATTCAGGGGTAAGTATCTAGGCCAAGAGACAGGTCTCATTGAGGCTCACCCCGACATTCCTAAGATCCCTGAACTATCCGAAGGAATCTGTTCCGTTTGGATCGCGAAGTCATCCTCTGTCCCCTATATGACGCAGTCGATTGTTGGACTTATGACAGGATCTTCGCTAGGGGTCGTTACTACATATGCCCTAGGTTATGATCCATCCGGTCCACGATACAAGGCTGGTGAAATTAGTGCTCGTTGGGTCCTAAGCCCAGGAGTTCCAATCATCGCGATCAAAGTTGATGATAGCTATAGCCAAAAGAAGAAAGCCCTTAATCGGGTATGGGCGGTTGCTTTGAATGCTTTAGGGGAAGTATTCTACTTAACTCGGCCACCGACTGCCCCTGCCAGCAAATCTAAAACTGATGACAGCGCCAAATTCGCTTGGCATGCGGGTCGCTCGACATATTGGCACCTTGTAGAAGCTACACGACGACAGGCAAGGCTAGATGAATCAGGAAAGAATGCAGTTCGCGGCGCATACTCGCCAAGGTCTCCTTCAAACGTAATGAATCTGAAGAGAGACCAGATGATTGCAGAGGCTCGAGAGATCGAGAAGTTCCTCCGCTATAAGCCTTTGCATTTCCGTAAAGTATGCCATGGCTGGGATATGCGTCGAAAGCTAGAGGTAGATTTTGCTAGTGATGATGGACAGAATGCCGGTGAAAGCATCTTCATCGTGGACTGCGCACTGGAGGAGGACCAGGTCTCTACCCTTCGACGATATCGTCGAAGCGTCACGAGTCTGACGCAATCAGATGCTCCCCCAGCCAACTCCTCAGATGCTACAGCGGACGTAGCTCTGCCTTCTATATTTGGTGGAGGCAACTCTAGTTCTCTCGTTTCGACTTCGTCGGGGACTCCGTTGCTGAAGCAAGACCTCTCACAGTCAGGCAAGGAATCTCCACGGTCCGGCTCTAACGTGGTGAAGCCAGGAGTGGATGACTGGTTTGAGACGTCGTTCTCTTCAAAGGAGCTTAGCAATGCAAGGATCACCGTCAGCGGTATAGACACGTCCCTTATTGCCCTGATGACGTCTTTCGAAGACCCGTTGGTGGATGATACTAGTTCCGGCTTCAACAGCCCGCCAACGCCAAACGGTCAGGCACGTTCGGATATACCCGGGAGACGAGCCAGACTACTCGGCCTGGGTACAGACACGGGAAAGATACTGCTTTGGAACATGCGAGAGGGTCATACCGGTGACGGTGTACATCCAATTCGCGTTATCCAAACAGAGTCGCCCGAGATTTCATGTCTAGCACTTTCAGCTCTGTACCTAGTGCATGGCGGCAGCGATGGATTGGTCCAAGCTTGGGATCCTCTCGCGTCGACTTTAGATCCCATTCGCACTCTAAGCTCTCGCTCTCCGGGCCGAATGCCTCGCCATATACTTACAGTCAACTCGGCTCTACGTGATTCCAACTTCTCAGCTGTAGGAGCTATCTATTTAGATCCCGACCCGACCGTTCTCCATGGGATTGTGGCTTTTGGTACATTTGTGCGTTACTGGGCATACAGCTCCTCCAATCAGGCTACGGGCCGTAAGCGCAGGTTGCGCCATTCCGAGGCCCATGGTCGCGTTAGTAGTCGACGTTACGGAGGTGGCGTCAAGGGCTACATCGCTGCAGAGGCCGAAGAGCTACAAAATGAGCAGGAACACAGGGCTCGGGAACAGGCCCGCCTGCGATCGCGTTTTGGCGTAGGTCTTGGTGATCTGACCGAAGAAGAAGCACTTCGCTATGCCGAAATGATGTCCCAAGAAGCTTTTGCTCAGGACGAGCAGCGACGTACAAGTGCTAGTGACACGGGCTCGGCCGCAGATTTCGATACGACTTCTACAACTGAAAGTATGGACACCGTTACTCCTGAACCAAGTGTAATCAGTGTCAGCCCCCCGGGACCAAGCACTAGCGCTCCTGTGAATGCGGCGGACGAGGACGACTATGAGTTACAGATTCAAGCTGCAATCCGTCTATCTCTTCTCGAAGGAGTCAGTGATACGGGCCACTCTCCCAGAGACAATAGTTCCGGAGACTACGACGCCCCAATCACTTTCGGGAAGGGGAAGCAGTATCTGTCTAGCCCTCCTTCGTCTAGTCATACGCCTATGGTCAGGCAAGGTGGATCATCAAGCGCAGCCGCAGCTGGGGCTGGTCCCATCGCAGACGACGATTTGGAGCTTGCTCTGAAGCTAAGCCTTGCGGAAGAAGAGGCCAGACAAGCAGCACTAGGTATTACCCAAGACTCTCAGGAGGATGACTTCCCGCCTCTCCAAGGAGAAGGGACTGGGAAAGGAAAGGGGAGGGCATTTTGAAAGACATACACGAGGGGAGGGGAAGCGGGAGGAAGAGCGGTATGTGTGTATGCGAAAGGGAGAAGAGATGAATGATGGTGAATAGTTCAGTTCGTGATGTTTACTTGTTGTTTGTTTTCTATTCTTGCCGCACGGGCTTAATTAGTTACACTTTGAAGATTTTGGACACCTTTCGTGTTTTTCTTGAAATGAAGCGCTATTCGATCTAGAACTAAAGCGCCCCGACATTTGATATACGCGGGTGTGTTGCGTTGCGTGCTAAGGTACCTGTTGAACTTTGTATGAGTTGAATGAGAGAAAAGGGGGTTTTTTTTTTCTCGCAACTTCAACTATTCTGCTATTACAGTCTTGACCATCTCAGAGTTATAGACTGTAGAATTTGTGTATCTCCCCACCACCGATAGTTCCTTTTCATACAGAGTTTCCGAGACTTGCGCTTGCTTACGCTTAGTATACGAAATACTACTCCACTTCACTCCACATACGCGCACTCATTCCACTCTCTCCGCTAGAACCAACCAACCAACTACGTACCTAGTAACTAGGAACTACCTAAACTACATGAACCCTAAAACCTACGACCCCCCTTTTCGGTATGACGCACGTACACGCACAAACTCTTCTTTTTCTTTTTTTCTGTCAACGCACGTCTCTCTCTATATTAACTTCCATAACACGGCAAAAGCCCCAACGAGGAAAAGAAAGCCACGAGTCAGAAAATTTGCTGGTGGTACCTTCCTTTCCGAAATTACTCCACGGGCGTGGTGGTCTAGTGGTATGATTCTTGCTTAGGGCAGTCGCAGGGAGAGTCTGGGGGTCGTCATGGCCCCTTCTCACACTCCCTGTCTTTACCTACTTGCAAGAGGTCCCGGGTTCGATGTGAGTCCGTCCCTACTTCCCTTGATAATTTATATCGATTTCTAACGTGGGATAATAGCCCCGGCCAGGCCCTCAAATAACTTAAATTTTTTTTTTCTTGCTCTTTCTTTCTTTTATCATTGCTTTTTATTCGTTATATTCTCTTCCCCTGTATGCATACTTTCCTCTCTTAGGATAAAGTTGCATTGTCTGCGGTTCGAGTTTCCACTCCTCGTCGTGTGGTGTTGCTTATACTCGCGATCGCATCACTTACTTTTGTTAACAACTATGAATATCCTCAACCATGACAATGACAACGATAAATAAAAAAGTAAAATCAAATCTTAATGGTTGATTCAAATTCGTTGCATCCAGCAATGTTGTCTTGATTACTTTTTGAATATACATCTAAGACATATACGTATTGTCTATACACATGTGTTACGTACATCAACGACTAGGTAAGGCAATGGAGTTAGTTTAAGAAGCCATATCAACCGCAGTTTCCATCATCGTCACGTTCACCATATCCGCCCTGCTCTCCTCACCGGTTCTCGTCGTCAATTGGTCAGTCAGTCAGTCGGTCAATCCAAATGTCCACCTCCTCGACTTCCTCATCATCCTCGTCATCCTCCATTCATATACCGACCATCCGTTTTCCTCTTCCTTCACCCCCCTATTTCCCATAGATTTCAGGCAAAACTGAGCAGCTAGGAGTGCCATTCCTCGACAGTAGAATAGCAGGCAGTAGGTATAGGTGAATAGACGGCATGGTCATAGCTAGGGTACCTAAGTACCTCACACCTGGAACAAAGAACAAAGAACAAAGAAGAAAAACCCCGTATTCCGCCTCAGGTACGTACCCCGTGGCCCCTCCCCCCTAAGGCAGCATATATATGCCCAAATAATACACAGATTTTCCAACAGCCGGCAGCTGGAACGGGTCCGCAGCTCCAAGAGAGTGGCTCACCTGGTAACAATGCCTCAGAAACGACCGGATTACCCTGGGTTCGAACCCGGGCACGAGTGCCCATGAACCACACCAAACAGGGCCCGCAGTCCCTGGAAGGGTTCCGGAAGGGGTGTCGCAAACTAAGTACCTATAGGGGGCGCAGTAGCTACAGACGGCTGAAAAAGATCTGTAGGCTGGGCCTAGAAGACCGACGACGGGGACTGGGGGCCGTAGTTAGGTTTTCTTTTTGCTTCTTTTCTTCTGCTTTGTTTTATTTCCCGCTCCTGAATATATCATATTTAGGGAATCCTCGCGCATCTTAAGTAAGAAGCAAGAAAAAAACCACATATTCCAATGCCTTGAACTCCGTCGCTAATATAAATAAGGGATGATCGATAATTAAATCGAGAAAGGACATAAAAGACAAGAAGGTGTGTATGAGATGGGGATGATAGGTAGGAGATGTAGCAACGATAAGTAGTCCCCCTTTTTGTAGTAGGTTCGTGTATATGAATGGTATGATTATAAGATCGGGGGATATCCGTTTTTCACGAATCCTCCTCCCAGCTATACCGCCGCTGCGCCGGCTGCGGCACGTGCACCATGTCGTCGAAGCCGCGCAGGCGCCCGAGCGTCCGCGCCGCCGCCTCGCGCGCCTCCTCCTCGATCGTGAAGTCGCTGCCCAGCGTGTCCGCCATCGACAGGCGTCGCGAGTGCCAAGTTATTGAGGACCGCGTCCCGTGCGCCGGGGCCGCCACGGACGGGTCCGGCGGCGGCGGCGGCGACGGCCACTGAGGCAGCCGCACGTTGTCCGGCAGCGGCCCCAGGCAGACGACGCGGGCCGGGTCGATCGGGGTGCGTTGAAAGGCCGGCGGCGGCGGCGGCGGCAACAGCGTGGGCGAGGATGGGGTCGATCCGCCCGAGGACACGGATCGGGTCAGCGTGAGCTGGTCGATGCTCTGCGGCGAGGGCGGCGCGCGCATCGTCGCCGTCATGTTCGGGTCGGAATTGGACTTGGAGAGCGTGCGCGTCGGGACCAGGCCCACGGAGGACGGGAAGTCCGGGACGTAGTTCGTCCAGTCGCTCTCGGGGGACACGGGCGAGGGCAGCCGGTTGCTGTAGGTGTCCTGCGTCGGGCTCGATGCCGGAGACGGGTTTTCTCGGCCGTGCTGCTGCCATGCCGCCCCGAGGTTGTGGTACGGCTTGACGGGTTCTTCCTCCAGCGGCGTGTAGTGCGGGACGAGACCTTGCATGGCCATCTCCAGCTGCAGTTTCTCTATTTCATAGGCGCTCCGCCTGTGCGTGTGCTTGCTTGCGAAATCGGTAACGCCGATACTCGACATCGTGTTGGTGGCCTCGAGTTCAACCGGTTTTGCTTGGACCGGCATCTCGTAACGTTCGTGGCTCCGGTCCGCGCCGACTTCGAATACTTCGTATCCATCCCCGTCCCTCTTCTTTGTCTTCCTCCAGGGGCAGTTCTTTGTCATTCTCGACAGCATCCGAACCACCGGGCTCTTTGGGGTTTCCGGTTCCGGCGTCGAAAATCCATCATCTAGTTTGTCGTCGCTCTTTGCTGCTTCTCGATGTCTCCGCCTCCTCTTATGTATCAGCCAGGTGGCTGCAATAGCCACGATTCCTACGACGCTGATGCCTACGATGAGGCCCACTAGTTGTGACTGAGTGAGGCCCCCTTCTCCGTCAGTTCCCTTTGCTGGGGCAGCATAACCGCTGTTGGGCGTAAATGCGATCGTCTGGATCGAGGTGTCTGTCCATGGATCATCGGGGAATTTAGCCTGATGGATCGAGAAGGTACTTGTTTCGTAGTTCGTTATCATGTAGGCTTCCTGCAGGAAGGACCGGCCAATGACGATCTGGCTAGTGTTGTCAGCTCGTTTTAATGGGAAATACGGCACGGCGGGTGACCGATATGGAATCAGGTTCTTGAACGGGTAGCGGAGGCTCTGAATGAAAGCCTGAGCAGAGATGGTAATGTTCACCACACCGGGAACGTCGAGGGGCTGCCCAAAGTCGTCGTGGTTGTCTGTGCTCGACAGCGTGAAAGTAAATGAGAGATCTGGCGATGACCGGTAGCGATCGAGATTCTCGTTGCCAGAAAACAAGTAGAGGCCGAAGGACTCATCCCACGTCAGGTTGAAGCTGGCGGCGAATCGGTCACACACGGCGGACGGTAGCCATAGATATGGAGTAGAGCTGTCGATCAGTGCGGTCACGGATTCGTTGAAACCCAACAGGGGGGCCGATGGTGATGCCCATGTGGTCGGGGCCTTCGCAACGTCAGAAACCGATGCAGTTATCGCTCTCACCAATGTATTTGGCTGTCTCGTAGAGGGATCCAGACTGAATTTGACATCATGGGGCTCAAAACGATTCGCATCGTAGCCCCCTAAAGTCAGGGACAGTGGCGTACCACTTGAGCCACCTAAATCGTTCAATATTAGAAGATGGTTATTGTAAGTCGACCAACATCTAGTACTTACCATACCAAGCTCCAGCCGTGTAGCCATAGCTATGGCTAGGAATGATGCCGGCCTGCTCAACCAAAGTAGAAATCGGGCTCTGTACAACGACGTTCTGGAACTTCCCTGGCGTAATTCCTAGGCCTAGGAATCCGGTGTAGAAGGCAGTCTCGTTGATACCGGCTACTACTTGTTTGCCCAGGGGAACCTGAGACTGCCGCAAATCATTGTGTACGGCAACCGTCTCCATAGCATAGTCACCATTACCCCCGTTGTCGAGATATTCGAACCCGAGCTGCCAGGCGCCCAGGGGTGACCAGCTGTGCGACGCCGAAGTGTTATAAGTACCTCCGCGGGCGGCGGTGCAAAGCGAGCCTGAGAGAGGGAAAGGCATCAGAAATTCGCATGTTCGTTCTCAAGCGTCGACTTGGTATATACATACTCGTACCGCAACCGCTGGTTTCTACAACCCATATTTCGGAAAGGCTCGTGCTCACGGTGACGTCGATTTCCTGAGCTGGGTCCCCCACAAGGAGTCCAGTCGAGGACCAATTGCCGTCAATCCCGTACCTGTACCACAATTAACTGGTTGTCCTTTGTTGACGATTCCTCCCTCTTCCTTTTCGGGGGTGCGACATGCCATTTCTGCGACGGTGTGAGCCATAGAGCGCTGGGTTCGTCGGCGCAGACTGAAGCGGGCACGAGCAGCAGCGTCCCGATAACGACCGCGAGGGGGTTCCTCAACATTGTCCGGCCGTCACAACGGCTGATCTTCGCACACGAGCGCGTGATATATTACTAAGATGCATTCGAATTCCTCAGGAGATTCGTCGAGCTATCGATTACCAAATCCATCAGCGGGAATCATGGACGACGCGGCTCGGATCTGTAGACGGGCTTCTTCGCTGGCCTTCTCCCGGAGATGATCTGGCGGGTTGCGCGTGGCGGTTCAAGCCGGTCGAAATAGTAGCTGCAGGAAGAATGGATGACAGCCAGGCCATAAGCCTGAGAGACTCCAAGAGGGAGGATCACCCTTGAAGGAGGACTCTTGCCGGAGTAGTCTAATTAGAAAAGTCCTGCCTCGGGCGCGGGCTCTGCCGCAGTAGTCCCCATGTCCCCTGCACTGCACGGTGCGCATGTGGTAGGACCGGGGGCACCCCTGTGGCTAAAGTGGCAGTCAGGATAGCTGGCTGCATGAGATACCTATCTGATCAATGACCTAGGGATCGACAGGAAACGCTAGGGTCGGTAGAAGAGAATCCTGGCTGTGTCATCCCAGATCGTACATCCATATGAGTAGGTAAAAACACGTTATCTAATGTAAAGCAAGCTTTAGTACATTTCTAATAGACTATTATTCTTTCTCTCCAAGCTTCTCAGGGTCGCCATGCCGACGCGGACGAGACAAGATGAGGGAGAGCGCTATATTCTAAAGAGTTGTTTCTTAATTCGCCTTCATGCCTTATTCACCGAGCCTTATACTCGACAATTCGTTGTCATGCTAAACAAGTCTCTGACAAGCCTTCAATATCATAATGTCGCAAGACTTGCGAAAGTCTGGTAAGAGCCCACACTCCCTGCCTCCCCTCCCCTCCCAGACCTTGTCCGACTAATTAAGACTGTCGGCATAAACCTGGGTGGACCGAAAGGCCTTAAGAGGGAATTGGGGGACTTTTAGCGTGCAACCACAACACAGTGCTGACATGTAGAGGGTAGGAGACGCGCTTCTGGGCCTCTCTTGTGTGTTAGAGCCCAGGCACAGGCCTGGGTCGCAGAAGAATGATGGAAGATGACACACACGGGGCTAGGTTTGAGCATCACTACATACGAACCAAGGCAGTTATCCAGTAGGAATTACAACGAGCACCGTCGCGCATAAACTCTATAGGTAAGGTATCTAATGTAAGCGGCCACTCGTCCACTTGTGAGCTTCTTACGGCGAGGAGGGCTGTGAAGTGTATGAGAGAGGCTGATGTGTGCATGCGTGTGGCTGCGAGATTGCGCGGCGAATTTTTACACTTCTGGATAAAAACGGCAATGTAATAAATTGTCCTGGGCGGAGATCTTCGCAAAGAATCCGTGCGGCGGCGGCCAGCCCAGATCGAAAGCCTCGAGTTGACGGGATAAACCTTGCTTGCTATACCGGAGTTCATCCGATCGAAATGAGTTGTAAGGCGAAGCGAAGAGACTCACCGCGTACAGTCTCGAAGATATCTGCTATGGCTAGATGGTAGGCTGTTTTGTTATGGTCTAGATAGGAAGATTCGGAGGATTGAGGTCAAGATGATATTGATAATAACGGACGCCACATTCGAGCTCGTATAAGGAGGAGGGGAAGTTTGAAGATCAGTCAATACGGAGGTGCCTTTCCGTTATTACATACTCACGACTCCTCCTCTCCCTCCACCACCTAATTGCTGTCGAAACGTGATACATCGATAATTTTCGACATCTCATTAGCGAGCAGCCAACTCAGCAAACGAGAAATTCCTCATCGAGGTATGCCGGGGGTAATACGCGTCTATGTAGCCACCTGAGCATTTCTGATCCTTGTCGACAGCCCATCCCAGCGTAACCTTCATATGTACATACATATTTCCGTAGCAGACTGTCGGTGTCCCATTCGTCAGACGCGTCCTAATCGAGTATGTTATTTGCCGGCTCCCATTTATCCCCCAACGGCGGTACCGACGGGCTGAATCCAGGCCGCGTACTTTTTAATCAATCTCAGGTAGAGAGAGAACTGCGAGTCGTAATGCTATTACCTTGCGAACGATATGTCTATGTAAACTCGACTACTGTGTGTATGAACAATACAGAACACATAGACGATGAAGGGGTTGCTCAGCCGAAGAGTAACCACTTAGATCCATACTAGCTTACAAATGAATCATTTGCCAAGTACTCGACAACTTTAATGAGTAATGGGGAAATGACAGCACTAGTAGACGGGCATAGGATATCCGAGTCTCTGGCAATTCTGTATACACACGGCGTAATAAAGTAATTAGAAGCGAGAAGTCAAGTTGCCCCGTCGCCTATATATCTCTTGTCTCTCATGAGCCTAGTGAGAACAATACGGCTGCGACATTCAAGAAGGCCGCTACCCTAGCATCATTCTCTCGTAGATAGATTTACTACTTGCGATATCCAAGCCCGTTACGCAATCGCTGTTTAGGCCAGCAAGCGGCCCTGACACAGTATAAGTACCGTTGAACATCTGTGGAGTATGATTGACAGACACGACCAGGGGTATAAAGCCCCGCGAAACGATGAACACATTACCTATGTAAGTAGTCCTATAGTCTGACTAGTATATATAAGTCGTAGTGTTGAACATACCCGCCATACAGTGCAGTTTCGTGTGAAGTGTTCGGAACAGAAATCCTTCATTGCTTTCCCCTTGGCTTACCTATGTAAATATACAAAATCCGCCTTATCTCCTCTAACAAGCTAAGGCCTTCCCGCTATTCCCATTCCTATTCAACAACAACTTCTGCACTAGGTATTTACCCTGCTGGCTTACATCAGTCGTCACTTCATACATTTAACCTTCTTACGACTTTATTAGTCTCGAAAAGGGCATGGGCCGTTGTGCTCACGGCCCAAGTCCTTAAAGTATCAACAAGCCATCGTCAAGTAGGTATGCATCGTATATGTGAGACTCTCTTAGAATAAATAGGTATGAACCCCTGTGTCCATACTACATACACAGTAAAAGCTGGAAAGAACCCTTCCCACTGGATCTCTCGTTTCGTCTAAGCAGTACATGTCAAGCTGCGTACTTCCCCATCCCCCCTGTTCTTGACGATGCATCTTTTTAGGCGCATCGAGTCGGCACCCCAAATGAGCCGGCCAACGAGTAGAGAGTCCAGGCCCCCAGAACGAGATGCTTCGTAAGGCAAATATCATGTTATTAAAGTCCCGCCACGCGCGGGATAGAGTCTGTCTCATTACGGTATTTTGCAAAGACGTGCCGATAATGTTTTAAGATCCTATTCCTAGCTTCCGCCATTTAACATCTATCCGTACTCCGCCGCGGATTGATAGATGGAGATGGACCTGCTGCCCTGACCCTTAAGTGCGGACCCTACACTGGGCTCTCGTGCGTGATGTTGAATCCCACGATTTGATTCAGACCTTCATCCATGCCATTCCCACAGGGCAGAACCACCAAATACCCGCCCTAACGGTCTGCGATGCCAGCCGTCGTGAATGTTCTGTGGTGTGTTGCCGCGCTATCAGGTCACGTAATCCCGACAGTATCTACCTTAGCTGGAGCTGGTTAGTTCTGACCCATCCATCGATTTGCCTAACCCACATGTTGCATTAGGTAGTTCTTAGGGGTCTTGTACACTAGATTCTAATGGCTCTGCAGAGCATCACTTAGGTCGCCTTAGTGACAAAAGGATATCTTACAATGATACGGGAATCAACGTCGTCTCCACTTCCCCGGCGGACCCTGTTGCGCTTGGATCGTCTAGGGTATCTGTACTAGATGCGGTTGGGTCGAGCTTCTCGTTGACGAGTGCTTCATTATACGCCGTCTCACACCCAACGACAACGTCCCTGGCAAAGGTTGCAACTGTGACCGTGGGTAGTACGACGAATCAAGCTGTATCATCTGAGTCGGACCCGTTTCTGTCTCTGTTAGATTTAGGGACTATCACGACGCTTGCAAGACCGCCGTTAGCATTCACTTCGACAGCAACACGTACCTCTAAGGTCACTACTCCATCATCTATCTCTAGCGTCCCTCTCCACTTGAACTCATCCTCAACAGCTTCAGCCATCATATCTTCTAATAATACTTCGCTACCATGGAATTGGAATTCTACGGCCAGTCTTACTTCACCGACGACTGCACTCACTTTGACCAACCCTCCGCTACCAACCACCAGTACAACTTTCACGACTAACGAGAACACTTGTCCGTCATCAAAGTCGGGCGATCGTGTCATTGTCACTTCATACACCATCGTCTATACGTCGACTACGACGTGGACTGGCGATCCCGCTGACTACACGCCACCGTTCCCTACGATCAGCACCCCGGAGGCATGCACTCCCCCTAGAACGAGCCCGACCGGTCGGCTCACCGTTTCTGTTTGCGACGGCACAGGGAAAACATGTACTCCCCTCCACAGCTCAGGTGACCCTACCGGGGACACAACTTCTTTTACGGGAGCTTGGGCCCCGACCGAGACCGCACCGGTGACGCAGACGGTCACCTTCGTCACCACCGACAAGAATCCCGCGGTGGTTTTCTCCAGCGTGACGCCGCCCGGTTATGGCGGCTCGCCCGCGTCGCCGGATAGCCACGGGACCGCTTCCGGGCGTCGTCCCCTCGCGACCCCTGACTACGGCATGGTGACTCCCTGGGTCGAGCCGGCGAAGACAGCTGCAATGCCGATGCCGACGCGGACACCGACGCCAGCCCCCGGAAACGGGGTGCAGGTCACGGCTCCGGTAACCGTGGTAGTCCAGCCAGGCGAAGTGGTACTCAATCATGAAACGTTCGCCGATAATCCCGAGCGGGCAACCTCGACAGTCGTAGTAGCAGGGGGCAATACCTTTGTCATCGACCCATCGAGAGTAATCGGCGCCGGCGCGACAATCACTCGACCTCCCAACGGAGGGGGTATCTTTGTCGACATGCCGATGACCACCACGATCGGGGATCTAGAAGTAGTCTATGGGCCCTCCATCGCCACTATCGACGGCACGGCCTTCACCGTCGGGTCCACGCCGACGTCGGCGACGATCAGGGGACAACAGATCGCCATCGAGCCAGGCGGTATCGTTTTCCCCAGCCAGACACTTTTCCTCCCCGTGGGTGCGGGCACCGCGGGACCGACCGAGGTGGCGGTCATGGGCGGCGAGCTGATCACGGCGATCGGGTCCGACAGGGTCGTCATCGAAGGCACGACGGTGACGTACGGGACCGCCTCGAGCACGACCACGGAGGTCATCGACGGGGACACGGTCCTCGTTGGGCCATCGGGCGTGGTCGTCCACGCGAAGACCCTCGGGGGCGTCGCCGCGGCGCCCGACGCCATCGCCTACGAGATGGTGGGCGGGGTCACGATGACGCGGCTCGGCCCGACGGCCGTGTTCATAGAGGGGGTCACCTACCGCATGGGCTACGGCGCGGCGGAAACCACGGTTGTTGTCGGCGGCCGCGGCGATGGCGACGGTAACAGGGGCGAGACCATCACCGTCGGACCCGGCGGAGTGGCTGTCTCGACTTGGACCTTTGGCTTCCCGTACGCCTGGACCACGACCATGAGCGTCGCGAACAACGCCGCTGTGGCCGCCATCCCGACAACTGCGGAATCGCTAGATAACAGCGGACAAGCCGCGAGACCGCCGCCGGGTTGGGGACTCGGTTTCGGGGTATCATGCATAGCGATCGGCGCCGGGGTGCTGGGACCATTGCTTTTCTGGGCATAATGTACTTATATTCAGGTAGTCAGGGTTCTCAAGATGACCTTCATCTGCAAGAGCTCCTGATACGGCGCGGAACGCGAGAAGGAATCATCTCTTTACGATGTCATGCTATATATGTGCATATTGGGGGAAAAGTTCACTTGGATAAGCTGCTTACGATACGATACCCCCTTGAGAACGCAAAAGCGAAATAAAAAATCTTGAAATGACCTCTCAAAAAAAATAACTTCTCATACCTGTAATTATTATATGCTGTCTAAACGAGCTGTGTAAAGGAGGTCAGCAAATAGAAGGTATCATCACAACACGATCATTAGATTATTTCGTTGAACCCAGGGTATATCTCTCCTTGTTGCCATCCGTTGTCATCAGTACTTCGCTCGACTATGTAACTAAATCACTGTATGGGGTAATAAGTACCCTTGCTTGCCTAGCACAGTTAGTTTGTACCGACGCTGAGGTTCCCAGCCAGCACGCACGTTTTTCCCCCAACGGTATCCTCGCTTCGAGCATATGCAGCAAGGATTTGTTTTTCGATATGATCACGGACAGACAAGGATTCCGGAAAGTAGCTATCATAAAATACTGATCATCGGGTCGTCGGAAAAGTCACTGCTGGAGCTAGGATATATCAAAAAGAGCCGGGGTCTCAGGCGAACTTTCGAAGGAAGAAAAGTCCCGTACTGCTACTCCTTTTTGTTGCCAAGGCCCTCGTCGATATGATGTAGCGCGTAATTATTATAAGCCAGCGTGTAGGGTATCAGAATATTTACGTCTTTTTTTTCTTCTTCTTCTTTCATCCTTACCATCGTTCTCACAACGTGCGAAAAGTTTTTGTTGTTGTTTCTTTTTCCTTGCTTTTCTTCTTTTCTGTGTGCCTGTCAATCAGTTCCAGGGGTGGCACTGGACGGAGTGAAGCAACCCAGTCTCTTGCGGGGGTGAACAGGGTCGGCTCAGACCAGGGGCTATACATCGATCCTTTTCCTTGGGGCCTGCCCGGTCAGCCAGCCTGCCGGCATTCGAATCGCGATCACATCATCACAGAATACATAACAAAATTTCCCTTATCTGAGAAATCCTGGTTCGGATGCTTATGACGTTTATCTTTCATTTCATCACATTCGCCGGTGATCCCTCAGTGCATGGTGGTGCCAATATCGGCACTCTCCACTCTCCTATCCCTTTTTCCACTTAGACGGAGGATCAGGAGGCCACATGGCAATGAACCCTCCCCCCTCCATCACCAAACATTGCCGCACCGCGTAGCTGCGTGGTCTTTTGATTCCTATAGTATACCTTTCGTTTCTTCGGCGTCTGGGGTCCTTGCAAAGACAAACTTTTGCAGATGCAGGGCAGAACTTGAAATTGGCGGCTGGCGTATAGCTCCGTTCAGATCCTCCTCTCGATGCCGCCTAGTCAATCCCAGTATCAGGTCTTCATGACGGACGGTAAATCTCATCAAGGAAGTGAAGTCCGTCCTCAATTTATGTATATTGCTATACAAATACCCGACAATGCCGCAACAAAAACCAAAGACCTAACTAGACTCAAGGTGGACCGTTTTGGCAGCCAGCGAGTGAGCATATTACCCGGCTCGGCTCTTCTGGCTCGCCATGGTTAGGTGCTCGCTTCCGTAGGTCCAATCGCTGCATAGCTAGGTACTATCCTGAAGTGCTGCTTCCTGCGGCGCAGAAATGTCCCATTTTCAGTAAGTGAAGCTGCAACGTAGCGGCGTAGGCAATTCTTGGGTTTAGAAAATTCTCCACCTGTGTGGACTTGTAGCCGCAAGATCAGGCTAGGTATGCAAGAAAGCAGTGAATAATGTCATCCATGCTCCTGATGACAGATGTAAGAGGGGGTTCGCGTGGAAAGTATCTAGAACTAGCTCCTCTGAGATCCATTAGCCCCTGGATCAGGTACCAGGCTTGTAATGCCAACCGTCTTTCCAAGCAAGCAGTCCACACGGAGACCAAACATACAATCAAGAGAAAAGCATACTATCATTTTTTGGTTCATCTTTTAGAGGCATGGTACAATCCATGACTTCTCAGTAGATTTACTAGTATTAACGCTGCGAGGGAAGACGTCTTGCGGGCTAGTTTTCATCTTAAAAGGGGGGAGAGGGGGGGCAGTCTTTGTATAGTAGGGCATTATTGATTGGAGGGCTATCGTAGAACACAATTGATTAATCGTCATTTCCCTCTTCCGTTCCAACATCGCGACACCGCTGACAGGTGCCGGAGACCTGCTTGCATCTTCCTATTCAGCATCACTTGTCAGCCCTAATGTATGGTCTTGCCACTCCGTTTTGACCTCCTTTCCGGACCTAAGCTGACTCTCGATCGATCCATCTTGACTAGCGGGTTCGGCCTGAAGGATCAGCTGCATAATCCAGGAACACTTATGCGTACGCCATTGATGATGTGCCGCCACTGAGCAGGGAACACAACTAATGCCACGGTAAAACGTGCTAAAGGTGGCACAGTAGATGGACGACCTTCTCTTCGTGGTGAGCGCCACATATATTTCGATATCAAGGGCAACATAGGACATCAACGGGGTTGGTTCTTTTTTTTTCTTCTTTTTTTTTTTAATATGCATTTTGATGAATGTAAGAAATGCTATATATATTATATACGTTAACAATGAGGTCAACTTAGGCATGGAGTAAAATTATGTACACAATTATATGTCGGGGAGCATCCCAGCTGGGAGAAGAAAATATGAAATCATGATATTATATCATTATCGTCGGCGTTTAATCTTCTCACGTGGTGAATATACTATCATCCGCGTGAATCATGAAGTTCAAAAATAAAATAAAAACCTCTACTGTAGAGGCTCTCTCCCCCCATATACATATATACTCTAACGCAACGCGTAGGTAATGAGTTTTTATACTACTATGCCTCAGGCCCCATAACAAGAGATAAAATGGGTGTGCCTATTTTCTGATAACATCGCAGGACTCCCACGCCACCTTGTTTGGCCGCATGTTACTCCAGAGATTTCCGCCGTATCTTTGCTTTGTCGGACAACTAAGATTGGCAAGACTTGTCAAGTCAATATCAAGCGTCAATCTGTCCAATCCAAGTCCGGTAGAATAGACCACGTAGGTATCTATCAGGTTTGAGATGATAGGAAGAATGCTAGTAAAGCTGTGTCCTTGGTAGCACTTACCACCTGAAGTACCTCTTAGGATCTCTCAGAACCCTAAATTTTAATTCTATGATCACCATATCATATTATAGGTCTCCTTTCTTGAGGAAAAGACTTAGTATACCTGATGTCAATGACTCAAAATACAATTAATTTCTATCTATCAGGGGATACTACCAGAAAGCTTGAGAGGGGGAACACTATCTAGCTATACGACTCCACCTAGGAAAAAAAAAGGGGGGGGGAGGGGTGGGCAGGGGACATCTGGACGATTAGACGATTGTCCCTTCTCATTGACCCTATACTACATCCCCTCCCCGAAATCCTTGAGAAGAGGAGGCCTTCGACAATTTTCATCTCTTAACCCACTTTCTCGGCATGATCCACGAAACCTATTTATATTGTCAGATCGAGTGTAGACCTAAGCAGTCGGTTGCTAAGATGAGTAATACCCACGTCTTCTAGCAGAGCATGGACCCCTTCCAAAACAGTTGTCACAATTGCGATTCCAGTTTCCTCCTCTAGACTAATATCCGTCTTGTTGCTCGAGGGCTCGGGTCGGTGGGGGTGTCAGCGGTAGCGGGAGGTAGGCTACAGTCGTGAGTTGAAGTCTCGGCTGTAGAACAGGGATTGGTGGGTGTTGTTTCGGAGAAGCAAATGCAGTATCTCGCTGTCTGGTTGGCCTTTCTGTTCTTTAGGAACGGCAAATACCTAGGTCGTGTTAGTCCGAATCTTGGAGACTGGAAGTAATAACCTCTTCATTAGAAAATCAAGAACAATACATGCTAATATTGATTGTAGTGGTGATGTCTTGGGAGAAAAACAAGAAGAGAGAAGTGAGCTTGAAATAAACAGTCCTACGAGGTACAGGTGTCTTACTTACTGACGACTGCTCACCGGGCCTTCTCAATATTCACCGTCAATAGCTTTCATCCTCAGATTGGAGCTTCAATGACCAAAGGGATCTGAGGTTACTCAGAAGGACGTAAGAGAAGATCAACCAGCTTGCTGACTTGACTAATGAGTTTCGCACGGTGGGAACTCTGCTTCTCCTTGATTATCGATAGGAAATCGTCAAGATTTATAGTGGACTTAGGCTTTCCTACAAGTTCTTGAAGAGCAGGGCAAATCGAGTTTTATACCTAGCTCGTCGTCGCAAAGAGAAAGGGGGATGGGTTAAGAGTCACGTTCCCTATGTCAGGGATTGAGAGGGTTAGGAATTAGATGATATAGATTGTTCTATCCGGGAGTTCCACTGTGGGTATATCGCAAGGCGATAAAGGTACAAAGTAGAAGCGCCTATTAGGTCCCAAATGCTCTTCTCCAGTCAAGTTTGCTTCTTAGTCTCACCCACGATTGATACCTTGCAAGAGTCACTCTTTACTAATGGTATCTCTTACTAGTCCCCATCTAAGCATATCTCACCTCTCATTTCCGGAAGTCTCGGTCAAGTATTGAATCGGACAGACATTAGACATTATAACTAAGCGGGGAGCCGGTCTGCTAGATAACTGCGAGGCAATGTACAACAACGCTGGCCTGATTAGATGAATAATTTATTTACTGGAATACGGCATCTAGACGTAGGTATTGTGCCCGAGGCAAATAGCTCTCGGATAATCATCGCTGCTTCCTAGCTAGTATAAAGTGCCTGCGCTGGTGATCTCGTATACAAATGTTCCTGGTTGCTGCAGGAGGTTGCCGCAAACTGTAGCCAATGTAGCTAGCTAGGCTTAGAGGGTTTCACCTTCTGATCTCACTGGAGACCATAGTACATCTACCACACCTCCTCTCGTATGCAAGCCCACGAATGGAACATCTGTTTAGCAGTTTCCGGATCGGGCGCCATGCCTCCGATTACCATCGCGTCGTAGAGGGCTTGTCGAACAGCTTCGGGCATCTTTCCCGAGCTACCGCACAGATAGACAACAGCTCCCTTATCGAGAAGACTACACACTAGCGCCGCCTGCTCACGGATGCGGTCCTGGACATATATTTTCTCTCTCTGATCTCTCGAAAATGCAGTAAAGACCTGAAGTCCCATCTCCTCCCACTCCTCCTTGAAGTAGTAGTCTGCATCGCGATTTCTGCCACCAAAGAAGAGAACTGTATCTCCACATTCAGGTATCTCATGACGATCCCATATAAGCGAACGTATCGGTGCAATACCAGTGCCCGGGCCAATGGCCAATAGTGGTCTTTGATGTAAGGAGAAGTCCAGGTTCTCTTGCTCTTTGATTCCTATGTGGATAATCGTGCCGGGTCTGAGCGATGACAAATACCGGGAACAGAGGCCCTGTCTAGTCTTGCGTAGCACCGTCTTATACTTAACCAAGGCTATCAATAGCTCAACTCGCATGATGTTCGGTGATATGGGGTCTTTCTCAAGCACACCGCCACTCGCTATGCTGTACTCGCGACCCCGCATTACAGGAAATAGGGACGGAACGTGCTCATAAGGTATTTGGACCGACGGGAAATCCTGGAGCACCTCAAGAATCGATCGTCGAGGTCGTGAGGTGTAGTCGTAAAACTCATCTGAAAACCCCGGGTTCGCAAACTCTTTGAGCCTTTCCTGGTGCGTAGGGTCCTTCGTATAAAAAGCGATGGCTTCAAAGAATGAACGCTTGGGAATCGAGGTTATGTCGTAGTTGTGAAGAAGTAGATCGCGTAGAGTGGAACGAGGCAAGGGATGGCAATTCTTGGGTCGGCTGGGGATCCCGTTGTAGTCTTTAGAGCGGTGTTCAAAAGGTCTATCAGCGACGGCACCCCAACCCATGAGGTCGATAAGAGTTTGCACGTCGCTCGGGAAGTTTTTGGGATACAGGACCACCACGTCTCCCGGTACATACGCTAACACGACTGACTTGGGGTTGGGTGGTACGAATTTTGGGTAGACACGGAGCGTCAGATGACGGACGTCTTGCCAGTGATCGGGTGGAGTGACGCGATCATTCTTTTCTACACTGGCACGCCATGCTTTAGGTATCGGGAGAAGATTATCTGGAGGGGTATCACCAGTGTTGTCCGTGTCTTGGAGAGAATATTTTGCAGGATGATCCCTCAGCATGTTCGGTCGATCTAGGATATTTATGCCGCCGACAATCTCGTTGGCTGTACGCTCCGAGAGACGAGCCGAGAGAGCCGGGCTGTGTACCGACATCCGCTCTACCTGGAGTGTCTGCTGTAAGACTTCAGGATGGAGAGTGTCAACATGACTGAACAGCGCGGCGGTATCGTCGAGAGGCTGCTGCTGATTGTTATGCTGGCCCCCCCCTTCCAGGACGTCGTCGCGATCAGGCATAGTCACATCTGTGGAGTCCATTTGCGGCAGCAATTCAATGGTGTACATAGGAGGAAGCGGTACATCAGGTGGTATAGGCGATAGACCTTCAGGTAAAGGAAAATCGGCCTGGAGGTGGGTGCGTAAACTAACAGACCACGGTAGAAATGCGCCGTCGATACTGTGTCGTGGTTAGCTAAAAGACTCGAGTAGATAGATGATGAGATTTTGAAAGCTGCAGATAAGAATAAATAGAAATAGAAAGGACAGATGAGTAAAAGGAGCATACCCGTCTTCGTGACGTTCATCAGCCTCGCCGCGGGGGAAGAACTCGACTGCTCCGAGCTGTTCAAGGCGTTTGTGAAGCTTCCTAGCGGCCCAGTTGAACCTAAAACAAGGACACAAGACCAAGTCAATTCTTTGTTGGCGGGCCAAGGGGGTGAGTGACAAGTCGGGAGGCGGCCAAAAAAAAAAGTAGTTTCACGCACTTCGAATATGAGCTATCACCAAGACCAAAGGTGGTGAACTTGACGCTTCTGAGACAGCTTGGTGGTAACCGTTTGCGAAGAAGGCTCTTCCAGAATGTGCGTGCGTTTCTGGGTATTTCGCCTTGACCAGTGGTGGAAATGACGAAGACGACGAAAGGATACCGGAGTAACGTGCTCTAGATGATATGACAAGCGGTGTTATTGACTTGTTTCGTCTTCTTTTCCTATGTTGTTTCTCGTCCGATGCTCTGGTCTGCAGGAGAGCCAACACACACGCACACACAAATAGCCAATAAGCTAGAACTACTTCCTCGAGAGCAGGCAATTGTTACATTGCCTTTTCCATTATTTACCCCGTAACCAGAAAGGGCACCAGGCTAGAAAAAAATGGGAAGGCAGACATACGAGAAAAACAGGATGTGGTCAGAGCGCACACAGTGGAATCCATGCCTCTTCATTGAATTGACTTACCAACTCAACATCGTTCATCTCACAGACCAACGTTCGAAAACGTAATCTTTCCGTGAGGCGTCCAAGATCGCCTGCGGCATCCTGGCCATTCCCGGTCTCGGAGCCATAGAGGATGAGTATCTGTCGGTTGTCCAGGCCGTCGTCTTTGTTGCCTTGGATATAGTTGTGCTCAAGAGACATGGCAGAAGAGGGAGGGAGGGAATGAAAGTTACAACAAGGCTCTCGTGTAAGGCTGAGGCAACATGAAACGTGTAAGACCGATTAAAACTGAATCATCGGTAAGTTAAGGTAGCACATAAAAAACGCGCCCGTGATAAGAGTTATGTCATAAACTCAATACAGTAGGTACATTTCGACCCACCGAAAACGGCTCTCTGTGTAGAAGTACCTAGAATTCAATCTGCAACTTGCGGGGACGGCAGTGTGGCCCTGCGTACATGGCAAGTACTAGCTACTTGCTGGCGTTTGTAGTTTACAAGAGGTGCCTAGGTAGGTATGTACCTATTGAAGGTAACCTTAAGTACCTACACTACACAACCTGAACCATTCCTGAACTGCCATTCCTGTATGGACAGGAACCCCCCTTACTAGGTACATGTACCTCTGCCCATCTGAGCATATACATGTACTTACATCTACCTAAGGTACGCAGGTTGGTAAGGTAGCATGTAGGTAACCTAAAGCAGGTACCATGAAGATATGTATGCACATATGCGTGGTCCAAGTGAGCTCATGGCTGCTGGCCGAGTTATTCGATGCAATGCATTGCATGGCATAAGTTTGAGGCTCTGATGGGAGGGATTGCCCTTACCAGATTCGCCCCCCAAGGCTGCAAAGTAACCTTATCGATGGGTTATCGGTGGATCTGGGGACAAAACTTGCCATGAATGAGACAATGAGATGAAAACGGCTGCATACTTAAACGCCAGCAACTCTAGTAAGGCTGTCCAGTCATACCGACGCACATAGGCCTTATCTACATGTATGCCACCTTGATTCGACGGCAGACCAATAGATTGTGCCGACACACCATGTGAACCATGTGAACCTCTTGCGTGGTAGAGGCCTGTTACAGCGCAGAACATAAATACACAAACAGACACGATTGGGAAGGGATCCTGGGAAGCGAAGGCGAAGAGGTCAAACGTGGTACATATACCTACCTAGCCGAGGTGGGTCGTGGACAAGAAAAATGATCGGCAACTAGGAACACAGGCGCATTGTCGACAACGAAGAGGGATCGAAGCGATTAAGCAGCCATACCTAATTATAGAGGCGACGAAAAGAAAAAAAAGGGGGGGGAGTGGAGGGGGAGGCAATCTCAGTTAGACTACTGTAGATAATTTTCATCGAATTTTTGACGAATACTTTACGTAGGTAGCGTTGTTTAGGTATCAGCTAAAGGGCTGAGCCACCGCTGTGACAACGGTTGGGGTAGGTTTAGCATATCCCCTGCTCGACTTGCTAACCCCAGAATCTTCTCTCAGACCTTCCAGAACGCACGACCACAAGTATCCTAGCGTAGTTACCCTCAAACCTGGCTGTTTTGGGTTCAACATGAACCACGCACGCTTTCCTCGAACAACAGTGGATATCGATTTGACCGCAGTCAAACTTCCTCCCCTCCCTCTCCAAATTGCAGCTTTGAAGAAGATATCGAACTTATCGTCAGATTCAAGCAGATGTACACCACCCAGGCACAGAGACGGCATCTATCGGTGTGAGATTACCATTTTGAACACATGAGAACTGGCGTAATTTGCTGTTTTCATGCGTGCAGTATTTTCGTAAATAACGATCCCGGGAGTGGTAAAAGCAAAGCACTGATCTCTGGCACGCCCATGCGTAATATGCACAACACGGCCTGGTCGCATCTCGGAATGGCCATCTCATCTACCTTGCGTAACCCGAAATGTCATCATGGTTCCAACTCCATACCCGACTTGTGTCTTTACCGGAAAAGACCAACTTCGAAATAGCTAAATCTAAGGTACGGGAATACGTTATCTGCGGGTTCGGCAAGGCGCGTCATTCGGCAGGTAAGCTGAGGTAGTAGGTGCTAGTCGGGTTGAAAACTCCGGAGCAGTGCTTATGGAGGTAAGTGTAGACTACATGTCTAGGTAGCCGGAGAATTTCGATGTCATGGGTTGCTTATAAGTATCCATCTGTCGAGCGTGGTATGTTCACGTGTTGCAGCTGTTTTTAGCAGGCGGCTTCCGACGCTGCTTCCAACAGCCTCTGCAGGCCAACTTGGTACGCCACCGCGTTGGGAGCTAGTGCGATTGCTGGCTAACCTTTTACGTATACTCGTAATGGTATAAGCTAGAGGTATCGACAGCGTGGCCCCGAGGCGATCTATAATCCACCTCTATATCTCCGGTACATGTAGGCCACTTGTCAATCGGCATACGGATGCTTTCTTACCTAGGTAAGCTAGAGGTAGGTGATTCACACTCTGATACCTATTGTCCGGAGTCGAGCCAACCAATGTCACTACCTAGACAGCATGCGCCAGGATGCAGGTGAATGGATCGATGGGTGAATGGACGGCGCAAGGCCCAAAACAATGCCGTTTCCGACGGGAGACGGGCATTCTTCATGGCCCATTCATTCACTCAATAAGGGGGGGGAGACACATAAAAGAACAAAGCATGCGTACCTTACCTAACCCAATCGCAATCGCCTTGGCTACTTTCCCTACCTCGACATATATTCCTTGTTCCACGTAGATTCCTCAGCTGTTTCCTCGCTGCTTCCCGCCTGCCTGCGGACTTGCATTGCATCTTACGATTGATCAATTGCGACTGCAAGACAAACCCCCTGTTTCGCTGTTTCCCTTCTGCTTCCTCCTATTCGGGAATCAGCTTGCGACCGCTGCCCAATCAATCTGGTCCACCAGCCACAGCCACAGCTGCCTCCCACCTTACCGACCTTTGGTACCCACTACGAAGCAAGGTACGTGTCCTCCCCCGCTCCTGATTGGCCCACCTGCCCCTTCCAAAATCAACACTCGCCTGCACCACGCCTGCCGTGTCTCCATCCACCCGGGGCCCACACAAGAAACACCCTGACCCTTAAAAATTTCTGGCCTTCGATCGTCTTTTGTCCTTTCTCCCTTTCCCCTTCACACCTCTCAATCCACATCAAGTCTCAAGTTCGCTCTTGTGTCACAAGTCAACACCCATCTCAAGCCTTTCCATCTCTCTAGGGCACGTAGCCACCCTACTTCCTCCCCCGACATTGTTCACGAGTTCAATTCTGAACCCAACCAACGTCTCTTAACGTCCACCTACACCTCAACTGTCATCAACCCACCCTCAACTAATCTTCCACTCCCATCCCACCAGACAAAATGGCCACCACCGTGGAGAAAGTTGCCGATGCCGCCGTCAACGACGTTACGAATGCTCTGAGCAATACATCTCTCACCGGCAAGGACGAGAACAAGGATGCCGTCCATGCCAGTGCCGCCGAGGGTCGCCGCCTGTACATTGGCAACCTCGCATATGCGACAACTGAGGGGGAGTTGAAAGAGTTCTTCAAGGGCTACCTTGTGTAAGTCGCCTGCTTCGTCCCTCTATACCGGTCGTGTATATGCAGTTTTGCCTCGATGGGAATGCCTCTCTATCGTTAAATTGGCATACTAGTAGCCAGCTCCTGCCTTCTGCGTCCGGATCTAGGCGTGGATTTAACTCGTGGCCCCAGTCGGCTTATGTTTGCAATCTCCCAAATTCCTCAGACTGCTATCACTGGTATCTTGTTTGGTCTGTTGGCCGTTCAAGTACATTTTTTCGATCTAGCTGCTGGGGGTCGGGGGAAACAATTTTACGATCCTTCACCGCTACAAGGGATACCATATGCCTTGCACTCGTTTTGCCACCGATCCTATAAACTAATCAACTGTGTACTAACATTTATATAGTGAGTCCGTCTCCATTCCCAAGAACCCTCGTACCGACCGCCCCGTTGGCTACGCCTTCGTTGATCTTTCTACCCCTACCGAGGCTGAGCGCGCGATTGCTGAGCTCTCTGGCAAGGAGATTCTCGAGCGCAAGGTCTCTGTCCAGCTTGCTCGTACTCCTCAGCCCGCTGGCGAGAAGGCCGAGGGGGCTACCAATGGTGAAGGTAGTGCCGATGGCTCTAAGCGCCGCGCCTCTGGTCGCGGTCGCGGCCGTGGCCGTGGCCGTGCTGGTCGACCTGGTCGTGGAGGACGATCTGTATGTTATAACTACTGAGCTGCATATGTGTGCATTTGATGGGAAAACCACTAACTTGGGATTCAGGATGGAGGAAAGGATGCTATCCCTGCTACTGAGGAGGCCACCGATGCTGCCGCTGCCCCTGAAGCCACTGAGGTTCTACCTTTAACCGATATCACCAACAAGGTCGATACTGACAAATCTGAGAAGAACAAGAAGGGCCCAGTTCGTGAGCGTCGTGAGCGTGGCCCGCCAGCTGATGGCATTCCCTCCAAGAACAAAGTCATGGTTGCCAACCTGCCTTACGACCTGACCGAAGAGACTGTACGTTGATTGCTTATGCGGCTCGTCGTGCTTTGTACTAATTTGTTGCAACAGCTCAAGGATCTCTTCAAGGCTTATGAGCCCTCTTCTGCAAAGATTGCTCTTCGACCTATCCCACGATTCATGATCAAGAAGCTGCAGGCTCGCGGTGAGCCCCGCAAGGGCCGTGGCTTTGGCTTTGTCACCCTTGCATCTGAGGAGCTGCAGCAGAAGGCTGTTGCTGAGATGAATGGCAAGGAGATCGAGGGTCGCGAGATCGCTGTCAAGGTCGCCATCGATAGCCCTGACAAGACCGACGAGGAGGCTAACATCCCCCCGGAGACGGAGACTAACACCAACGGTCAAGAGGCGGCCCCTGCCACCACCGCCTAAGCTATATTCAACCCTTTCGACAGCACAAGCTTAGTTTTCGATGGGAAGTGGAACCAATCAGTTTATTGCTATTGCCATTGGGGAAGCATCTTATCAAGGGCTCGTGCGTTGATTGAGCCTTTGACAACGAACAGCGCGTCGGGTGGTCCGTTGTTGATTTCATGATAGTTACGAAACCGCAAAGCAGCAGCAGATATGGATTCGGATATCATCAAGGAGAGGTCTGTGGAAAAACTATTGCACCGCATCTTTGATTGACGTCTGGACCATCATGCTGCAGCTTTTGGCACAAATATTAATTTTCACGAACGAGTTCTTCAGTCCCATGCATGAATCACGTATTGTACACTAGGTGACGCCGGAACGGCGTTGAGGGACCAAAAACAGCTCTCGAGTGTAAAATAGACAGGACTGAATGATGCGTTCCTTAGGTGTCCTAAAACAAGTATTGTGACAAGGATTCTGATGCACCCACTAGGTAAGGTTCACGAACTACTTACCTTGTACCTAACGTATCAAATATGTAGGTACCTAGGTATCGAATATTGAATGTTCCGCTGTTGGGGCAATGGATGCTACATATGTGATCCGTGCACGCGGAAGCAATACATGTAGGTACTAAAATAGAGGTGTAGGGACACAGCGAGGATTCGGCTACGCTGATTGGTGGTGCCAACTTACTAAGGGGGCCCAGGGGTAGTCGCGCGAAACGAAACTTGTACTTATTTATAGGTGTCGACTTCACCTTGAAGTCGGTCTGATAATAAAAAAAGCACATTTAATAAAAATCCAGACTCGCTCTTCTACGATTAGCTAAATTAGACCCCCGCTGCCATAAAAGACGCCACAGCGTCGATGCTAAATCCGGGCTCTGTGGAGAATTGCTCTCCGATATCCCTATTCGTATTCGAGACCTCGTAACTCTTTTTCCTTCGTAGCACCGAGGGCGACGCTACACGTAGACACGTACACCCAACGTCGACCCCCGGCGCCAGCCTGTTGACTCCTCTCGACGACGACCTCTATCGCGACACCTGTTAGTAACTGGACACAAGAAACACCGCTCACGATGGCATCAAAGTCCACAATGTGGGAGGTGGATCCCGAGACTCGCTCAAAGGTGCGCGCCATCAAACAAAATGCCATCCATTGATGGCCGGGCCTCGTCCCATCGTAATGCTGACTGGTTCTATGGTGTTTCTAGCTCCTCGCAATTCAAAAGACGAACAACAACAACGTCTGCTGCGATTGCAATGCCCCCAACCCACAATGGGCGTCCCCGAAATTCGGCGTCTTCATCTGCCTCTCGTGCGCCGGCGTCCACCGCGGTCTCGGCGTCCACATATCCTTTGTCCGCTCCGTCACCATGGACGCCTTTAAGCAGGCCGAGATCGAGCGCATGCGCCTGGGAGGTAACGCCGGGTGGAGATCCTTCTTTGAGGAGCACGGGGACACGAAGATGCGCGGCCTGACCTGGGACGACGCCACGATCGCCGAGAGATATGGTGGAGAGGTTGGCGAGGAGTGGAAAGAGCGACTGGGTGCCAAGATCGAAGGCAAGGAGTACGTGCCCGGCGCGCGCAAGAGCAGCACCCCGCAGCCCTCGGCCGCGAAGCCCCCGCCGAAGCAGATCAGTAGGTCGGGGACGCCGCTGGCCGGAAGTCGGACGGAGAGCCCGAGCCGGCCCGGCGTCAAGGCCAAGGTCGACGACAAGTATTTCGCGCGACTGGGAGAGGAGAACGCGGCACGGTCTGCGGACCTGCCACCTAGCCAGGGAGGGAAGTACGCTGGCTTCGGCAACACGCCCATGCCTGACAAGAGTAGTAGCAACGGTGCTGCGATTCCAGATTTTGCAGAACTGCAGAAAGATCCCGTGGCGGCGCTGTCGAAGGGCCTCGGCTGGTTTGCATCAACCGTGGGCAAGACGGCCAAGGGGCTCAATGAGGATTTCATCCAGCCTACGGCTAAGCAGGTGGGTCATGTTGTCCATGGCGTTTCTCGTGGTCTTCTGTGACAAGCAGCACTTCTAATGATAGACGCAGTTATCTCAGACGGATTTTGCGGCACAAGCTCGCAATGCCTACGGCAACGTAGGCAAGGCAGCACAAGCCGGGGCCTTGACGGCCCAGGAACGGTTCAATCGGTTCGTCGAGGGGCCCGACGGCGGTGGTAGTAGTAGTAGCAGGCAGGCGCCCTTGGACGAGGGCAAGAAGGCGTTCTGGGACGACTTCTCGGCCGTGGCGGACCAGCGGCACGGCACGGGACCCAAGTACAGCTCCATCGGCACTTCGGCCATGGGCAAGGCGCCCAACAAGAACTCGGGGACGGCCAAGAAGGACGATGAGTGGGATGACTGGTGATGCAGATGGCTCTTTTCTGGAACACGTAATTTGGAGGGTTGAGAAGGGGATCCTTTCCCAGATTTGCTTCCTTTTTTTTGGGCCGCGGGAATTGGAGACTCGCATCTATATATCTACGGGAAGGATACAAATGCACGTATTTGTATGATTACAATGGGAGTTCCTGGGTTAGCGTATATACATAACTATATCGGTTACGCCTTGGGTCATGAAGAGGCAGCAAGCATTAGAGATATGCGGAACTGTAACTGTCTAGAGGAGGAATATTTCCCGGGCCATTATTTTCTCTCTCGAAGAAGCAATTTTAAATGCTACAATTTCACAGATAACTACCTACCTAACCCTTGCGAAAACCATGATAGGTGCTAATAGTGAAATACATAATGGCTTACGGTAAGCTGGGTCTTTTTAAGTTACCTCATGTAGCACAAGCCAGAAGCCATCACGTGGGGTTATTACCTTAGGTACCTATGTATGTACTAGCCCGAGGTCGACGGCCGGCTATTGCCGGTCTCGCTGTCTTTTTTTCCCCCTGCGTCATTCAATTGACCGGACTGGAGCTCGGTACAAGCAACCAACTCGCAGCAACCAGCTTCTACTTCCATACTCTGGCCTGCCGCCAAACTGCCGAGAAAGAACCCCAGGTTTTCCTTCTTTTTCGCCATGTCTGCACTACGGATTCTCGTCCCCGTGAAGCGGGTAATTGACTATGCGGTAAGCTCCAATGAAGCATTTTCTCCCGTCTCACGCCCCGCCTCAATTCTCCGATGTCGAACTAGGTTTTTCTTATTTTCTTTTTTTGGGGGGGTTACTGACGAACGAGGGTGTCCTCCGGCCGCCTCCTCACACTCTTAGGTCAAACCGCGCGTCAACAAGGCCCAGACGGGCGTCGAGACGGCGGGCGTGAAACACTCGATGAACCCGTTCGACGAGCTCTCGGTCGAGGAGTCGGTGCGGATCCGCGAGAAGAAGTCGGCCCCGGGCGGCGTCGAGGACATCTGCGTGATCTCGGCGGGGCCGCCGAAGGCGGCGGACGTGCTGCGCACGGCGATGGCGATGGGCGCGGACCGCGCCGTCCACGTCGAGGTCAAGGAGGGGGAGGAGCTCGAGCCGCTGGCGGTGGCCAAGCTGCTGCGGGCCGCCGTCGAGCGCGAGAAGAGCAACCTTGTGATCCTCGGCAAGCAGAGCATCGACGACGACGCGGCGCAGACGGGCCAGATGCTCGCGGGCCTGCTGGGGTGGCCGCAGGCGACGCAGGCGAGCCGCGTCCGGTTCGAGGCCGAGGGCGACCGCGTGCTCGTCACCAAGGAGGTCGACGGCGGCGCCGAGACGGTCGCCGCCCGCCTGCCCATGGTCATCACCACCGACCTGCGCCTCAACGAGCCCCGCTACGCGAGCCTGCCCAACATTATGAAGGCTAAGAAGAAGCCCCTCGTCAAGCTCAGCCTCGGCGACCTCGGCGTCGCCAACGAGAAGCGCCTGCGCGTCGTCAAGGTCGCCGAGCCCGCGCCGAGGCAGGGCGGCGGCAAGGTCGAGGATGTGGACGGGATGATCGCGAAGCTCAAGGAGCTGGGCGCGTTGTAGAGATTTCAGGTTGAGAGGAGGATGGACGGACAGACGTATTAAAAAGAGAGAAAAAAAAAGACCTAGGAAATAAACAATTCTCGAGAGGGCTTTTGCTAGTAGCCCGTTGATATACGGTTATGCTGGTTAATAATTGGTTGGTTGTAGATGATCTTAAAAGGGGGAGTAGAGGTGGTGATGATGACGTTGGACTTGAGATGCCATCGTGTCTAAGTTACAGGTTGCTACTTTGGATGATATAAAAATACCTGATAGGTAGTTCCTCAGGTATAGGGGGGCGACTTCTACACAAGGGATTCATGCTACCTACGAAGGGTTTACTAGAAAAATACTACGTTCAACACATCCCATTTTAAAAAGATGGGATATGACTTGCATACGTCTGTATACGACTACCAAGTACCTTGCCACTTGCCCTTGCAAAACGAGGCTGTAATAGCGATTTATCGGCTATCAGATCCATACCTTCGAAAAGAACCTACCTAGAGGTATCTTAGATTACACATTAGAGCTTATCACGCTAATGGCTGCTAACTCCCTACATTAGTGTTGGCAATCCTCATTAGATAATTTTGTTTCGTAAGATATTTGCCAGCTTGTGTAAATACTAGCTAGAAAGGAATTCATGTGATATAAAAAGTTGTTCAAAGGTAGTGTTGAGTGAACGGAAACCTTCACACGAATAAGCTTTCCGATATTATCATGGTGATCTAGAGAGCCGCTCTCGGTGGTACCCGACACGAGTAAGGGAGGAAAACTGGTAACACTCTGTTTAAGGAATTGGGACAGCTGTGATTGGACTATAGGTTACCGGAAATCTAGGGGTGGGGCATAAGCTAGCCTCACAACGTGCTAGCGTAGCTTTTACTTCAGAATTTTCGCAGCCCACTAAGTCTTTTGGCCACTCAATTGCTTCTGCTTCCCCCGCCGATGATAACTTTTTTTCTTTTATTCCTCCTTCTTCTTCAAATAGCCTCCCAAGCCCGACGTTTATAATTCGTGAAACGCAGTCCCACAAGCAATCCTCTACGTTGCTCTTAAGTTTCCCTCTTCCGCCGATCCTGGTTGAAACTACCACAGTTGCCCTTATGAACGGGCGCTCGTCAGTCTTCACATCACAGGTACGTCTTTGATTTTACTCGCTCGGGTTCGGGGGGGATGACCTCACAGCTCTCTCTCTACCTGCTGCCATTGGGGGAGCAAATGCCCCTCGTCTGTGAGCCCAATTGCTTGCATCCACTTCTCTAAGAATCGCCCTGGGAGAAATCCTCCATCAACCCGTGCTCTCTGTTTCTTTGTATAGCTAGCTCTCTTACTAATTAATGCCTTGCCTACAGGATTATATCTCTGGTCCGTCTTGCTCTCGAACGTGACTCACCGCTTGGATACTAACACACAGAGTAGACCACTTGTGGCGGGCTCTCTCCGCTTAGGGGGCCATTGAATAACCTCTACAGCTTGATCCACGACTCCCACGAATCTAATGTTCTCCCGATTGGCGTCCAGGGCTGCTAAGCCCGCAGCCTTTGCTGCTGCTGGGCTCAGGCCCCCGACACGATCCCTCTCCACCACCGCCTACCTTGCCTCGAAGGCCACCCAAGGTAGCAAGGGCAGGCAGATGCCCAAGACCATCTCCCGAGCTACTGCACCTGCTTCTGGCGTCGAGGCCACCCTCACCATCCGGGTATGCTATGGCTCGGCTTGTTGTTATTGTCGTCTTTGGTCACGCTGCTAACTGAAGCCAAGGATGGCCCAGTGTTCCACGGAACTGCTTTCGGTGCAAACTCGAACATCTCTGGCGAGGCCGTCTTTACCACCTCCCTTGTCGGCTACCCAGAATCTATGACCGACCCCTCATACCGAGGCCAAATCCTGGTCTTCACTCAGCCGTTGATTGGGAACTATGGCGTCCCCTCCTCCAAGCGCGACGAGTGGAATCTTTTGAGATATTTCGAATCCCCCCACATACAGTGTGCCGGCGTGGTTGTGGCCGATGTGGCCGAACAGTACAGCCACTGGACCGCCGTGGAGAGTTTGAGCGATTGGTGCGCCCGAGAGGGCATCCCCGCCATCTCCGGCGTCGATACGCGTGCTATTGTCACGTACCTTCGGGAGCAGGGTTCTTCCCTTGCTAGGATCTCGGTTGGAGATGTGTACGACGCTGATGAGGACGAGAGTTTCGTAGACCCCGGCCAAATCAACCTCGTCAAGAGGGTCAGCACTAAGGCGCCATTTGTGGTTGAGGCCCATAACCCCAAGTACCACATTGCCCTGATCGATTGTGGTGTGAAGGAGAACATTCTCCGGAGCCTGGTCAGCCGCGGTGCTAGCGTGACTGTGTTCCCTTACGACTTCAAGATCCAGAAAGTCGCCGACAACTACGATGGAGTTTTCATCTCCAATGGCCCCGGTGACCCCACACATTGCCAGGCTACCGTCCATAACCTGAGGGTACTGATGGAGACCTCCCAGGTACCTATCATGGGCATTTGTCTAGGTCACCAGCTCCTTGCCCTGGCGACAGGGGCTCGGACAATCAAGCTTAAATATGGCAACCGCGCTCATAACATTCCCGCGCTGGATATGACCACTGGGCAATGCCATATCACCAGTCAGAACCATGGTTATGCTGTTGATGCTAGCACCCTGCCAAGCGATTGGAGGGAGTACTTCGTCAACCTTAACGACGGTAGCAACGAGGGTATGCGCCATGCTTCTCGGCCCATTTTCTCTACCCAGTTCCACCCCGAGGCCCGAGGCGGCCCGATGGACAGCTCGTACCTGTTTGACAAGTACATCGACGATGTCATGGCCTTCAAGGCTTGCCAGGCAGTGTACAAGGACAACCGGCCGTCTCAGCTCATGCTGGATATCCTCAGCAAGGAACGCGTTGGCGTTCAGCCGGAGCCTTTGGCCAGCGCTGCTTAGTCTGCTGCACAGTTTCGGTGCAGAGGTTGTGTCTATTGGCGGAGAAAAGGGATACGGGTTTGGCGTACATTGTGTTAACTAGTTAGTATACTGTCAAATTGACGAAGTTAATATGAAAAGGGGTGGTTTTGATACAATACAAAATATTTTGTTGCCTCGAGCAAGTAACATCGGGCATGACATGCGCGCACACGTCGAGGTCGAGAATGAAATTTCATGTCGGTGACAGTAATTGGCTTTCTAAAGCTGAGTCGACGTACCCCATGTTGTGAGCCCCTATAGTAGGTAGACTTATGAGAGAATGGTTTCATTACCCGTAAGTCAATACCGAACGTATGCTCCAACGAAAACGAGCCTGCCCATGTTCATATAATCCAGGAGGCCCGTTTTCATGACGTACGTGCTCTTACATAGGTATACAGTGAATTAAGTGCCTAAGGTTCCCTGCTTACAAAGTGTATATCCGTGTATACGGAACGAATGAGCTGAATGGCTCAGTATTAAGCCTGTTTTACGTCTTTTCTAGTTTTCACTTTTTTATTTTATTTTATTTTTTCTTATTTTTTCTTATTAAAAAACCCTTTTTTTCAATTTTTTTATTTCAAACTTTAGGTATATATAAAACCCTTTTTTGCGCCTGACATCTTTCGTCCTCTCCAATAGGAAACATGCCCCTTGTACTCGTGAGGAGAAATTGCACATCTTTTGTTTTATTTTATTTCCCCTCTCCCGTTTTCGTGTTGCTCGTAACTCAGAAACGGAAAGGGGTTTGGGGGGGCTTACGTAGATAGGCAAAAAGGATAGGACCAGTCTACCTACCAAGGAACAACTCCATGTCCATAAGACAGTTGGAACTTGCCTTTTCTATGCGGCACCTCCCTCTTCCCTTCTCTACCCCTATTGTCTTTGAGATAGCAAGCAAACTTGTATCTGGCAACGAACCAGACAAGGTGGAGGAAGGTAAGAATAAGGGGCCCGTCATTCTCTAGGGTCGACTTTGCTCATTTACTCAATACATTTTTTTTCTTTTCTCCCCTTTTCTTGTTTTGGTCACTAAAACGGCCGCTATGTTCAATAAGCGCTCTCCATTAACGAACACAAGCTCGGCATCATCTTGTGGCCTTTCATACTTACTACCTAATCTACCTAGGCTTCTACGAACTCACTTTCTCGTAACCTCTTTCTCGCCAAACTGCCGAGAAGAATGAAATCAACACGGGTTGGTGGTAGAAATTCAGTCCGGGTATTCCTCAATTGCACAACTCGACTGCGCCCTTTTGTATATGCTCTCTGATCAACGTGTGCGTTTATGTATCGTGGAACCTATACAGATATCATAACATGTCCAACAGGGTAGACTCACTTCCTCGCATCTTACGCAACCCTTGTCACCTAAATAAAGATCAAGCTTAGTATCGACCATAGCCATTTCTTCTGCTGCCACCCCTGTCGTTTCCGTATCTCGGACGGTCGTCGAACGCTGAGGAACCTGGAGGGCGGAAGCGGTCACCACCTCTGGGCACACCGTGAGGGGCAAATGTAGACGGAGGAGGGCCGCGGCGGAAAGCACGACCGCCCCGCGGAGGTCCGCGTCCTTGCTCGCGGCGTCGCTCACGTTCTCGATGCGGTGGTCGAATCCCCAGGAAGATCTCGGGACCTCGATCGACAAGGCGGTCACCATTCTCGAAGTAGTATCGCTTGTAGTCCTTGCCGAAGTCTTGGCTATGATCCTTAGACTTAGCCGCGGAGAGGGCGTCATGTCGTCTTTTGGCTAGTTCTTCAGAGACAGGTTGGTAAGTGACAATAGGTTGTGTGCGCGTCGACAAGGGTTGTTCTTGTCTTTCTAGTCTGCTTGGATGTACGGGGGGCCCGCGACTAGTAGGTTGAAAACCACGGGGGCCTAACGGTGCGTTCTCGATGCCCGAGGGGCGAGGAGGTCCAGTCGGGATGGATGGTTTGCGTTCGAATTGTGGTGCTGGTTTTGTCGCGGGTGGAGCTGCGCCGCTTTCCTCAAGCCTCGCTGTGACATTGCCATCGTGATCATCACTATAGACAACCTCGAAGCGACTAGATGACCCACGACCACCACTCGAGCCTTGTTCCATATCGACCCAGTCGGTAAAGCAATCGGGCGGGATGAAATCAACCCACAAAGGCTTCCGGTTGGTCTCGTCGGGATAAACGCAGCCGTGGAGAGCAGTACGCACTCGTGATGCTGCCGATATAGAGTTAAAAACAGCGAACGCGTGCGTTCGAATGCTGTCGAGATAGAAATCGACAACGGTGTTGTCATCGACAGGGGTACCTGTAGGGGTGGCGAGCTGAAGCAGATGGTCCTTTACAGTCTGCGCTCGAAGAGGTCTCATAAAGTTCTTGATGTACAATGCAGGAGTTGCAGGGTGGATGGATGGCTCTACGTCTCGCTCCATCTCAGCAAGATAAGTGTTGTCAACTTGTTCCTGAGGTCCAGTCTCAGTCTCAGTCTCAGCCTCGTCGCGGGCTGGCTCGGCATCGGTCATTGCACTGTCTGTAGGATGCCCATTCTGAATAGCTGCTGTAGGGGCACTGTCAGTTGCAGCGGTCTCGGCAACACCTGCCTTATCCTCTTGGTTCTGCTCGAGCTGAATAGGGGCTTCGTCTCGGGCATCCTTCATCTCAACCTCGGGAGCTTGTTGCGAACCCTCCTGTTCTCGTTCATGCGGCGAGTCCTTGGATTTATCCGGGATAGGACCGGGAGCTACGAGCTCCTGGCTTCCTTCATCATCTTGTCTAGGCCGCTTGCGCGCGACTTCGTCGGCAGAGGGTTGAGGGCTTAGGGATCTTCGCTTTCGCTTCTGGGCATCTTGGGCAACTTCTGCAGGTCGAAGGGGAGTTGCATCGGAGGATACCTCTGCGGAAGCTTGCGCTGTGGTATCGGCTGTCACAGGCAGACCTTGAGTTGCGGTAGGGATAGGGGCAGATGCTGTGTCCTCGGGCGGCGCAGCATCAGGTTCTGGCTGTATGGATTGCACAGCTTCTGGAGCTTCCGACGATTGCGCATTATCACTTACAGTACCTATGGTCTCTTCAACAGTGGTCTCTTCAATAGTGGACTCTGGCGAGTCAGAGGCAACATCTTCGGCAGCTGCAGCTTCTAGACGTGCAACTAACTCAGCTTTGAGGCCATTCTGGGGTAGGCCGAGACGTTTTAATTCGGCCTTCAGGTCGACAACCTTCAGGCTCTTGTAGTCCGTAGCCATGGCGAGGAAAGACGGAGTATTCTATGACGAAATGTGCATTGCTTTGAGGAAGGTGGAGACTGTGATGCCGAGTAGGGAAATGGAGTGAGTGCGTGTAGAGACGGGCTCAGCGTTGGCGTGGTTGTGTAGATTAGGGGTGGTGTGTGACGAGACGAGTCGAGGGAGAGTTGGAAAGAAGCAAAAGCACGGCGGAAAAAGTCAAGAGAGGGATAGAAAGTGAGCGGCGCGTGGCATGTACAACAAATTGGAGGGATGTCTCTTCGAAAGGGCGTGGTGTTGTTTTTGTTGAAGGTGGTAGAGGCTCTAAAATTGGACGACGATCACGAATATGTCATTTCGTCGGGTTGGGTTTGGCTTGGTTTGGTGGTGAAAGTGGATTTCGGGCGGCGCGTCGCGGTCCGCAAAAGGTGCACCACACGCACATTCACATTTCAAGTCGCATGCCTTAAAAATTTATGCAACCAACATTGGAATTGGCTGAAGGCTTCCCCACCTTCTACCTAAGATTTTCGATCCAGCGTCATTGAACCTGTACCTACCCGACCCTGCAATACCTAGGTAAGGTTGATCGGACTTCGGGGATTTGATTCTCCATGCCGCCAATTACCTATAGGTACATGTATAAGTACATTGTACTCTATGTATCCTTGTATTGGATTTATGTGTCTTTACCTACAGCACAGTGGTACCTGGCACTCGACGTGGCTGTAGTGGCTGCATCGGCTCTTTACGGCGGCTCCAACGCTAACCACGTGGCTCGTGCCACATCAAATCAATCCATCCATTTGATTCCCGTCCCCGCCTCACCGCAAGAACAACTGTCTTGGGCCGACAGCACAATATCGAGGCTGCATATGAAGGGCCCCCCCTCGTAGATCAATAATGTCGAAAAACAGATAGGCTTTCCTCGTGACTCACCGGGGCTAGTATATTGAGCAAAGAAATCTCATGTAGTCCCAGGTTTGCCGGAAGCGGCACCTGACATTAATTTCCTCATCTTCTCCTTGATCGTTCATTGTCCGCATTTCCACCCGTCCCATCTTTGTCGGGTAACAAACCAAGCGGTGCCATCGCGACTGTACAAAGACAGTATAATCGAGGCGGCATTGAAAGGCTATTCTCTCGTCCATTCGTGTTCGCTTCATAAAAGGGTGGCAGTCGGTGGTGGTAGTCAGACAGACCTAGAGCCATCCAAAGTCACACCGCCTATCATTTGTGCTCTTCTCCTGCACGCAATTGGATTTTCCCCAGGTTCCACCTTTTTCACTCACAAGCACCCCCGTTCAACACCCGTCGCGAATCTTCTTATATCCACCCGTCCGGGCACTATGGCTGGCTTCAGGGAGTGGTTTCGACGAGGCTCCTTCAAATGGTCGGGCAGTTCTGAGTCCGAGTCCAACGGCAATCGAACTAAGAAGGTCATCCACGGCCGCATAACTAAGAATGCCTCCGAGTCCCCAGCTAAGGCTGCCTCGCCTTCCCGGTTAGCAAAGTTCCAGCTCATCGGAACCAATGGAAAAGATGCCGGAAGCATTCCTCTAGCGATGGCTGCTCAATCTGTACCCGCCAAGGGGCCCGAGAACAAAGATATTGCGGGTTTCCAACTACCTAATGCCCTCGATCTTCTAACACGCATGAACAACGTGCTGGAGGCAGAAAAAGAAATACGGGATTCATCACCTAGTCCGTCTATCACCAGCGTCAGTTCCGTTGAGGAGACGGAGTCAGAGGTCGAGCCGGAAGAGGGTTGGCGTCTGGAACAAGTTTATCTCAACCAGATTTTGAATGCTCGGAATGAATATACTCTAATGCCATCAACCTGGAGAATGCACTTCCGAGGAATTCCACTGCCCGAGGGTCTATTCTACAACAAGACCAAATCTGAAAGCTCACGACCGAGGATATATGCGCGCTCCGAAAGATTTGAATACCGGGGTATGTTTAGTAATTTTGACACTCATTACTCCTAACTCTGACACTTTACTCACAATCAATAGGCGCGACAGCTCTTCGCAAACTGATGGATGTTCAAGCGCGTGTTACTGACATTCGAAATGAACAAACAACACTTTTGCAGGACCTAAACATGAAAGCATCCCGGAAGAGACGACGAAATAGGGCCTTGATAGCTGATATCGTCAAACAACTGAGACGAAAACTTATACATGCTATCACCTGGGCTCAACTAGATGGTGACCTCGCCAAGTACGGCAACCAGTTGCCCCCCAACATCAGGATCATCGAGTTGAAGGACGCCGAACAATCGAAAAGCCCCGACTCGGACCAACTGATTCAGAGACGGATGTGCGGGTTGGCTGAAGAGTGGCGCAATAATGTTCAGCAAATACCTGCAGAAGAGAGACCAACACCACCGGTCCTATTCGGCTTCGTCATCTTCAAGCATATCATCTTTATCGTCACCCTGGACGCCGCGGATCCAGACGCCATCTGTCACATTCCCTGCCAACTAAACATGTCAGAAGTGACCCAGTATCAATGGAACGCCTTGGCATTGATGGTGACTATCTGCTGGGCCCGCGATGTTCAGATGGCTACCGTCAGCAAGATGCCGAATCTGACGTCGGCAGAGGGAGGCGATTCAAGCGACCCAGATGCTTAAGGTGTAGCGACCACAAGCGTCCGTAATGAAATGGACGACGGTTTTCTTCCTATGGACAAGCTCAACGAATTGGAGGCGGAAGAGCAGGGAGTTTTGAAGCGGGCAATTATTTCTTGCCTAAATGTTTTTTTTTTCGATGATACCAAAATTATACAGAGGGGCGGTGTTATAGGGGCGTGTTTAGGCTGAACAATACCTCCGTAGGACACAGTACAGACCAAAGTTTGAAGCAGATTGCTCATTCATTCACGACATTAAATTCTCTTCTCTGGCAACACAGTAGTTGTACATGATGGCGTTATACATACAATGCGGTTAGCAAAATAGCAAGAGCAGATGTGTACAAAACTTCAAGGTATACTGAGCAAAGTGACGTTCTAGTTTGCTGTGTGGGATGAATGTAGGTATTAGTATTAGTACTATGATGAAGGCCTTGACAATAGGATTATTTCAAAAGGATGGAAATATACGGTTTTAACATTTGTCAAATTCTGCATAAAGATTCACACAAGACAATCAGCTATAGGGGCTAACATGAATACGTAGATGGAATATGAAGTACCTAAGTACTGCGTGTGTATCCATATTCTCTGCTGACTCATCTATGGACATGTGGGGCACGAATCCACTGAAAATAAAGTCACTGCCCCTCCATCCAGATCTACCTAATTATTAGAGCCCCTCCAACGCACCCCAGACGCCAAACTTTGAACTCCAATTTTTCGAGGGCCGAAGAAGATGGCCGACAACTGGGATGCACAATTAGGTGGCGAGGTGCCATTTGGGGGTAAGTTACACGACGTTGAGTAGATAATTCAGCTCTGACGAGTCGCTTATCATGGCATGCAGGTGTCCTCGAGTTGTGGCATGGCCATAGGTTGTCGATCTTGGGTATCACAGCTTCAATTTCCCTAGCCGTATGGCTCTACGTGCTGTCATATCGGAAGCGGGAACCCGCAGCATATGTCGCGGGCCATGGCACGTCCAGTGCGAAGTCTGCCGCGGTCGACAGTGTTGCCGTTTGGGAGGAGAAGGCCATTCCTCTCAAACAGACACAAAACCCGGTGAGCGGGCCCCGGCGTATTAAAGGCGAGCCGCGCAAACCTGATGGAGCGCGTATACAGCCTGAGCTCGCCCGTGATCGCCCCATACAGGTCCTTGTCTTCTATTCCTCCTTAACAGGGACCACCGAGAGAACCGCGAACGCGTTCACCCAAACTCTAAGCACTTCCCTACAGGAGCAATCTGTTGAACTGAGGGATCTTTTCCTAATGCCTCAGGTCTTAGACCTGACCCAAATTGACTACGACGAATATTTTATCAGTCCACCGAAGACAGCAAATTCTGGTCTTACCGTCAAGTACTTCTACCTAGTTTTACTGCCAAGTTATAATATCGACACGACCAATGACAATCTGCTGGAACACCTCCAAGAAACACATCATGATTTCAGAATCGATACTGCCCCGTTATCAGGTCTTCTGGGATATTCCGTGTTTGGACTAGGGGATAGGGAGGGCTGGCCAACTGAAGACGATGGTTTCTGCTTTCAGGCGAAGGAGGTCGATAAGTGGATGGCTAAACTCACCGGCCGCAAAAGAGCATACCCGCTGGGTATGGGGGATTCGAAACGAGACTTGAAAGAGAGGTTGGATGAATGGACAAATGGCGTGAAGGATGTCTTGAAGCTTATCGTAAGCACTGGAGGCTTAGGAGATGGTGTACCGGGCAGCGGGGATGCCGTCGAGAGCGATTACGAGGACGAGTCAGGGGAAGAAGACGACGGTGAAGTAATTATCGAGGATCCAACCACACCGAAGAAACAAAGGAAAGGAAATGGAGGAAACATTGAGGATGTTGAGGACCTAGGCCGGATCATAAAGGCATCTCAAACCGAAGCTGAAGGCTCCAACGGAACAGCACCACCCATCGCTATCGATTTCACAACCTATAGGAAACAAACCTCGAGGAAACCACCGCAAGCTCTAAAAGAAATGGTGCCGAAGAACTCACCTACATACAACTCTCTAACCAAACAAGGGTATTCTATCGTCGGATCTCATTCAGGGGTGAAAATCTGTAGATGGACGAAGTCGGCGTTGCGTGGACGGGGGTCTTGCTATAAGTTTTCTTTCTACGGAATCGCCTCTCACCAATGTATGGAAACGACACCATCGCTCTCATGCTCTAACAAATGCGTCTTCTGCTGGCGGCACGGCACGAACCCTGTGGGAACGACATGGCGCTGGGTCGTCGACCCGCCCGACGTGATCTTCAACGGGGTCAAGTCGGGGCATTATCAGAAGATCAAAATGATGCGCGGCGTACCGGGCGTGAGGGCCGAACGATTCGCAGAGGCCATGCGGATACGGCACTGCGCGCTGAGCCTGGTGGGCGAGCCCATCTTCTACCCGCACATCAACGAGTTCCTCGCCATGCTACACGGCGAACGGATATCCTCCTTCCTGGTCTGCAACGCGCAGCACCCGGACCAGCTAGCCGCCCTAAAGGCCGTCACGCAGCTCTACGTTTCCATCGACGCCAGCAACAAGGAGTCGCTCCGCAAGATCGACCGCCCGCTGCACCGCGACTTCTGGGAGCGCTTCCAGCGCTGCCTCGACATCCTGCGGGAGAAGCGCTTCAAGCACCGCACCGTCTTCCGCCTCACGCTCGTCAAGGGCTTCAACGTCGACGACGAGGTTGAGGGCTACGCCGACCTCGTCGAGCACGGCCTGCCCTGCTTCGTCGAGATCAAGGGCGTCACGTACTGCGGTACGTCGACGAGCGCCGGCGCCGGCCTGAGCATGGCTAACGTGCCCTTCTACGCCGAGGTCACCGAGTTCGTCGCCGCCCTCGACCGGAAGCTGCGCGAGCGCGGTCTCGCCTACGGCATCGCCGCCGAGCACGCCCACAGCTGCTGCGTGCTCATCGCGAGCGAGCGGTTCCGCGTCGCTGGCAGGTGGCATACGCACATCGACTACCGGCGCTTCTTCGAGCTCCTCGAGGAGAGGGGCGCCGATGGCGACTGGACCCCCGAGGACTACATGGGGCTCGAGACGCCCGAGTGGGCCACATGGGGCAACGGCGGCTTCGATCCCCGGGACGAGCGCGTCGATCGCAAAGGCAGGAAGATCGTGAGCTCCTGAGGTTTTATATACGACACATAAATAGGGGTTAAGGTGAAATCTGATAGGGGAACAAGGGGTAAAGGGGGTTTCTTTATTTTTTTTCTCAATAGAGAAAAGAAAAGTCGTCGTCCATCATGAATTTGTCTATACCGGCCGCCGAAGACAACATTTGTCGTGGAAAATGTACAATTGAACCAATTCCTACACCTTCACCCTCCTCCTCCAACTACAACCCCTAAGTCCCTCTCACCTCCCCCCTTCCTATTCTAACGAGATGCAGCCCGGGAAAATCGATCAGTACCTTAAACGGCCAATTACTCCACGCCAATCCAGGCTGGGCATAAAATGGCACACAGACAAACTATATCATACACAATAGTGAAAAAGAAATAACATTGTCCAAATACAATGTAAGGACCCCTGGGGTCGAAGCAAGCCCTTAAAACCTAGTCGTTAAGTCTACTCATTGGTGACTTTCGTTTGTTTGGGAGTGGAGGGAGGTTAATTTTGCCGATGGAGCAGATGATTTTTTTCTTTCTTTTTATTCGGGGGTTTCTTTCTAGGGCAAGGGGTATGGATGGACAGGTAGGGACGGAGGGTGGTATTGTCATGAATTTATATTATTTTGGGCGGAAATTAGCCACCTAGTCTAGACTGTGGTGAGGCAGATCGGAGACGTTGGCCGTGCCCGGAGTCTGGCGGAGATCCAAGGTCTCGTCGTGCGCGATCATCTCAGCCAGAACATCGAGTACGCGCTGTGAAATAAAGGGGGTAGTAGGACCCCCCATTATGTTAGCATACAAGGTCTGCGGCTTCCGCGGAGGGAGGGAGGAAGAGTTTTCGTCCGTACCTTATCCACCGTCTTGTCGTAGATGGTGATCAAATCTTCGGGGGTTGGATAGACCTTGAGCGCTTTGTAGAATGCCAGGGCAGCCTCAAGCGTTCTCGATGCTGTGCGAAAAAAAAGATATGCCTGTTAGTCTCTGCTTGCCCAGTGCGGTCCGAACTACTCAATATTCTCCTATCCGTCTCTTCCTCCTCTGCTCCTTTACACGTGAATTCTTCTCCCCCTCTTCGTCCACCCTTGTCTCTTTCGCTAGCTCACCTAATCCCCTCCTCCTCGCCAATCCACGATTGTAAGGAGAGAAGGGGAAACAATGGGTTGAAGAAACGAGGGAACTTACGATCGGCGGCTAGGATCTCGCCCTGCTGGACATGGTCCATGAAAAACTGCTCTTTCTCGTTGACGCCAGAGGGGAAACCCTCTTCAAGGGCCTCATCGACGGCGATCTGGATATGTCGGCGCCTCTGCTTGGAATGAGCGACAGCCTCCTCCTTCTCGGCGCGCGCTTTCCGCCGCTCCTCCCGCCGCAGGTTCCGCCGGAAATTGGGGTCGGCGCGGCGCTGGTGGTCGAAGTAGACTGCGTAGGCTGTAGTTTTGTGAGAAATACTAGTCAGATTAAATCGCAAAAGATATTTGGATATATAGACCGAGACGAAAAATGAGAAAAGAAAGGTCACCATGTAGACAGAAGCGTAGATCAGGTTGGGGGATTGGTTCAATAGGCTCGAGAAGTTCAACTGCTCGGTTCGTCTGCTGGCTTTCTTGCGCCCCTCCCCGCAAACACTTGTTCGCCAACTAGCTGGAAAGATGCTTCTTGTTGAACGTACCGATAAGACCTGTCGCTACTGTAGCAGCAGATATCGTCGCTAGGGTGTGTTTCTGAACCATCTTTTGTTCCTCTCTCTTTTTCCTTTTCCCTCCGAGGCTGGTGAGAGGAGGGTTGAGCCGTCAGATTGGTGAGCTTGGAATCGGCAAGCTACGTCAATTGCGTCCCTCTTTTGCTGCTGCGGGCTGCGGGCTGCGGGCAGTGTCGGTTGGGTACTATTCGGCGAGGAATAATGCTATTGGCTCCCCCTCGTGCGATTGCGATTGTCCGGTAGGGCGAATTGCTGTTGGTAGGAGATTTGGTCGAGAGGATTGGAAGAGAGAGAGAGAAAAAAAAATTACCAGGTTCTTTCCTGTGGTGCTGCACAAACTCTGGACAGAGAAAGAGCTTCTTCAATGGGCCAAAAACGTTTAATCGTAGGCGCCTGTAATTTTTTCAACAGAAAGCTTGCCCGCAGGCGATAGGCTTGGCTTTAATCGATAACCACCGCGGGCCGCTGGTGTACCTAGAAACCCCCTGCAAGAAGGGCACCCAGGTGTAGGTACATTAGGTACCTAGGTACCAAGGTACATGGTGTACGAAATTCACAAGACGGGGTTTGCTGCAGCCCTCCCGCCATTACATAAATCCGGCCGATTACAGATAGCCCTTATGGACACGCCCAGGGGGGTCGTGCATGGGCCAGTGGGGGAACTTGGCGTCACAGATCCATTCTCCATCGCAAGCTGGAACCACAGAGTGGATAACTCGGGGGCACTTCATCGCAAGCCTTCGTCAAGTCAGATTGTCTTCTGTCATCGACGGATATCAGCCTTCTCACTCGCTTTACTCGGCGGCGGCGTTGTTTCTCTTCTCTCTTTGTATTTATTTACTTCTTCTTGTTGCGTGTACGAAGTAGGAAATACCTAAATGTCCAAATCTCGTCGACTTGTACTATAGATCCATCCATCCGCAGGACTCGAAACCAACCTCTTATCGACCCGTATCGTCGAGCTTCACCTAGTGGCCCAACATGTCCGAAGAGAGGAGTAAGATTTCACTTCGCAGCGGCACCAAGAGGAAGGGCCGTCCGAAAATCAGCGCGCCGCAGCAGATCTCAGGCCCCATCCCCAACGATGGCATCCCCGTACCCCGAAGCACAGGGGGTAAACCAGCAGCTGGTGGTGCAGCACCACCACCACCCCGTCAGCGGGCACCGCCTGCGACTGGAGGCAAGGTGAGCTGATACCACCAGCCATGACGTGTGTTGTTGCTTACCTTTCACAGACGGGCGATCTCGTCAAGCGACGCTATTCCACCCGTTTCAACAACCTGCCTGCCAACTTCGATGCGACTGCGCCGCCTATTCCCTCGGTGCCGACCTTCGACATCACCAAATACGACCAAGCCGTGAAATCACGATCACCTCCCTCGCGCGGCGAGGGAGCGCCCGTAGGTCCGGCTAGCGGTGCGACACCAACCGTCGATCCCAAGGCCCTTCGTGACCCAAGACTAGTCCCTGACCAATACGTCGCCAACATCCTTAGCGAGGCCACCGAAGATGAGATCAGGGAATACGAGGCTACGCTGCAAAAACTAAAGGCTAGGGCATCTACAGACCTACAGCAAAATGTCTACCAGAACCGGACCCAGTTTATCAAGATCAGCAAGGAGGCCGAAAAGCTAAAGGCCGAGATGCGCTCTCTGCGTAATCTATTCAAGGAGCTGGAGATGAACACCAACGCTCTCAGGACTACATCGTCGAGCAATAATTCGTCCGGGGATTTTTCAACGGGCCTCAGCAAGAGGGATAAACGGAGTTCTATTATGGATAGAACAGCGCTCTGGGCTTCTCAGATGCAGGCACTCTACAAGAGCGTGGAAGGCTCTCAGAAATTCTTGCCCACTTCGATGGGCAGACATGTCGTCCAGAATGCCGGGCCGTGGATCGAGCTCGATAATGCAACCTATAGGTCAAGACGATCTATGCAGCTCTACCTTCTAAATGATCACCTTCTTGTTGCCTCGCGAAAGAAGCGGAAGATGGACAACCCGAACGATCCACGCGGGCCGGCCACAAAGCTAGTTGCGGACCGATGCTGGCCGTTGTTGGATATCGAACTGGTCGACATGGCCGCCACAACTGAGTCATATAGTGGCAGGAACAAGCTCGCAGATGCTATCATGATCCGAGGGGTCGGGCAGGAGTCTTTCATTTATCGGACGGAGAAACCCGAAGACCCGGAGAAAGCGACTCTGTTACTTAACATCCGAAAAGCGGTCGAGGAGTTGCGCAAGAACTTGCAATCAGAGATGGAAGCAAACAACAAGGCTAAAGAGACGATTAATTACTTTGCCTCGCGAGATCCAGGCTTGTTGCAGAAGGCAGAGCTTCTTGAGACGCTATCCGACATCAAGGACATGCTGATCGAAGTAGACGGGAAGCAACAGAATCTGCGCTGGGTAGAAGGGCAAATGGACGAGCTCGACATCGACATAGCCCTTCAACGGTTTGACCTAGCGGTTGACCGTGTCGAGAAACTCAAGAATCTGGCGCGTGGTTTGAAAAACAACGCGATTGCACAGGACTTTATCAATTTCAAGGTGGAGGAGAGGTGCTTGAGGCTCGCTAGTCTGGTTACCAGAGAGCTGGTTGACACGCACGGCGAGCAGCAGAAAACGAAGCGCAACGTCAGCTGGCTCAACAGGTTGGGATTTGAGGACCGCGCCCGCGAGGCATATCTTGAGGCGCGGTCTGACTTGATTCAGAAGCGGTCTAGGTACGTTGCGCACTAGGATGAGATGTGGAGTGAGAAACTAACAGGGGAATAGGCAATGCATTTTCCAGGGTGATCTCCACGTTTATATCTGGCAATTGTCGTTTGCTTACTTCAGCATTATCCGGAACACGGTCGGTTGTTTTCAGGGATGCTTTCCGCAGGCGATGATGAGCGCGTGTGTCAAGTGGGCCAAGGAAGAAGTCGACGCGTTCAACGTGATCTTGGCCAGGCAGCTAAGCAGCACGGAGAGAGACGGGCCCGTGTGGAAAGAGTGCATGGAGAGAGCCAAGACGCACGCCAGGATGCTCGAGGAAGTGCAACTAGACTTTAAAGATCTGGTGGGCAGAGATGTGCCCGAGGGCGCGGATGCCAAAGATGCTACTGCTACTACTGTAGGACTTGGGTTGACATAGCTTAGGTAGGTAAGAGTGGGAGGGGGGGGGTACTTATTATATTTACATAATGATGTGAACTGTAAGGTTTCTAAAAGCGGGATTGTATTTTTATTTAGAAGAAACAAGATATATCTGAAATTTAGTTCCATGAAGACAGCCAGCCAGCTTATGAAGGCGTGAAAGGGGGGTGTATAGAGAGGGGTGCATTAGGGGGGAAGCGGGGGGTGTTCAAAGAGCCGTATTTTAAGCGAAAAGTGGGTAGGCCTATACATACCTAATGTAACCTAGTAGGTACCTAGCGACTGGAAAGAGGGAAGGAGAAGGCTGATTTCATCACGGTTCGAGGCCCGACCGTAGTCTCCATCGTCCGTTCACCCACCTTTTCCATCAACGACACGACTTGCCTGACGACGATAGCAGCAACAACCTGTAATCTCTCCTTTCCCTTTTGCAATTAAACGATAGCGATAGCGATCGATTGCAGCCCCACGCCTCCGCCAACTAACCCACGCTATACCACAGGCTATCGTGCCTGACGCAAATCGCGGCGACCCAAGCCAAACAACCAAAAAAAAGAAGAAAAAACGTCATCTCGAGGCGGCCGTTCTCCAAACTCCTTCTTCCTCGCCCACATCTCTCCCACGCCCTCGCCGACCTGCTCACGCGCCGGAACCCCTTCGTAGCTAAACGACCTTCTTTTGACCTGCCCAGTATGGATACCAACATGGAGGATGTCGGCCGGGTCCCTACTGAACTGGCACCGATGCCCGCTTCGGAGCCTACCACCATTCCCACCCTGGACGGATGGATCGAGAGCTTGATGAGCTGCAAGCAACTTGCAGAGCCTGACGTCCAGAGGCTTTGCGAGAAGGTCCGTCGTTACCCCCTCGTATCAACTGCGCCTTGTTCGTTCGTGACATGTGCTGCTCCTTTGACATGCCCACGCTGATGTCCCTCCTCTCTCTGTTTAGGCAAGGGAAGTCTTACAGGATGAATCCAACGTCCAGCCGGTTGTACGTTTACCCTCTCGACGGCTTGCCAACCGTCGATTTCTGCTTACGCTAGACCTAGAAATGCCCGGTGACGGTGTGCGGTGATATCCACGGTCAATTCCACGACCTGATGGAGTTATTCAAGATCGGCGGGCCGAATCCCGACACCAACTACCTCTTCATGGGTTCGTCAACCTTTGTCTCTTTTCCTCGGCGACCATGACCATTGACTGCTGGCGATAGGTGACTACGTCGACCGAGGATACTACTCTGTCGAAACCGTGACCTTGCTGGTCGCTCTCAAGATCAGATACCCTCAGCGCATCACCATCCTGCGCGGCAACCACGAGTCGAGACAAATCACCCAAGTCTACGGCTTCTACGACGAGTGCCTGCGCAAATACGGAAATGCCAACGTCTGGAAGTTCTTCACCGACCTCTTCGATTACCTCCCCTTGACCGCCCTTATCGACAACCAGATCTTCTGTCTCCACGGTGGCCTGTCGCCTAGCATCGATACTCTTGATAACATCAGAGCTTTGGATCGCATCCAGGAGGTGCCACACGAGGGCCCCATGTGCGATCTGCTATGGTCCGACCCCGACGACCGGTGCGGCTGGGGCATCTCTCCCCGTGGTGCCGGTTACACCTTTGGCCAGGATATCTCGGAGGCCTTCAACCACAACAACGGCCTGACGCTAATCGCAAGAGCGCACCAGTTGGTTATGGAAGGATATAACTGGTCCCAAGATAGAAACGTCGTTACTATATTCTCTGGTCAGTCTTCCTGCGTCCGCATCCATCTCCGTATCTGTATCCGTATCTGGGGCAAACCCTGACCTTGGTATAGCACCCAATTATTGTTACAGATGCGGCAACCAAGCGGCCATCATGGAGATCGACGAGCACCTAAAGTACACCTTGTAAGTAGCGCCAGGCACATTAAACCCAAGTGCGATTCTCTGTTCCTAAGATAAGTGCTGACACCTTGTTGCTATAGCTTACAGTTCGACCCCTGCCCGCGTGCGGGCGAACCCATGGTTTCTCGGCGTAAGTAACCATTTCAATTCACTACTCTTACTTCCTTCGTTCCCCCGCCCTATGCCAAGCATGATGATGCAATGACGCCGACTAACCCCTTGACAGGCACACCAGACTACTTCCTCTAAGCTTAAAATAAGCCTTGGTGCTGGATTTCGGGACACGCGGCTCTAGGTTTGGGAGTCTTGGGCCGTACTTATCGCGCCCAAACCGTTGTACCTTGGTCGCGGCCGGAAGTCGGAAGAATTCTGAGCAGCGGCCGCGATACCTAACATGTACGATTAACCAAGCCCGGGGAAGCTAATACGACGGGTCTTCCCAGTGCAGCACGGGGGGCCGGGCAGCTTTGAGGACGGAAGATTCTATGCCTAGAGTTTGTGGTGTCGTTTGTCCGTCCTCCTTTACTCAAAAATTCATCCCCTCCTCCCACCCCCATACACGTAGTTCTCAAAGCGCGCGAAGATGATAGATTACTCGTAACTCCTAGATCCGGTCGCGAGGGGAATAATAGAGAGAAAGTTCCGATGCCGCGAAATGAAACGAAACGAAACGAAACAAACCCCAACGTTGTAATTAATTGATTTTGATTGTGATCATGATTTGAGATGTTGTTTTTGTTTCTAGTTAAGTCTGAGATGGAAAGTATATGCTCAGTAGAAGTAATTCAGGGGAAGAGGAGGGGGGGGGGGTGGGTTTATCTCAGCAAAATGGTGAGAAGTAACCGAGGTATAAGTTGATTTGCTGCGACGACGACTACGACGACGAGCAATCTTAAGGTTTTGTTTACCATGAAGATGCAGGTTTTCTATACTCGTCGTAACCTACCCCACTCACCTGATCTACCTGTTAATCGTGTCTCTTTCATTGCCTGGGGTGGTTTTTCTCTCTCATTCATTGGTAGGAACATTAGAGAAAAAGGGGGGGGGGGATATCCCTTCCTCCCAAATCCGCGTCGTCATCGCTTTTTTTGTACTTACCTACCCTCAATGTTCAAGATGAATCCGGAAGTAGCGATGGTTATTATTTAAAGGTAATAATCGTAAAGTAGCGTATTATGTATGAGTATGTACATATAATATGTATATGGTAATCGAAAGAAGAAAATAAGTCAGGCATAGCACTCCTCGTCTGCCAGTTTATTTCGTTTCGTCTATCTGTTTATCAGTCTCGAGTGTTTTATTATCATTATCCCTTTGTTCTCTGCGTCCTTCTACCTAGCCCCCCCTTTTTTCTCGTGGCCTAAGACCTGCTCTTACTAGGTACTACTCTTCACTCCCTGTGAATTATTTCTACCAAGTATTGTATGATATAAATAGTGTATGGTTTGATGGTAGGACCTACGAGTACTTCTTATACCCAGGTCATAATCCTAATTTTTACCTGCTTCGCTATCCACCTAACCCTTCCTTTTTCCTCAAGGCCTTCCCATTGTTCCATATACGAGGGGCTCAGGTATTGATAAGATACCTCGTAAATCGGCTTACAGAGTGTGAGTCCGCCATTGCTGTGGATACTGGCCGCCTCCTGGTCCGTTGACGCCGGCAAAGAAATTCGAACCTCGATTATAGCTGGAGACGCCCCTATTTTCCAGCGTCGGACGACCGCCATTTCTGCCATTTCTAACGGCACTGGAGTTTATACTAGTAGAAACCCCCGATGGAGAGGATGAAGGCATAGTATGAGGTGGTCCCGGGGCTGCTCCATGGAACCCCGGCGTCCCAAAGACACCCATATTGTCGAAGGGCCAGTTTATTTCCTCGGTATGTGTGATATCGCTCAGAAGATCTTGAGGCCTTGCTGATGTTGCTGCTGTTGTCTCGCCATGATATATTTCCCTTACCAGATGCGCCGGCTCCGGCATGCTGAGGCTGAGATCCTCACTGCTCTTCCCGCCACCGTCGTCGGAGATCTTGTCGACCATACTAAACAAATTACCGGGGCTATCGGCGTTCCTCTTCCAGCTCTCGACGGGAGAGTCCACGTCTGTCGTCTCGCCGCCGTCGTAATCAGGTCCGAACACGTCCGCCTTAGATTTGGTGTCGGTGGGCTCCGAGAAGCCCATCATCTGGTTGTGGAACTTTAGGGGCGGGACCTCCGGTATGCCGTTTTCGCCTCCCTTTATCTTCACATGATGGGAGTGATGACGGCGAGGATGGCAAGGGTCGGTCTCCTTACCCTTACCCTTGCACTTCTCACTATCGCTCCCACTTGCGTGCAGCGTGCCCGACGACGAGGAAAATGTGGGCGACAGGGGTCGGCGTATCTTGCCGGCCCGGTAGTCGCCGGGGCCATTGGCACCGTTCGGGATGATGAAACGCCGGTCGAAGCGTGCGAGCAGGTATGCCGCTGAGATGATCAGGTCCGTTACGAAGTTGAAACAGTAGTAGCACACGCGGCTGTGGTACCAGGCCGGCGCGTCGGCGGGGCGCGCATCGAAGTTAGTACCGATACGGAACCCGGCGCCGAGGGTAGCAATGAGCGCCGTGAACAGTAGCAGGCGCATCTTCGAGCGCCAACGGCCCGTGCCGAACTTGTCAATGTGGTGAGAGCGTGGGAGCAGCGCCGCCAGGATCACAGCAGGCACGGGCAAGAAAGCCAGGAGCGCTAGGTACGTGCCGGCGAAAAGCTGGACATCACGGTCGCTCTGCCGGATGCCCGGGTCGAGTGTGTAAAAGCTCTGCACCGTCACAGTGATGAGCATGACGAGGCAGCACACCACGCAGGCGATCAAAAAGCGAAAAAAGAGCCGCGTTACTCGGTGCCAGCCAAAGCTGGCGTGGCATGCCCGTACCACCCGTTGAGCAAAGAACAAGTTAATGACAAAAACCATCACGCTGCCCGTCTGCGTCAGGATGCTGGCCGCGATTGCCACATTAATCGACGTCGGTTTCGAGGCCCAAACCATGCGCACGATGAGGGCGATGCTACGGAGGGTGCATAGTACAAAAAGCATGCCCGAGAAGAAAAACTTGAGACCCTTCCTCTTGTTGAGCTGGAGAATGGTCATATGCGCCGCTGCCGAAGCCAGGAACAAAAACACTAGCACTGCGGCTATGGGATCGTCCACATCTGGCACTGGCACGCCTCCCACGACGGCTATGTTAGATCGATACGGCGGTCCTATCGGCGGCGTAGCCATCTAGACGATTGATTATTAGCTAGCCCAATAATGCATGGATATCGTGTTAGGAACAAGAACAACCAAGCCTTGACAAAGCATTCCAGGTCCTTAGAGCAGGTGTTTTCGCATCCCACAGATTCACCTACCATGTCTGGTCTTACGCCTGGTGTCACAGCTGGTGTTGACTGGGGCAGGATGCCCCGGGAAATCGACGCCGTCCAGTTCCCAGACATGGTTTTTGTCTTCCCTCAGACTCCTACAAGAGCCTGACCCAAGTGACGTAGATGGGAAACAGAACCCCGAGATGTCGAGTTGATGATACACTTGATGGTGCTTTTGAGGTGAGCACTGATGCTCAAGTAGAGCTTGTCAGTATCCGACAAAAATTACACTTGTATCACTTGGATACACTAGACAATTGTGAGGGCACTGGCTTTTTGCCCAGGAACATGACGCATTTGAGAATAGGGGCGCGTAAAAGAGCGAAAGAAAGGATCCGACCACATGTTTGAAGCTACGGACTGGAGACTTATAATGCGTTCTTCTTTGGCTCCTCGTGGTGGATCGCATCTCTGTTGACGCCCTCGAAACCTTGATTAAGCTGCGTGCTACGACGCGGGCATTCTAACGGCATGAGTTGGAGTCTATCATGGGGCATGATGGCTGCGAGTCGGCGTTCCCCCAAAGCGTGTACCGATTCCCTCAGCCAATCACAGGGACGTCGGGCGAGGGTTGGTTACATGACCGACGACCGCTTAAAGTTTCTGCACGAAACGGCAACTCGTATGTCGACTTTTTCAGGATTCTTCTGGACAGGGGGCATGAACGGGTGGCCAGTAATGTAGGTATCCGCGACTGTGTTTCATAGTATAACTATCGACACAGCTCAGTGGTGTGGCCAGTGAGGCGACCAGTGAGCAGCGAGGTATGTTCCTTGCTTGAAGCAAATTCACCTCATTGATCGATGATCCTGGCAGCAAGATCTTGACCGAACTGTCGGGAGATAGTCGAGGAGACCATGATGAGATATGGGCTACTGCGCTGGTTGTGGCGAGATGGTGGGTCGGACACGAAGTAGGACTGTGGAGGTTAGTATAAGCCTTTAGGTGATGTAGTTGTAGGCGTAAAATGCCGAAGAATATTTTGAGTTTAGGTTCGAGGGGCCGGTTCATGATTCGGTCATGTGTCACCAACTCTTTTGACGCGTTCTCCTGTAGGCTAGCTCTTGTATGGCTTGCGTTGTCATTACCTGGAATATGCATGTATGTGTCTTGGAAACCATACCCTTTAGGTGTGGGAGCCAGAAGGTTGATAGACGCGTATGTCCGGTAAGAAATAAGGGGGTAGGAATAATTTGCTTACTCGTCTTCGATAAACAGGACCAGATGATTCATAATCGATCGATCTCGTCGCTGAGAGGATTCGAGGGGGGGGGTGTAGTATTAGTATCTCAAAGTCCCGAGCTGTAAGTGTTCCTCTGTCTATGTAGTATACCAAGGTAGGTAGGTAGGCAACGGAGATGTAGGCAAATACATAAAGCATTAGTCGCAACTTTCTTAGGTTAGGTAGGTATGTAGTCTGCCTTATGTAAGGCATTCACACACAGTCCTGCCCGTACCTAGTGACGGAAAAAAGACCATGGAAGGTACATACCTAGGTAGGTACCTACCTACATACCTACGTGTACCTTGCTTACCTCATACATAATAAGACATGTACACCTACCTACCTACCTAAAGTACTTAAGGGGGGTTGTTAGTTCAAACCTTAGACAGGTAGGTACATAGTCCAAGCTCATAATCACCTAAATTCAGAATGCTCGCTTAGCTAGACTAGAATCCATCGCCCTCCATCATTAATACAACTACCATGTCTCTACACTTCATGTTGACCTCAGACACACAGGGCACCATGAATAACAACCCTTGAAGAGAAGGCCGTCGTATTAGCTAGGCCTGCAGACAGGCTGGCAGAATAGGTACTGTTATGGTCTGTACCCCGTGATACCCATGTATAATACATAGAGAGTGACCCTTCGTGTTTAGCAGGCGACTGGTGCTGGCTCAATGGAGGCGTGGGATAGGTAAATACATGTATAGCTTCATATGATGTGCGCTAGTACCTAGGTACATAGTCGTGGATAAATACCTACCTAGAATTCCTCGTATGCCAAAAAGAATAGGGGGGACGAAGTGCTTATGACTGGGCTGGCCAACCATGGAAACTGACTGTGGCTCGTCGGCCTAGATTTGTGGCTGGTGAGAAAGAAGGTCAGAGGCCCGTGCATCGGGATGACGACAATCCCTGCCCGTCATTTGCTGCAACCCACACGCCAAAGCTCTGAAGGGGCATAGTTAGCTCCAGCCTCCTGACGCAAACCAACCACGACGGCCCTTTTCCTTTTATTTTTCTACCTGTTACATCGTATCATGACCAAAAGGGAAACACGATATATGTCTGCCTAGCCGAGAGAGATATAAGAGAGCAGACAAAAAAAAGGGAAAGGAATAGTTCGCAAGCAAGCAAAATTTCAAGTCAGGCGCATCTTGTTTTTTTTTTTTTTTCCTTCTCACGCAATACGACACGACGCAGCACAATACAACACACACACAGAGACAGCGCCGCAGAGCACCGCACAGCAAAGAGCTACACGTATAAAACTACCATCGCCTGACGATCCTCCTCTTCCTGTCAAATACTTTCGATAACCCGCGTCGTTTACGAACTTTTACGAGTGATTCGAAAATCCAGACAAGACAACTCCTCCTGCTTCCTGAAAACACGTAGCATCGGCAGTTTCAGCACCAGCACCAGCACCAGCCAAGATGGACTTCTCCGACTCTTTGTATGTTTTCGCGCCCAATTGACAACTAGCTGCCTGTGCTACGCACATCATGGCTGGCCTGAAGGGATAAAGACAGGCACTAGTTACTGACACGTGTTCGTATCGCAGCCGCATCGTCAACCTCGTCGTGGGCGTCATCATGATCCTCGGCGGCATATCGCAGTTCTTCCACTCGGGCTTGTACGTCCTACACCCAACCCGCTCACCCTTACCTGCCCATACATCCTCGAAGCGGGCATAATCCCCCCGTCGTTGATGTCCTCGTCACCAGGGATATTGATCTCGATGTCTGGGTAAATCCTATGCTAACGCGCGACATCGGTAACATATAGCCAATCGATCATCATCGGCGCGTACGTCATCATCTTCGGCGCCGCCGTCGGCCTGCTCGAGTTCCAGATCCCCCCGCAGGTGGCCCGCTACGCCTCTTTTATGTTCTCCTTCATCGGCCGCGGTATCTGTACGTCTCTCTCCGTTGCGTTCCTCGTTGAGCACATCAAAATATATCATAAAAACTACAAATGCCCAGCTGCCTTAATCGCTTCTTTCCCCCTTTCTAATCGATTTTAAAAATAGTTTACATCTTCATCGGCTCCATCCTCCTGAGCGACCACTGGACGCGCTACGTGGCTGGCGCCATCGTCGGCCTCACGGGTGTCGCCTACTGCGCCCTCGAGTTCGTCCCCTCCATCGAGCCGCCCGCCAACATGCGCGAGGCCGACGCCGGCTGGGGCGCCGAGCAGGTATAAAACCCAAACCCAAGCGAAACAGAAATAGACAAATGGGCGGGAAACGGGGAGAGGGAACTCCATTATTCCGGCAAGGGAGAGAAGGGGGCGGAACGGAAATAGGGGAGAAGCTTGATTGCGAGAGAAAGAGAGAGTCTCTTGTGTGGTATCGTAAAAATCATATTAAAGGAAAATCCTGAATATATGAATGACACGAGGGAGGGAGGGAAACGACTAGAAAAAGGCAGGGTTGAAAACTTGTTGTGTATGATATACGTACCTATGTTATATGTGTGTGACGCAGGAAGGGAAAGGGAAAGGGAAGGGGAAGGAAGACGGGAACGATGATAAGGGAAAAGAAAAGAAAAAGGAGTGAAATAAAATAAAACCCTTTTACTATATGATGGCGACGATTAAAGACGAGAGGGAATTGAAATCTTTTAGAAGAGGCGCCAGCTTATCATGTATATCTAGGTTGATATTAGGTACGTATAAAGTGTATATGTGTGGCGTTGCGTAAGGCGAACGACTGCGAAACTAAATAACCCACTAACCAGTCTATATATATATTTGTAGTGCTAGGCAGGCTTATAACGTGACTGGGTAGAAAAAAAAAAGGTCAAGTATTAGTAGAGCTCTTTAAGAGTTGGTTCCGCATCAGGAGATTTTATAATTGTTATATCCGCAGCCCCCGTTTTTTTTCTTCTTAACTGTACGTAGGTGGGTAGGTAGTTTACTATAACGCCCTCTACCCCCCCCTCCTCTCTCAATCCTTACCTTGCATAGCCAAAGACGACTGACAGATCAAATCACTATTTAGAGGGGGGGAAAACTTCACCCCCTAGAAAAAAGACTTGGATATGTAAGTCAAGCATCGACCGAAATATAAGAGGTAGTTATATCCTGTAAATACAAACCGACTAGGCAATGAATACTATTTGCTAGTTGCCCTTAAACCTGTACGTTTCCGACTCCTGATTCCAAACCGCCATGTGGTACCAACTCCGTCAGACACGAGTTAAAATTCCTGACAGAACCCTTGGTTAAAGCTTCCCTTCCCCCTAGCCTACCCATAGACACCCATCAGCTCCGGCATTGAAGAGCCGTGCGTACGCCGAATTTGCCATATATCTAATTTTCATGTCCTCTTTGTACCATTTCCCCCCTATAGAAACAACACCACCTAAGAGTCTTCAGACTTTTTTTTTCTTTTTCTTTTTTCCCTTTTTCCTTTTTTGACCCGTCCTATATTTCCGATTTGATAATTGAGGCTGAGATAGTTGACGTTGCATTAGGATTAGTGGAGACGAGTCTATTCTCCTAGAGCGGCCAGCTCCCGCTCCTTGGCCGCCAACATCTCACGCATCCGTTCGGCTTCTTGTTGGAGTATTGCTCGCCTGTCGGCCTTGGATCTCTCACTCTCTACCGTCGTTTCTCTCGAATGCATACTGGGAATCATGCTTGAAGTGATTGAGAAAGGCCCCGGGCTAGGTGCTGACAACAGGCTGGTCGCTGGAGAACGAAGCTGTAGCGATTCGGGCCCATCGTCGATCGAGTGGTAATTATGACTTGATGTTGGGGGTGGATTGAGGATAGATTTGATCGACGATAATCTTTTAGACCCATCCTGGCCAGATTCGCTAGGTAGAACATCTGAATCTGTCGCCGAAAAGGAACGCTTCCTTCTTGACGGGGAGAGGAATGAAGCAGGCGAAAGAGACGATTGACGATCACTCATGATCGAGATAGAGGTTAACGGCGCTAATCGGTTATCGTCGGTGAGTGAATCACGGAGCTCGAGCGGGTGCGGCGCGTGAGTCGTGTGATATGCCATTAAATCAGTGGATGATAACGGTGTCGATCCCTGGCCGGACCGGATAGGCTCTGGAAGTAGTGTTAGGGGGTAGTTAGTTCTTCGTCGAAACCCAAGATTGACGGATCCATCATCGTTGAAACTGCCACGCTCCATTTCGGATTCGGCATATTGACTTTGCTGTTCCAGCGAATCAATGGTCATGGCGTCGTCTGTTGCAGCAATCGTCCCGGCTTCTCCATGCCCTGCTGGTATCACCCGTTTCCTCCTCTTGATCACCGATTTCTTCATGGTCACCGGCCGATGAACTCCGTGAAGCTTATGGTATAGTCCTGGAGCAAGTCTAAATTTAGTATTCAACCTCTCAATGCTTGGCGAGTTATACGTACCGCAGGCATTGCATATAGTATGTCCAGCTTCGTCGCGACGCCATAACGGAGTTATCGTAGTACCGCAGTTCTGGCAGGCGATGACTACGGTTGTATTCTGCGCTTGGGTTTGACTCTGCTGAGCATTAATATCGATCGGCGCCGGCGCATCCTCTGAAGGGCCATCCTGAGCTCTGGCGGCCGACTGATTCTGAAGCTGGGCACTCTTGGCGATCCGATTGTTGTAAGCGGGACAGCCACTGCAACCTTCGGCGCCCCCTGTACCATTACATCGACCTCCGCCCGGGCAGGATCCAGTGGGGGTCTGATCCGCGGCGACGTAAGTAGCGCCGGGGATGTTCGCGGAGGCGGCCTGAGAGGAGCATGAGGGCGACGTCTTCTCGGGAGTCTTTTTCGGAGGGGCAGAGGCTACGGACAGCGGGCGCTTCAAAATCGTCGGACGGGACGAATTGCGCGCCTTCAAATACAGTCCACAGGCATTGCATATCGTGGCGCCTTGGGGTGAGCGTCTCCAGAGCGGTGTTCTCGTGGTGCCACAATTGCTGTCCTCCATTAGCTGCCGTGCGTATCGGTTTAGAAATCAAGACCTCACCTGCACACCTGGCCACTCGGGTTGGAAGTAGGGCTAGACTTGAAACTTGTCGAGTTCTCCGGATGGATGGCACCGAACGGCGAGGGACTTTTGGAATGAGCTCGGTCGGATCCGTGTATCGACGGACTAGGTGCATCTGACGACTCGGCGATACTGTGAGCCGCTGGGCTCCTCGAACCAACGGAGGAGGCAGTTTTATGGATAGCCATCATAGAATCGGACAACTGAGTGCTCTCTCTTTCGATTCCGGGATGTGAGGGGAGAGCGGTCCTGATGGAGCCGGGTTCTTCTCTAAGAAGTTTGGTGTGCGAAGGCTGGGCCACCTCCATGATAGCCGTCATGATCCGGCCCTCTTCCCAAAGGCCGGACACAGTAGTGGCAATAGGCCACGAGGCTAGCGGATATACTATGCCTCTGTGGTTAGGCTACAGGAGAGGGACATGGGGGCTCGTATTTCTGGGTGATATGAGCAGAGGTTCTAGAACAATTCGCAGACGTGTGAGGACGGCTGGTGGCCAAGAGGGACAATGGCAGTAGTCAAGGCAAGGACTTTTGCTAGTATATTGGTAGTATATAACCGAGGCGGTGGCCGTCTTGCTTATTAGGTGTCACGGGAGTTCTTGAGCTCTTGCTAAGGACCAATCGTGGCTCGGGGGAAGGATGACGGAAAGGGGGGGGGACTGTGAGGTACACTAGAGGAAGGGGAGAGAGGGTGGTTGCGGGATCAAGATCTGATTAGGAATACGACTGGGATGAAAATCCGGGGTTTCGAGAGGTATCTCGAATGACGAGGGTCGGACGGTGGGTGGAGTGATGTGGTACGGTCTGCTATGTCTGGGCCTAGACTGGGGGCGTGTGTATGATGCGTTGTTTGGTTTGAATGTGTGACCGTGACCCATGTGGTCGAGCCCAACTACGCCACTTTTTTTGTCCCTTTTCTTTTTTTCTGTCTTCGGTGGTGAGGCCAAGGCGATGCTCACCGAGAAGATCTGGTGGTAAGGAGAAGCGAGAGGGGGGGTTTTGGGTTGATGGCGGATACGTAGGTAGATAGAAAAGGGGAAGGAGGAAGGGGGAAAAAAAGAAAAGAAAAAAAGAAAAGAGTGTAAAAGGAAAGACGACAAGCAGGCGGACAATGGTGAAATGTGTTTGTGAGGCGTTCTACCTCAGGTCGGGACTCGGGCATACGATGCGAAGGCCCAGAATGCGGTAGAAGCAGTGCCAGTGCTGGATTGGAGGTGAACCAGGCACCAAGTTCCCACTTCCCAGGCTTCCCCTAGTGTAAGGGCCACCTCTAGTTTAACGCACACCCCCCTAGCCCGGCGTCGGCGTCCCGGCTGAATCAATCTGATTATTATTTGCTGCCTGGTGATTGGCCGTGTTAGCTAATACGCAACAAGGTTTCCTCCTTAGCCAGCCTGCTCATATGCAACAGTACATATAGCAGGTACGTGACTTATCTGCCATCACATCATTGATCTGTAATCTCCGCTTTCCAATTGGCCTTCGCCGCCTAGTGATCCGTCATATGCAGCTTGACAGAGCGGTCTGCAAGGGAGAAGGGGGTACATGAATGCCTACCTAAGGTACATGTACGTGATGATTAAAAAAGAAAAGAAAAGGGGATCACCAGCTTCTCAGCTCCGTCGTCACTTGACTACTACCTTATACCCAATTGATTTGATCTGTTGATTGGTCCATGCCGATTCGGATCGCACCATTCGACCAACTTTAGCAGAGCCGCCGATAAAGGGGGGTCAAGAAAGGGGGGGGGTGGAAGGAGATTACACTAACCCCCGAATATATATAGCAGTGAGTAATACCTAGGCACCTGTATTTTTCCCATATTTTATTTTGTCTCTTGTCACCTCCTCGTCCCGTGGACATTTCGTCCCTAAGCTGCTGTGCGACCCTTCAGCGTCAGCCTCCCGTCCATCCCTGACCAATGTTGCCATCGTGATCTCCATGATCTTTGTCATACACACCCGTCTTCGGGGTTTGCCCTCCCCTCCCTTATCCTTAAAGCATAGGTATATATATCCCTTTGGGGACTAGTCTGGAAGGAAAGGAGAAGACAGGAGGTACCTACCTAGGTACCCAAGAAGCAGGGGACTTGACACTGTCTTCCCCAGCCGCCAAGCTTTTTTATCTAAGCCCCATCCTCCTGCAGCTTAGCCTGCAGCTGCCAGCCCACAGATAAGATGCGACTCATCAAATCAATCAATTTAGCATGTCATCAACCAGCGGCCCCATCTGCTTACGAGCATAATAAGCGAGATACGTCTAATACCTATAAATTACACAAATTGCTATAACTCTTCTAAGCATACACCCGCATGATCTGTTCAAGTCATCATATAACTAAATAATCGTAAGAGGAAGTGAGAAAGGGTAAAAGGAGAGAAGAAGAAGAACAAAAATCGAAACTCTAAAAATCCACTAAGGTTAAGCATGACAATTGCGGTTGTCCTGATTGGCCGACGCTCGTGCTAGACACGAACCCCTGGATCCCGCCAAGAAGCGAGATACGACGCTAAATTGGCAGTTTAACTACCCTCAGTGTCGCATGAAAAAAGATAACCCTAAAGATGAAATAATTTTTTTAAACTACCTGCTATGTACCTAATCTAGAACACGGACCTGACTAAGTGCCGCTCTTTGGTCAGAGTTTAAGCTGAGCTGTGTGTAGTCAATTCGTATTAACCCTGCATAATGCTTTCTCCCAATGTGCGTTTATTACGGATGGTCGCGGCACTGGTCCGATTGCAACCCGACCAACTACAATATTCAAATCGAATAGCTTTTATCGTGGGCGCCATAGGTTTAGATGTCAGGCAGGAAATCATTTTCTTCGAGCTCGGGATTAAGGCTCTGTAGAGTTTCAACCATACTACGTACTGTCTACCAACCTCGATCACATCTAACAAACCACCAATTCAACACCAAAGACCTCTTTGTAATTTCTCCTAAATTGTCTCCTAGGAGCGTGGAGATCATTGGGGCCTAGTTAGTCGATACTGTATTCCGTGAACTCAATAGTCTGTTTAAATCCCTGCTTAAGGGACTCGGGGTTGCTTAAAACAGCCGTAGTTTCTTCGTAATCGTCAAGAGACCTCCGGGTATGAACAGCTGCATAGCCAGGCTTGTCACTACTGGCGTCTTCCAGAGAACTAGTCATCCTTTGAACCTCGACACGTGACCCAGTAGCACACCCCGGTTAGCGACGAGATTTTTTGCCTTTGTCGGCACAACATGAACGGAGGTGTAGATCAAGCAATCTCATTGTCGTTCCCTGTTCAGAGGGGGGGGAGATGACGGAAGAGCTCGCACATTCTGCAAGTGTTTCTGGGCTCTCAAAGCAGTAACTAGGACGAAATCTATTTGGCAACCATCGCGTGTGTGATTTGAACCCCCAGCCGTCCTAACGTATGATCTGTTAGCTCAGGAGTTAGGGGTTCGACTGTAAGTCTCTTGGGAGTCGTAACATAGGCATCTTGATCAGACATTTCTGGTTGTGCTACTTTACGAATCTACAGGCTCAGAGGTGAGCAGTTCGAATACAGGCTTCACAGAGTCATGATCTGACCGTCGCTATGTTTTTCTTGGTCATTGAGGAGATATGCCGCTTCTTGAGTAGTGACCCCCATGATGGACAGAATATCAAAAAAAAAATTTGGTTCTGCAATCAATTCGTACTACATGATATGCGTTACAACTGTGAACAAGAGTTTTGGATGACCAGAGAAGCGAGAAGAGGAGAGAAACTTTGATGGATTCTCCAGGGGGGGGTAACAGAGCCTTTCTCTGCTTTCATCGCTCCAAATCCTACCCCCTTTACTATCCCCCTAAACATGACATTATCTTGTGATGGTGGCAGATATTTTTGTTTCGATTCACTTCGCTACCTTAGGGAATATATAAAATACGAAGGGGGTCAATATGACTATCTCTCATCGCTGCCGTTTTCACTTACCTCCCTTTATATCAGACTGCAGGAAGTCACAAAGCCTCCTTACCACAACCCCTTCAAGGTCATCCCAGAAGCCGTAGATTCTCCAATAATATCAGCTCAGCCATTAAGCATAGTCATGTTAACATAACTCTGAAATGAAGTTTGGTAGTCTGGAACTTCTCGAACACTCATGTCTAGATTCAGGCTAAGAAATAATACTGTGTACCTATCTATGTAATTGCCCAGGGCGGCCACAGCTCCTTTGCCTCTAACCCTACGTGACAGCCATCAACAATGTAATCTATTGATTGACGATTTGCGCAATCGTCCCTATGGCTGTTTATTCATATAAGAGCATTCCCACCATGGAGAATGCTAGCCAAGCGTGAAATAGGACAAAAATCCCACGGCTACGTAGACCTAATTCGTAGTGCTCCGTGGGTTCCACGGCGAAGAAGAACCGGGAGAGTAAGGCTCAGCGTAGACTGGAGAGCTGCAATAGAAACTCCCTTCTCAAACGGCCAGATCCGTGGCCGAAGTGGCCGATTTCGGCCACAGCCTTGCGCAGAGGGTATCTATCAAAGCCGCCCGGCCATGCCCTCTCTGTATCCCAGAAGATTCAAGAAAGGAAGATAAATTCTCCCATACCTGAGTCAGACAAGCGACCTCTCGGCGACAGCAAACTATTGCAGCCGAACCCTCTGAACCAACTGAGTGAGCTACTGAGAAATGCGGGAAGGTAGTTGTAAATTAGGACATTAGAAACCTAGCCGGCCGGCACTGATAATTAATGCCTGTGAAGAAAAAAAGAAAAAAGAAAAACCCAAAGAAAACCCCCCCATCTCGCTGCAATTTGAAAGGGAAAAAAAGAAAAAAGTAAAGATTAACTTCTCCCAGACCTGAGTCGAACAAGTGACCTTTCGGTGACAATTTAACCATTACAGCCGAACGCTCTAAACCAACTGAGCTACTGGGAGATGTTGGATTGGCTCATTATTTTTAATAGTAAGGGTAGAAAATTTGTGTGCGGGCCCCACTTACCTAACCTACCTGGTAGGCCTGTTAGTGGTCCTGCGGCCTTAACCCGACGAAGTCTTTATGCGACAATGTTATCTAACAAGTCAAACACTTCGTCTTTTATGTCCGAAACTGCTACACTTCCATGAGTATAATATATATAACACGTATTTACATGGCAATTGCTTCCGATACGGCTAAGAAATTATCTCTTTAATCATAAGATAAAATCGGGGCAAAGTAAATATACCTATGTATACCGTACTGTTCACTTTTCGTAGGCGGCTTTTAAACTATTTGTACATACCTAACCTACCTAGGCATGTATATAGTTCCATCTCCCTGCATAAATCGTGCATAAAATCACCTTCTGCTGATAATAGAGTAAGCTGATTGATCTACTTGATCTACCTAATAAGGCCTCAGTGAGTTGAGGGCGGCGTGGGGCACTAAGCGTGCTTGATTCGTCCGTAGTTTTGAGCAATGGATGGGGAAAGAAACACCCCCTCCCCCCCACGAAACCCCATCGTAGAAGGTAGCATCGAGAGAAACAAAAAAAAGTTTCCGAGACTAGGTGGTCTACGTAGGTAGGGTGGGTAGGTCAGGTACCTTACCTTAGTAGGTATCATGCGGCTCTACGTAAGTGGGACCCCCTATTCAGTCGTCTCACTTCATTTCATCATATGTAGAAGAATAATGTACTTGGCTATTACGCGAAAATCACCGATAAATTCCATAGGGGTGCTCAATGGTACGAATGAAGCATTTAATCTATGTATGTCCCTCTAGGACATGAGACAAAAGGAGAATGGATACAATCTATGTTCAGGGTATCAATATTCCCTATTGTGTAAATGAAGCAACCAGAAAAGGGGGAGAAAAGAAATAAACCATACGCCGTCCAAGTATTCGTAGCATCTTCCCTCACGCCTCATCCACCTTGAACGTCTCGTCTTCAATCATACACCAACCATGATACACTCTTCTCTTCATACAACTCATACACCATCACCCTAAGCCTCGGTCACCAACTGCTCTCCCTCGTCTAACAACTCGGTAACCTTCCTTAGGTTCTGGATCAGGCTTCGGCCGAGGCCTACCAACAATAGCTTCTCCGCGTTGGCCGGCAGACCTAGGTACGTCGGTGGCTCACGCTCTGGCAGCTTGTGGATCCAGCCCATGAACTCTTGTAGCGATGTGCCCGACGGAACGATCAAGCTCGACTCCTGCCCATCCTTCTCTGAACTTTCAACTAGCTTGTGTCCAATGTCGTAGGCTGATGGCGTTAGGAACTGGTTGACTAGCTCGGTGAGCTGGTTGTAATCTCCTTCATCGTCGATCTTGCCGCCGTACGTCTCGCGTACAAGATAGCGGACCATGTCCCACGGGATATTCTGCGGTGCAATGTTTGTTCGGTTTTGTGCCACAGATTCAATCCAGGTATCAATAATAAAGGCCGAACATTCATACTGCATGTCTGTTAGTATCTTCCTACGAATGCATGACAAATTTTAAACACTTACGTCACTGTCATTAAACTCCCAGAAGCCCTTCCACCCTAGATTGGGCGCGTATCGCAGTCGCTCCTGAACTACAGCGTGTAGGAACGAGAGAAGCAGGTACAGCCTAGTGCGTTCAACCGGACTCTTGGTAGTGCGTGTTGAGATCGAAGACATCGAATCCTTCATGTTGGCTCTAACACCGGCTGGTTGCTCATACATGAGCACACGAGATGCGCGAAGGAGGTTGACGGGAATCTTCGGGCTCGACTCCATCGATAGGAACAGTCTGAAGTCTGAGTGAGGGTTGAGCGACTCCATGCGCTTCTCGAGCGATTGCAACCACGTAGGTGCAAGGTGGACGTTCTTGATCAGGACCCAATTTCCGACCTGCGCCGCATTGCTAATAGCCTTGTCCGCGCTGGCGATGCTTTCGTTCGATCCCATGGCGATGTTGGTACATCTGACGCGCATCCTCTCTACCAGATTGTCTACCTTGTAGCTGGCGTCGAAACCAGGGCTTGAAACGAGCGAGATAGGACGAATAGAAGAGACCTGCTCAACAGTCTCTTTGAGATCTTCCACAATGTCGAACAAGTCGGTACCAAATACCGAGGTAACAAAGCGCTCGGCGGCGGGTACGAAACGGTCGAGACGGAAGAGCTTCACGAGGATAAGTGAAAGTAGTCCCTGGTCGAATGGTTCGGTGTCAGATCCCCAAATTTGAGGCACGAAGTTCTCTGCAAGCTCTTCTGATAAGAATTTATCCCAGGCGTCAGATGGTACTTGGTCCAGTTTGTCTTTCAAGGCGCCAAGTCTCCTGGCTCGAGTGAAGGCGTCATCTTTAGCGTCGCTGTCGGTCGAAAGATCCTTGCCCTCGATCCGATCATCAAGGATAATGTCAATCAAACCTTTATCCATCTTGTAAGGAGATGCTTGAGCAAGCAGCATGGCTAGTGTGATCCGATCTTTCTGGAGAAGCCCTAGTGCGGTTCTCTTGAAAGTGGTCACGAACAAGTCCTTGATAATGATATCTCTCCGGATATTGTGATTTGTCTCGTTCGCAAGGTTCTTGTTGCCATGCAACACGGAGTGAAAGATGTCTAGGAAATACTGCAACGAGAACTGGTAAAAGTGGTTGAGATAATGTAGTTGCTCAAGCACAGCAAACACAGCACTGCAAGATCGCGCAATGATACTATACTGAAGCGTGATCTCATCAACCTCGGCCATTACACCTTCAGTATTGCTCATCTTGGCCGTAATCTCGGCAGCCTCTGTCTTAAGCGTCTCGAGAGTCTCGATGACGTTGTCATCATCAAGAATGTTGCCGCGTGACTCGTTGAGAGCTTGTAAGAGACGCTTCTCAAGCTGCCGAAGATGCACTTTGAATTCACCTTGCAGTTTGATGAGATTTGACCGCCTTTCATCAACGTCCGGTCTCTCAGATTTTAGAACATCGTTAAGGGACTGAGTCTGAAGACTGCTCTGAGTGACAGTAAAGTTGACAAAAGTGGTCCGACTACAGATGTCGGGAGCGAACGTAGCCGAGGGATCACGGGTAGAAAGATAGATCTTAAAGGCAGGCGAGAAGTCGATTTGTTGCTTGCCAAGTTGGATGAGAACACGACCACCAGTCTTCTGGTATTCCTTGTTTAAGACGTGGTTTAGGATGGGATCTAGATGCTCGGCATCCTGGATGAGAATTGGATTGCCGAATCGAAGAGAGCTCTCTAATTGTTTAGTGAAGGAGTCATCCAGGAAACTGGTCACGGTGAGACGACGATCCTTGCATTCACGTAGGAGGAATTCCGTAACTCTGCCAGATGGATCGATAATGAGCGGATAACGGTTGAATCGCTGAAGAATGATAGCATTCTCGGTACAAAGGTCATCAACCGGGAGTGTATTTTCTTGCCAAGAGAGCCGCTCATCAGCAGTAGACAAGTACTCGGTCATAGGATTGTGCGGCTTGAAGTTGACACCTGAGAGGTGAAGTTGGTGAAGCCAATCCTCCATCATCGTCTTTCGGAATGTCTGGTCATAGAGACCGCTGTAGGCCAAGAAAGCTGCTGCGACCAGAACGTCTCCAACCAGAGTACTGATTTGTGTTTCGAAAGACTTGCTCCCATCCTCCCACCGAGTCCGTTCAGATGACAGGCTGTCGAGAAGGCGAACACTTCGGTCAACCTTGAATTGGACACGAGACATTTCCGCCTTGATAGCTTGCGTCTCACTGATGAGAGCTGCGTATTCTGTCTTATAAGTTGCGATGCTTTCTTCTAAACTGGTGATCGTATTTTCAACAGCCTTCGCCTCGGCCTTAGTCTGAAGAGCTTGCTCCTCGAGTTGGTCGACCTCTTCTCTCAAGGGGCCCACACGATCAAGAATCTCAGAATAGTTGACTTGGGCCTCCACCCACTGAACGAGGGGACCACAAGCTTTACTGGCACGGTTGACCTTTTCGTAAGTGAACTCCGAATTGTTCAGGAAACTTGATCGCATCTTGGTTCTCAAGGCCTTGGTCATTTGCTTCTCGTTGTCAAAGTTTACGATGCTTGCGATGAAGTCATCTCGGCGCACAACAGCCTGAACGCTCTTCCAATCTGCGATTTTGTGGCCAAGCAGAGTGCAAACGGACTCCATCGAAAGGCGGACACCTTGAGGTGGATTACCCATGGATCGGACTTCTGTCAAATGCTGACGTTTGATGTTGCTGACACTAGCCTTTGCCTCTTCGACAGCAGGTTCTGCTTGGGCGAGATCGTGTAAAACGACCTCTTTTCGAGATGCCACCTCTGCTTCTTGCTTTTCGAGAGCTGCCTGAATTTCTAGGGAAGTATTCTTGCGTTGCTCAGCTTCGCGCTGATCAGCAACCATGCGCTGTAGCTTTTCGTTGGCTTCGGCGTCTTTCGCCTCGAGTTGTGTCTTCTTTTCAGCTAAGCTGGCTCTAAGGTCCCGGACTTTCTCGACCGTGTCCCTGAGCTTGTCGAGACCGACGTTGAGGTGGCGCTGCTGCTCCTCGAGGTCCTCGCGTTTCTCGTTGTAAAGTTTGACGTATTGCGCAACAAAGTCGAGGAAGTGCCGCGGGGTGAGGAATGTCACTTTACCTTGTTGCTTCTGAAGCTTAGCGTTGAAGCGCTGCAGAGAGTAGTGGATATACACCATAGAGTTGATAATAGTCTCTCTGTGAGAAGGAGGGAGATTCAGGGCGCGATAAGCAACGGGAATACTGTCGGGTGCTATGAAATTTGGCTTATCTAGGTCGATGGAGTGAGTCAACTCATTGGCTACTTGGAAGAGTGCTTGGTCAGACCAGTCACCGAACCAATTGAGGACACATCGGTTGAACAAGGCTGGACTGGTAGCAGCTTTAGATGATAGCCCATCTTCGGGCGGGTTCATAGTGAAGACGACGTGCAAGTTCTTGACGATCTGTTGCGTGAACCACTTATAGAGCTCTTCCTGTGAGTCTAGGAGTAGGCCTTGTCGCTGAGCTCCTTCCTTGCAAGCCGTCATCAATGCAGCGAAGTCGTCTCCCTCGAAAAGACCAGGAACTTCTGCATTGGCGAGCAAGGTATTCATTCTCTCTAGGAAACCCGAGTCTAGAACGTTGGATTCGTCCATGATGAAACAAATCTTTTCGCCCTTGCAACCACATCGGCGCAGAACATCCCGAAGATCGTCGTCAAAATCATCGGCCGAGTACTTCCCGTGGACCTTGATCTGGAAGACCTTGAGTCCATTCATCCAAGCAACGAACCTGGATAGAGTCGTTTTTCCACTTCCACTAACACCGATCAAGATGAGGTGACCTTGTGGTTGTCTGAAGACACGATCAATCCGAAGGACATGCTCGAGAACGTCATTGAATAGGATAAGTGGAACATCGACCTCCTCTTCGCAAAATGTCTTGAGTCGAGCTTTAACAAAATCCCTAAGTTGTTCTCGGTCGACTGGGACATAGTTCTTGGAAAGCCAGTTGGAGAATAAGATTGGACCACCAAGCGCCTTCTGGTCATCAATGGTAGGGAACAATTCCAGTGCAATTCTGCGCACAGCCTCGTCAGTCCACTGCCGCTCTTCTTCGGCAACCAAACGATCCTGGAAGAGCCGTAGTGCCTCATGCGCCCAGATGCGGATTAATCCTTCGACAGAAAGAGTCTCTAGAGGTCGGATTGCTTCGTACACACCACGCACCCATCGTGTCAGTTCACGAGGACTGTAGACATAGTGTGGTTGAATCTTGGGCGTAAAACGTTGTTGAGACTCCAGATAGAGGCGGACCATGGCTTGAGTGAGTGCCTCAGAGTAGCCACGCAAGGCCGGGATAATCTTAAGGACAGCAGAGTTGAAGGTACCATAGATCTGGAGCAGGGAGAGCTCGCCTGGATAATCAACCATGATGAGCGGGGCATGTCTGAGGAACCTAGCGCCCATGGGCGTACGGCCAGCATCCGTCGGGGGATTGCAGGCGCCGACAAACTGAATTCTATCAAGGGTCACCCAGGACTTATCAGAAGTTCTCCAGAAGCCATTATGCTCAACTAGCTGGCGCAGGAAGGAGATGGCTCGCTGGGTACCGTATTTGTCAGGGGCAGGCAAGTTTATCTCGTCGCAAAAGATTACAAGCCAGCGTCCTATCTGTGTTGGTGACAGCATAACGCCGTTGAGGGTCTTCTTATACTCGCAATACTGCTCGAAAGTTTTAATGAGAAGGTCGGGCGTAGTTGCACTGGAGAAATTAAGGCCTACGACTTCCATGTTGGGTAGTTTGCGAAGCGCGCTGAATAGTGTCATCGTTTTACCAGAGCCGGGAGGGCCGCACAATAGTAACGGCTTATGTTCAGCAAGCCAAGAGTAAAGCACATCCTCATGGCGAACAGTATCAAGGGTTGGAATGACCACGTCAGTCTGAATAATTGAGTGCGTGTTAACCTCAACAGTGGGGACCTGGTTCTGCCATGGTGCCCATTCGGCCATTGGGAGAGTCACATCAAAGTCGATGAGCGAGCTGGTACCATCAAGCGGTGGCGAACCGAAGCTTGCTAGGGCACCAACATTATCACCAAATGTTTTACGATCGCTGAGCGGGCAATCACCAGTTAGCGCCCAGACCAGGGCAAGTAGCAGTTTCTTCGAGATGAAGGCCTCAATCTGTTCGGGATCCAGAGGGAAATCGATATGCGCCGCATTATACTCGATCATATCTCGAACCGCCTTATTCAATAGGGAGAATAGAGTCGTCAAAACACGGGCAATAGTAAACTCCATAATGTGGTTGAATGACTCGGCTTCCTTTAGAGCGTCAAGAATGAAGTTATCAGTGGTCAAGTGTGCGTGCAACAAATCAGCAACTTGGCTCTGGATCTGAAGCGTCTTGGCCGGGCTTTGGCCCGCGGCTGCGGTATCCTCATCCAAATCTTCAAAGGCAACGGTTCTCAAAGTCTCCAGGTAATTTGTGACCAACATGCTGGGCGTGACAGTATCCTCACTAAACCAAACCATACCGCATCGACTGACCGTGGCGAGGGTCGCATACTTCAGAGTCTCGACTTCAAACATGATACGAACGTTGGGCGGCAGGTTGAGACGCTCGCCGTTGGGAAGTGTAAGTAACTTGTTGTCATCCAATACACTGTTCAAGTTCTCCACCCATTCGGGATCAACGTCACCATCAAAGACGATCCAGTGGCGTTTGGAGTCCTCTCCACGAAGATTATCGACAATCTTACGTAGAATGCTAGTGAACAACCCATCCGTCCACTCTCTAGTAGTAGAGTCCAAGTTTCCGTACAATGCTTCCTTAGACATGACTTTCGAGTCAATGACGTGAGAAACGCCCTCCACGCCCTCAACCTGCTGAAGCGAGTCTAGAAGTAGTCGCCAAGCAGCTGACTTTCCTGAGCCAGAGTTGCCAACCATCATGACACCATGGTGGATATTTTGGATCTGATAAAGCTGGAGTACCTTGGTCATCCAAGTCTCATTGACGACCAAATGTCTCTCTGCTGCAAGGCGACGGATGGTGTCCTCCAGCTGCTCTAGATTGGCAGGCACATATTGAACGCCAGGGAAACATTCTCCCTCAATGGTCATCATGATCTCAACATCGGGTCTGATCAATTTCGGCGCGATGGTTTCTCGCACACTTTGCACAATGATTTCGGGTTCTACGACTTCCTCAGCACCGATGTTGCCATCGTTGTTCGTTAGACGGGCACGCTTGAGACCACCGGAACTGACAAGGACACTTTTCAAAGCACGGAGACCAAAGTCATAGTGAGCTTGCTTAGACAGTCTCGCAGCGCACTGGTCGAAGAAGGGCACAGTCTGTTTTGAGAGCTGCTTGGCCTGATTGAAACCTTGGGAGTAAAGCATGACTTCCGCAATGAGCTCCTTGTCTGGCTTGGACATGGCCACGCTTCGGAATAGCTTCTTCAAGTTGTCGGGCAAATTAGAACGGCCCGCATAGCCAGGATTCATGGTAATAAAGATACCGGTATTGGCGTTGACACGAAGCTGGCGTCCTACTAACTCAATCTGGGAAGTTTCGTCCTCGACACCTTGCTTGAGACCAAGTTGAATGTTCTGGATCTGCTGCGATACGGCGGACAGAATTCGCTCTTCTAGACGGTTGAACTCGTCGAAACAACCCCATGCACCAACTTGGCAGATACCTAAGAAGATGCGACCCATGGCCTGGAAGTCGAAAGTATCATCACAGCAGAAAACAAGGGTGAAGCGACCAAGCTGGACACCAAGAGCCTTGACTGATTCTGTCTTTCCAGTACCAGCAGGCCCGTATGGGGAACCCCCGAGTCTCTGACAGAGGGCTTGGGTAAGGGTACCAAAACAGCGATCCGTGAGAGGAGTTCTCACAAGTCGGTCAGGAACACCTAGGTATTCGAAGCCGTAATTTAGCTTGGCATTTGCCATCTTAATATGCAGACGTTGTAGGTAGTCTCCCTCAGGCGCGTAGACGTATCGCATTTGTAATAGCCACAGGAAGTGTGTTGGTGTCGTAGCGTTGAGTTTGGTAAGCTTTTCAATCACGTCGCGTTGATGGACACATTCAGTGATCAGAGCTTCACACTTCTTCCTCTGTATGACCTCTAGGTCGCCTAGAACGGTTTCGGCTAGAAGACGCAAGACTTGTACTTCCCGACCAAATAGGGATTGAAGTGTTTTGCCTCCATCATTTAGAGCCTGCTCAACCGCCGTCGTCCAAACTACCTGCGTGGCAAGAACAACAATTTGGCTAGGAAATGTGGTCATGAAGTCATTCATAGCTGTCGGGTCAATGTTGTCGGACTCGAAGATGGGCGTATATGCCTCCACAGCTTCAGCGAGGAGTTCAGCCAGAGTGGCTTTCATGCCATTCTCAAGCAAAGCCAGCCAATCATTAATCTTCGGCACCTTAGCAAGGGATATTTCCTGCTTGAGACGCACAACCTCTCCTTCTTTGGATGTGAAGCCTGAGATGATTGATTCATCATCCATGACTAGGCCTGTTAAACCGGCAAACATTTTCTTGAAGTGTTTGGCGATACGCAGAGTATCGTTGCTGTTGCCGATCATTTCCAGGAGATCTTCATCACCAACAAAGTAGAACCGTGGAAACGACACTCGTTCCTTTTCGAGGTATTCACCAAGCGCCTTTTGGATCTTGTTGAGAAGTTCAGCAAGACGTTCCAGTGACTTTTGTACACCAGTGATGCTTAGGACATCCATCACCATCGGCTGCTTGTACACCTTTTTCATAACCGCCATGAACTCACTGTTGATGTTTTGGAACCTCGAGGACTCAATGGGTAAAAGGTGCTTTATGTCAGCATTACCAGTGAAGACACCTTCTAGGTATACCCATTGACGCTGGACATCGATCCAAACATCAAACAGGACATGGACGCGGTTTAACTTGTCTTCCCAGGATGAAGCTTCTTCTTCAAACTCCTTGTAGTAAGGCGAATGTTTCATCGCCTGAAGGGAATTCAAGTTCTCGCTGCACTTGGCGAATAAATCATCCCAGCCGCGGATCAGGCGACACTTGTTCTGGTATGGCACGAGATCAAGCTGGTAGCTATTCCAGGTCTCCTTCACCTGCTTTAGGAACTCCTCCAGAGCCATCTCACCCTGGGCCTGTGTGATGATGTCTCTGACAATAACCTCGGTAGCAACTAGGTTCAAATCCCACACATCTCCGAGGGTCATGGAAACTGGCGAATACCGACGACCGGGCTTGATATCCTTCCAAATCTTAGTCCAGTGCCGATCCCGAATAGCCTCCGATTTGAGGTCACCCAGGAGACTAGTGACTTTCAAATGCTGACGTAGGATAGTTTGGATATGTTCAAAAGCAGCATACTGCCGCATTCTACTGGGCATTTCCTTCGTCATCTTGATGAGGCCATCGATAGAAGTTCGTATTTTTCTAGGCTGAACACTACTCCAGAGAATTTCGCGAAGTTCGTTCAAACTCTTCCAGATCGTTGACAAGGCAGCCCATACAGACTTAAAGTCATGGACTTCTTCCAGGATGACAGTCAGAGATGACTCGGGACTCGCAGGGAGGTCCAATGCTTCCTTGGCTTTGGATACCATGTCAGATTCTTCCTGGAGCTTAGTAATTCGAGACTCGAAAGAGCTGAGGGTAGCTGATGCAACATCTGGAGCGATAGTACCGGAGACGGGCTTCTCCTCATTCCATTGCGATGCAATCTCAGCAATTTTCTCCATCACGACCTGATCCTCTGCCACAATCTTGGCCTTTAGAGCATCGGTTTGATCCTGGACGATCTTCGCTTTCCTAGTCAACAGCTCATTGAGAGCGTCCCATTGCGAATCAACCTGTTGCACATCCACCCAGTCGTTCGGAAGGTTGTATCTACTCCGGACAAGCGTCGATTGGCCCTGACGGAAAGTCTCTACTTCAGGTGCCCAGGCCTTGACCCTACGCTTGCAGCTTTGCACGATGGTGATGAATTGAACGGCTTGCGCGGTCGAAGTGGCTTCCAGGCTTTGCATTTCCAGATCTCGTCGAGCTTTCTCGATCTCAGCGTGCACTTCTCGCATGCGAGTGCCGAGGCGTCCAGCAAATTTCATCAGAATTTCATGTTGCCATTGGTCATACTTTGCGTTGACCTTGTCTTGTACTTGGCCATAATCGATCGTTATGTGGCCAAACTCGCGGCTAATTTCAGAGGTGTCAAATGTCCCACGGGATTTCCGGATTTCCTGAAGTAACTGTAGCCATTTGGAGAGTTCGTCGCCGAGGAGTTCATAAACTTGTTCCGACTGCAAATCCCAGAGAGATTGGAACTGCAACCACTTATCGACATAGTCGCTGATGCCCTGTAATTTCTGCTCCACCGAAGTGTAAACTCTACCGAGAATGTCGGTACAGTCGCTGGGCAAATCATTGAAGCGTGCCTCCTCGTGAACAACAGTGCTCAAGGTCAAGCTCATTTGGTATCGAGAAGCCTTAATTTTCGGAAGATTGCAGACAATACCGATCCAATCGTGCAGTTGCAGGAACCAGCTGGCTCTGGCATATTCAAGAGGAGGGTCCAGGTAAATGACCTGGTTTCGCATGGTGATTTCGTGTACCAAGTGTTTCATCATAGGGGCGTCTGATTTGAAAGGTTCCCCTGACGGTGCCAACTGCTTCCGTCGACTAGCCTCGATCTGTTTGATTGGAGTATCATCTTGGAATACCTCAATCCATGCAGAGACTGCGCGTTGTAGACGAGCGAGGAGGGTGAGCTTGATGCATTCATTCATCCTCTCCACCCAGAACCCTAGATTCACATATTGTTCCAAATTCAACTGATCGACAGCAGCTTGTATGGTTTGCAGCCGTGCTTCAAACTCGGACGCCTCGTATGGGCACGTGGCGAGCTCTGCGAGTGCTTTCTGGACGTTGATGTGGATGTTTGCAAGCGTGATAGTCTTCGACTGGAGAAGTGAAGCAGCCGCGGCAAACTCGCGCACAAATAAAACATGCTTGCTCTCAGTCCCGCGGGCAAGAGTGTGCTCAATACTGCCATTAGCCAGCAGTGGTTTCTGGTATGATTCCCAGGTGTTGACAAAGGTCTCCCACTTAAGAGGTATGCCCTTGGCTACCAAGACGTGGACATCATTTTGATAACCACTCAGCAAGATAGAAACCTCAGACATTTCCGAGATCTGCCGTGTAGTCTGAGCAAACGTTCTCACACTTTCCATCAAACTGACGGCATAGGGGTACACCCTCTTAGCCTCCTTCGCGACGTTATTCACGGAGTGGGGAACGTTGAAATTTTGCCAACCGAGATTTCGTGTCTCCTTGAAAAGCGCAATGATCTGGGCGTCGAAGTTGACAGAGAGCTCCAAAGCATTGTTTGCGGCCCTGATCTTATTTATGTTGAAGAGGCGACCGGATATCGATATCTGTTTTCGTTGCACATCCTCGATCCAAGCCTTATAGATTGCTTGCGTGTTGAGCTTCTTCCTGAAGAGCTCGCTCTCTGTTTGGAGCTTTTGGCCCTCACTGTGAAGTGCCCAGTCGGAGCCCAAGATATCCTCAACCTTCTTCATGTACCCATCAAGCTGTCGTTCGATCTGACGTGCCCAGATAATGGCGCCGGAGACGGGCGGTAAGTCATGCAGCTGGGCCATTGCATGAGCCTCGGAGTGGCCATACTGCTGCTTGAAACGTTCGTGGAGTCCTGATATGGCTTGCTTCACATTGTCAATGAGCTGGTTTTGATACTCGGCGATAGCACCTCGAATCTTTGGTCGGACGAAGAGGGCATTGAACTGAGAGAAGACACGAAACATTTCGTTCGCATTCTTTGCAGTTGCAAGTCGGTCACGTAACCTGGCGATGATCGAATTTTCCACTCGCGAAGTGCGCTCGTTGTAAGTGTTCTCCGCCTTGACCCATCTCTGCGTACCTTCAGGAGACACATCAAGAAGGTCGACGTTCTTCAGTGCTTCCCAGGCCTGTTTCACTTCCTCGACCGCATCTACATCGCCTATCTCCTCGACGAGAGCAACACCATTAGCAGTCGGCTCTTCGCCTAAACCATTGATAGTCGACTTGGGCCCAAGAACATTAACAATAGTTCTTTGCAGCTGCTCATGGTTATCTCTGAAATTATCGATATATTTCAGACGAGCTTGTAACTCATTGTGCTTCGGGTTGACTTTAATAGGAATGAACTTCTCTTGTCTCCGCCGTGTCGTCTCTCGCGCAATATTCGTGAATTCCTTGATCTGGGCGTCCCAGGATTTGAAGATATCATCAGCGGTAGCCATGAGGTTTTTGAAATCCTTATAATCAAGATCTACCAGTTCGGAACCAGGAAGAAGACGATGCATGACCTCCTCCAAATCTGCGGAGATAGCTTCGACCAGGTGCAAAGTTCGAGCTATAGGATAGTTGCTAAACCTCATTTTCTTGTTCATGTGGCTAAAGATCTGTGCAATGGCGTCTTGCACCTTAGGGAGCGAGGTCGCAGATAGGAGCTCATCGAGAGGAAAGTCTCGCATCAGCTGGTTATACTTCTGTACCATCTCCATGGCCTCTTTCAAGCCCGTGTCAGCCGTGAAACTGACGGTGGCTTGGAAACGCTTTGCATGCTTGAGGATCTCTAACGTCAAGGTCACGCCCTCGCTTCTCAACTGAGCCTCAATACCCTCCAACGCAGATTCCATCGACAGCCAGAAATTAATTTCTTGGGTTGCTGTTCTCGTCACCGGATCTCGGGTGAGCTTCGTGATTGCCTGTATCGACTTGATCCAGCTATTCACAGTGGATTGCAAGTTGTTCATGAAGGTACTGTCCCCAAGGAGATGAGCGGGTATCAAATCGGTCGAAGGTCGTGTGTTGCGGGCAGTGGCATCTTCCAGTGCGGTCTGGACGACGGGATGGAACGGGAGAGACAGTTCCGGGATCTCGACATTCTGCTGAAGATGCAGCAAGCTCAACTCAAGCTCCGTCATTCGCTTCTTTGTGACCGGAATGCCCGTCTTCGCATCCACGTCGGCGCGGCTCCTAGTCCCATTTCCGACCTGCGAGGTCTTGGTGTTGGCATCGAAGTAGGGCGCCAGCGCATTGTGAACAATAGAATGAAGAATTTCAAAGGGAGAAGCAGAGGCTCCCTGGTCGGCAACAAGGCTAGCGGGCGAAGCGGTGCCGGGTAGGGTTTGGATCTGGACCTGGGAAGTCAAAGGTAGCGAGGGGTCGATCGCTTGCGGCCGCTTGAGCAGCGCAAGATAGGCCACCGTTGTCGGCGAAGAAGAAATCTCGGAGGTGATTGTGTACGTGTAGGTTATAGGTGCTAGAAGTTAGATCTGGAGTTAGCATTTCTTCCGGTACCTGTACGCGTGTACAGCATCACTTACCATCGTCCGCCGATCCGTCTGCTAAGCTGTCGGACGGCTTGACATCTTTCTGAATATACAGGGCCACCTGGGCATCGGTCGCAAACCGACTACATCGTTGTACTGTGTCCGGGTAATTCGTGGTGGATAGAAGATTGTCGGGACTCTCAAGCTCGGCGCGGGTAGCTCCCAGAGCGATAGTGACCACCGAGGCCAAATACTCCACCACCACAGCCGGATCGATGGTGATGTAAGACGAGACACCGTTGGTACCGGCACTTTGAGGCCTCAAGGGCGATGCCACAGCCTCCATCGCGGCGGTGGAGGGTGAAAGCAAAGATGGGTTTGGCTTCTACGAGGCGAATAGCATTTCTCGGTGTATTAGGGGGTGAAGGGGTATCTTGAGACTCAATCAGGAGGCGCGATTCTGACGAAGGTACAGTACAGAGCTCTATGCGAGAGAGTATTAATTTGAAAAAAATTAAAACAGAGAACAAAGGTAAAGGAGTGTCTCGTTTGCTGTGTTGTCTGACCGTCTCGTCGTGGATCGGTTCTATGGGCAGATTTACTAGGGGCATTAAAGTTGAAGGGGGTGGATGCGCTTTCTGATGCGATTTATCAATAATGCTGTACTCCGTACGCGAAGTACGCCAACTGTCGCGACGCTGCAGGGATTTCCACAGAAGGGGGGGTGACCCTCCCACACCGACTTATGATTGGCCCTGTGCCGATTGCAGGGGGGTAACTGCCAGCCGACCGACAGCTCTGACGCAGGTAGGTACCGTATGTACCTAGGTACTTAGGTGAAACCGCACACCACTGGCGTTACACAATCAATAGACGTCAACATACATGCCTGCCATGTAGCATCCATGCAGCCTCATCAAGTATCATGTACCCTACTATACCATTCTACGGGCTACCTGCCATACAGGTAAGGTAGCCTAGGTGACTCATCATACCTCACAATTTCAACATGCATATCTCCTCAATACATATCTACCTATATTATACGTACTAATTAATAGAACAGACTGAAGGTATGGAAGTGGGAAACCGCAATGTAACCTGCATCCTGCTTATGCTTAAATCCGTTGCTTAAATTCGATCCATTTATCTACCTAGGTAGGTACTTAGTAGACAAGTAATATAGCTAAATATCTTGCATAAAACTAGGTACCTACCTACTAATCTAGAAACAATTCGAGAAGGATACCTATACTTAATAACTACCTACATAGGTAGTAGTCATTACATGTCATTCAAGCCAAGCATAACAACAGGTCGATCCGGTAAGGCAACTAATCTTCACAGACACACACACACACACAACAAAATATCGGATAGGTCCATGAATGCTAATTCTTCAAGTTCTATTTCCCTTGCCGTAATAAAGCAGAAACCATGCCCATGATCGTCAAGTCCGCTGACTCTTGTGTTTCCCTTAAATCCCTAAATTCCTCCTTAAGCAACCCAAGGGTTTCCCGTCATGTAAAAGAAGAAGAAGAAAAAGGAAAAATAACGCCAGAACCCCACCGCCGCCATCATATGTTCCATTTATCGACCTCAAGACGCCTATGCTTCCTTTGGCAAACCGAACCCAAACCCTGCATACCTCGTCTTTTTTTTTGATCTCTCGAAAATGCACATTTTAAATATTGTCCTTCCTTCAGTTGCTTGCGCCGCCTGACCCGCCATTGGCCTCCCCGGTGTCATTCAGTCTTTCCCTCTGTACCATAACTCGCTGATTGCAAATGTCGATAAACATCTCGAACTTTTCAATGATCTTGTCCTTCTCCAGGATCTGCTTCTTGAATTCGTCTATTTCCTTTTGATGCTCGCCTTTGATCTTTGACAGCTCCTCCCTAGTTCGTGCAAGCTCTTTCCTGAGGTCAGATCGAATACGTTCCTCGGCCGTGGGAGCAGGCTTGCTGTAGATCGCAGGCCTTTGCTCGGCAATGCCCGCCTCTACCTTCTGGGGGTTGCGGTTTATCGCTGCACGTGCATTGTATATATCTCTAGGGAGCAGAGGAACGTGAGGATTCTGCTGCTGTAGGATCTCCAACGTTTGGCTGACACCGATACCTGTCATAGTTAATACATTAGTCCGATAGAGCTGCTGCTCGTCCTTACCAGATTCCTTGAGATTCTTCACAGCGGCAACCATCTTGCTGTCCAGCTTCCTTGCAGCCGGGTGCAAAAGCGGACTCTCGCTAGGACCGTGGTTGTGCGAAAGATGAGCATTGTCGGGACGGTAGCGAATCGTCCATTGTGTTCTCTGTTCGATGGCGAAAAACCCAAACTGACAGTTGCACTTTCGTGAAGACGTCTTGCGTTTCCTCTGCTCCGGGCTGACACGGCTCGGAGGTTTCCCAGCACGATCACATACGAAAAGAACCTTTTTTAAGCCAGGTACGGTCTTCTTTGATCGCCCAATAACAACAGCGTATCCAACCGACGTGCAGTATTCAAGCACGTACCTATGCACAGCTTCCAAGCTTGCGAAACTCCCCCCCTCTGGCGGGGCAGACATCATGCCGCCCATGGGCGAACGAGGGACATAAGGCGTGCCATCGATGAGCTTAGGCTGCAGATGGCTGTCTCCTTCCCCCGAATCGGCCTGGCTATCCAATTCCATATCATCATCGTGGTGATTATCTTGCGACGAAACCGCGGGCTCCGGTTGCGTAGTTGGCGGGGGTTGACTCTGCGGCTGGGGTGTCGGCTGGGGCTGTAGGGGTGGAGGTTGCTGGTGAACTTGAGAATGAGGCGGAGGATGGACTTGCTGGTGCGGTGGCGGTTGAGTCTGTGGATGGGGTTGGTGAAGCGGCGGGGTCTGGGACATCAGCTTGTTGTCATTTGGCTGGACCGGCTGGGGCTGCGGGACCTGCTGAACGGGCGGCGGTTGGACAGGCTGTACTTGCTGCTGTATCGACTGAGGATGCGATATCTGCTGGACGGGTTGTGATACCGGTTGCGAGACGGGTTGTACGGCAGGCTGTTGTTGTTGTTGTTGATTCATGGCCTGCTGGAGGTATGCCAGGGAAGCGGAAGGGCCGGCCTGCTGGGGCATCTGGCGCTGCTGGCTGCCCCGTTGGTGCTGATGCTGCCGTACGGCTTGCATAGCAGCTTGGGCATGCTGGGTGGCCTGGCTCGCCTGGGCAGCCTGAACTGGAGTATGTCTGGAGTTGCCATTTGGCAGGTTCGGCAGATTCGGCACGCTGGCAACGTTGGGGACAGGCGACGGGGTGGTAGTCGAGAAGAGATGATGAGGATAGGTACCCTGCGGGGGCTGTTGGGGGGTATACTGCTGAGGCTGGTAGGGAGATTGGTGGTGTTGAGGCGTCGGAGAAGGTTTCGGCGGCGTGGTCGAGTGCGAAGATGGATATCCGCGTCTGAGTCCGTTGACCTGAGGAAAGGTAAGGCCCGGATGGGTATGGGAGCTGGACCCAGTCTGGCCCAAGGCGGACATGACGGAGAAAGGAAGAGAGAGAAAAAAAAGAAAGGAAAAATACAGATAAACAGATGAAACAGAAAAACAACGATGGAGAATCGGGGCGCCAAAGCACGACGAAACCTAGGCGCTGGGATGGGAGACGATGTGATGTCAACCCTGGCCGTTTGGCAGATGGGAAAACGTGCAGATGGCGGGTGTGGAAATATCACGAACGATCAACATCACCAGACATCAAGGGGGGGTTGCGGGTGTGGGTTGAAGAGAGATGGGTGCAGTGGGAATTTTTTGGATCTAGTTTAGAGAGGGTGGGAGTGGCCAGCCGCAGGAAATATCGAGCAAGGGAGAAAAAATAATAAAAATAAAATCGTTGGATCGGATCTGTCATAGCTGTCCTGACCAGCCTCCTAACTAAACCGGGTTAAGCACAAAACGAGGGATTTTACGGGTCCGCCGGGTGTCATGTTACTAATAAAAGAGTTCCCCGTTGGAATAAAATCTCCTATGCATTTATACAAAAGTTATGAACGGCAAGCAAGCATGTCAGACCCGGACCTTTATTCATTCTTAGTATGTAAATACCTTGTTATATGTACTTAATACGACGACAACCTTAATATATAAACACCTTTTACTTTTTAAAAGTTTAAACTTGTATCTTAACTTTAATATACATATTTAAAATATGCCTGATACATGTAATAAGGTTGATTGTTATTACTTATACCAAGAATGGACATATAACTTGTTATATTAAACTGGCTATTTATAAGCATAGGAGTAAGAGAGACAAAGTGTTATTACATTCATCCCTCACATGGGGCGCCCTTCACAGCTCAGCAATGCAAGTTAGGTAAGCGAACCAATCACAGGCCGTGAACACGCAGTCGTGTTGCCCAAATTAGACCATGTGGTAGGACTTCCAATTCGTCCGACCTGCCCACAAGTTCCAGGCTTTATCGACTTCAACAAAAACGTTCAGGTGCAGGGGAAAAAAAGGAAATCTTAATAATAAGAAAAGGCATAAAATATGCTGTAGATGATCTATCTCTTTTTTTTATTCTCTATCTCCATTTTCCCCTGGATACTACCTAACCTTTAAGGTAAGCTACATCCCGGTCTCCAGAGACGGGGTGGACGCCATCGGCCTTTTTCACCGACGATGCTGCCACTGCTGCTGCTGCTGCTGCTGCTGCTAGGTACTGTCGGGGACGTGGGACAGGATACGATGCAGTAAAAGGGTAAAAAGATGCCCCGAGGGTAGGCACATAGTACCTACTTGCATCAACTTACATGTCCTTGGGCTTTTACAACCCACACCAATGCCAATACGAATAATAAAAACATGAAATATCGACTACCTACCTGGCAGTTGCAGCCTCGCTCGACACGTAGAGTACATCTCGGTGTTGGATTGAATTTCTTGTACATTCAGCCTCTCCCCCGAACAAGCGGGTGAGACAACTTGAATCAACCACCATTCACCAAGTTTTGCACTTGAGCTGCGCCCAAACAAAATCCAAAAACGAGATTTGGTTGGCTCAAGCTCACTCATTCACTGCTTCGGCCGAGCGCAGGCCCGATCTGATGATATCTGATTATCTGATCTACCCAGCTTTATTTCTGCCCCCCCAGTCTTCCTCCTCTCTCCCCACCACAGCACAGCTTCTCCCGCTCCGGCTCGCCATCAGCAAGCTCTATCAATGCAAGGAAAGCTTACTGCAAAACACAACTTTGGAGCCGCTCATGCGCACGTGGCCGTAAAACTCCATCGAGAGTGTCTGCATTGCTTATAACAATAAATAAGGTATTCATCCGTCTAGGACGTAGCCGCAGCCCGTGGAGCTGAACGACCCGCTAGCCCCTTATTCACGACGTTGGCATCTCTCATCCAGTAAACAGATCCTGAAGGGAACGGGCAGCGGCATGTGAATAGCATCCCCCCCGGAACTTCCTGGCTTTGCTAGTTTTCGCTGCTCTTCAATATGGGCGATAAATACTGCCAACCTTGATCGTTTGCATAACCATCCTACCTACCCATCTACTCGTCGATCTCACCCAGCTTACCACCCCGTGGTCTACCTTTCACAATGCCTCCCAGTCTCCAGAGCGTGCGTCAGCTTATAGACTGGCAGGTCATGCAGCGCCGGGGCAGATACAGAATCCACAAAGCCAGCAGAGACCCTGTAGCTCGAGCCAAGCTTCTGGCCGACATTCCGCCTCCGGTCCCGGTCAAGCCCCGCCTCTCCGAGGCCGACATTCGATCCGCACTGCATCCACTTTCGGCCTACTTCAGCCCGGAGCCTCCCCGATTCCGTCCCCCCACCGAACACACCTACACATTCCTCATAGACTTCTCCCCTGAGATCCGGAACATGATATATGAGTATGCCGTCGACTATCCCACCTGCCGAGACTTGTTCGACTCGTATTACCGTCAGCTGCAAGCAGCCAAGTCTCGAACACACCCTTGTAACCAGGATGAAGGCTCGTCTTCTTTCAAAGTCACCCGCCACACCCCCACAATCCTGCTTCTCTGCAAGCAGATTACTCTAGAAGCAATGTCCGTCTTGCGTCTGCGCACTCTGGTCATTGACCGCATCCCACCTTGGATCATGGGCAATCCAGCCCCCCTTGCCCTGACCGACTTCATCAGCAGGGCAACACTACAGAGCATCCCATTTGTCGAGATCAAGCTAGCCCTCGGCGTAGGCCGCTACAGATGTGGCGATGTCTGGCTGCAGCTTATCAAGGAAATGCTGGACGCATGGTCGGAGCGGAACTCATTAGTCCAGCTACGAATCATGTTCAAGCTAGCTGATGTTGAGTTCCGCGGCATCTGGTGCGAGTTAGAGGAATACGATACTATCAAGAACACGGTAGGTCTAACTATCCACCCCTCTAATTCCTCCCATACAGCGATGCCTATGTGCAACTGAGTCTTCTTCAGCTCCGGCTCATCAGTCATATTTTAGATTGAGGACTTCGCCTGGAGGCATGGCGCCAAGCCGAACATCGTCACGTACGAACACTGGGTGCTCGACTCCCAATACGCGTATAAAACCGGGTACAGGAGTGAGTCTTGGGCCTGGTCTCCTCTCTTTTTCTTACAGTTTCCCAGCAAGCTAATCAGTAACAAGATCCCTTGATCCGTAAGCATCCCGACCCAAACATCTGGACGGGCAGCGTCATGGAGTGGATTTGAGTAGCTACTTCACCTCGATTATCATCCCACTTGACACAAAGCAGAGCTTTAAGTCAGACAACCCAAGTTCATTAGAATGCAATTTCTCCCTGCGGCATTGACTATGGGTGGGTTGTGAGAAATGATAATGTTGATTTCGACGGGCGTTCTCTTGAGTCTGGTTTCTGTGACCGTGACAAAATAGCAACAGCAGCATGAGTGGGATATACCCCCAAAAGTTTTTCACGTACTTGGGATTTCGAGAATATTTTCCCCCTTCTGTTCTTTCGCAGCAAGTTTTTAATGGACTATTTATCTTCCAAGACGGTGGTTCTGGTTCGAGTACGTCCTCTTATTTCATCGTGAATTAAGGAATCATCCAAGCCAGGTCGAAAACCCATTGCCAATATACCAATATAGAAAGGCATACTTTTTTTTTTTGGAACGAACCCACCCACACTACTTCTACTCCTTAGAAATATCCTTGCCGATGGGGTTATGTCGATGCCTTCGTCGCGCTCGTGGCGTGCACTAGATCATACATCAGACAAGGCCAAGGACCACTAACTCTAGTCCATTCGCACGATACTTAAAACGCTGCTTCCAACCAGACTACCCATTGCTTACAAATATGACTCCCTCACTTCCATATCGACGACTGTGCCTCCTCCAAACTCACGGGGTCAGCTTATTGTGTAAAACAACCACCATTGTATGTCCCGTAGCCTCAAAAACACATAATTGGGTAGGTAGGTAGGTAGGTAGGTAGGGGACCTACGTACTAACCTAAGCCCTAGTCCTGACTACCGTCTTACACAGCTCTGCCGAGGCCTACGTGATCACCCTCCCTTGCTGCACACGCGCCACGGTACGATCTTCCAGTAGTACCCCCCACCTTTCTCCCCCGTCGACATGGTCCGTAAGGCTATGTCGGGGGCTGCTCAGCGTGAGCGTGTCGGGATGCCGCTCCTCCAGGATGCTCGACTACGTACTTCGCCGCCGGACATATATTAGCCTCTCACATGCCTCGGCTACCTCAGACGTATGAGGCTGACCGAACCTCCCCGTCACTTTACTTTAATGTGTCGGTATTGCAATGATATGCTAGGAAATATTCTCAGATTTCTACAACTCTCCCCATTCTCTTTCTCTCTCTTCGCCCGAAACCTTTTTTTTTTTTTTTGGAACGGTAGCAAAACGGGGTTTCTATCGTTGATAGAGTGATTTATCCACCATAAGATAAGATATAAACCTCCCCTTAGAAAAGAAAAAAAAAGGAGAAAGGAAGAAAATCAAAGAGGCGTTTCTGTGGCCTCGGCTCGGCTTCCCGTAATATCCCGTTATCCGTCTTACCTACGCCCTAAAACAAAAATCATCCTCCCCCTTCCCCCCCCTTACAAAATTCCAGAAATATTAAGGACAAGGGTCCGATTGGTAAGGAAGAAAAAGATCCTTACCGGCATAAGGCAAGCAGGCAGGCAAGGCAATAGGGCTGAGATAACCACAACCCCCCCCCCCCCCCCCCCCTTCTTTCCCTCCCCCACGCGCTCCCAAATCTCCGGGGAACTATCATTTGATCGGTTGAATACCCTATCTTGCTTACAGACTATCTACCTACGAAGGGGGGAAGAAAGGAAAGAAGAAGGAAGAGTAGGAGGTGGGAGGCAACAAGCCCTCCCCGCCGCCGCCGCCGACGTTGGGAGTTTTTGTTTCGTTTTAGTTATGTTTCCCTTCCTCGCCTTGGTAGTCTCACAGAGGAGAAATAATGAGGCCTATATTATCTCTCATAGAAGTTTGGTGTTTCGTTTCGTGAACTTGGGTGTTTAACTGGGAGGCAACGTAATCTGGCTAAATTACTATTCTTCTTCACCGAGCTCACCTCCTCCCTCTCCCCTCGGGATTGTCACCTCCGTATATGTAAGTAGTTAGTCTTATGCAGCTACCTATGTAGGCCGATCCCATACATCTACCCCCCCTTCCCCCCCTTAACATCTCTACTAATAACGCTAATCCCAAGGGGACAAAAATCCCGTACCTTTCGTATGGGTTTTACGACGTATTTCTATTCCTTATCTATTGATCTCAAATGCAGTATGGTATCTCGTATCTCCCGCGTCCTATAGTCTTCGCTCCCCAAAAAGTACTCCTTTCATTCTTCTCACACACACACCAGAAATCCCCAAAGCCAAATTGATGTGGTGTTCATAAGTGAAATAATTTCCTCCCCCCTTGGAAAAAAGAAGATAAAGAAGTGGGCATTCCAGAATGCCATAGGACGCCTTCCCCTATGTAGATAGATCTTTTTTCTTTCTAATGATCAAGGCAGTCAATACCTGGAACTTCCATGAAACAGAACATAGAATATGTAGTCGGTCACATTGCCTTAGATTAATCGTTCCCTTGCCTTCCCTCCTCTTCCCTCCTATCTCCATCTATCATAAATAATTAACCTTATGACGTCTTCTTCCGCTTGCTCGGTCTTCTCCCCGTCGTCTCGTCGCCGACGAAGTGGTTCTTCTCGATCTGGTGCTGCCGCAGGTTGTCCTGGCGGTTCTTGTACTGGCTGCTGCAGCCCGGGTAGGGACACTTGTAGATCGTAGGCGGGCCAGTCGAGTGCTGCAGCTTCTTGTGCTTCGCCATGCTGCCCTTGAACCACTGTGGGTCGCCCTTCGGCCTGTAGCCGCATATTTCGCAGCAGTCGCTGGCCTCCACCTTTTGCCCGGCACCGGGGCCGGACGAGGATGACGAGGGAACTTTGGGATCCTCTCCACTGGCACTAGACCCGAAACCTTCATTAGACGGGGCGTGCGTCGGGGCTGTTATTAATCCCGGGGAGCTAGACGTTGTCGTCGCGATTGCTCGTGAGAAATCTGGCGAGGAGACTGTTGGGACAGTAAAGGGCTCACCCGGCGTCTCCGGGCGAGAGGCTGTTGTAGTGAGTGGTTTTGAATATAGAGGGTTGGATACTTGTGCGCTTGGGGCGGCCCGGTCCAGAGTTGTAGGATCTACAATTGGGTCGAAATTTGAAGCATCGCTGATCGAGTTATCGGGTTGCTGTTGTTGCTGGACACTAGACACCGATTCCATTGGCATGAGAAATCCATGTTCTATTTCTGTAGAGTCTGGAAAAGTTTTGTCAAGGTTCTGTAAGAATTCGTCGAATGGGTCTGGCAGGTTCAATTGGAAGTCTGAGTTTTCTTCCCGCGGTTGCTGCGGTTCCTGTGCGATGCTTCGCACAAGTGTTTCGATCAGAGATACACCAAGAACCTGATACCTCATCCGCGAATGAAACCCTTGTTGAGAATAGATCTGATCACAGAGCTCTCTCACTCCGGGGATGAATTCGTCAAAACGATCAGAAGACTCCAACGAATCCTGTAGCATTGCCCTGTTAGCCTAGTACGTAAAATCGGCTTCAAATATGAAAATAGAGGCTTCTTGTACGAGAAAGCTACATCGTTTCTCATATTGCGGCACTGTAGGGAATTACGTCCTTTTGGTACGTAGATATAGACCGCCCAGAGGGACAAGGAACGTAATAGCTTACCTTGCCAGCCTGTGTTAAATCGAGTTCTAGCCTACGAACTGTATCTATGTGTCCTGTATGAATCCTTTGGCTGACTACCTTCAATCTTGATACCAAGCCATCATGATCATGGAAATTCTGACTTAGAACCCGGACGATATAATTAGCTGTTATCGCAAATGGGTTGTTTTGTGAGGAATTTGGTGGCTTTTCTGCTACGTGAGTTGACCAAAGCTCTGACGTGAGGACTTCGGCAGGTCTCTGAGAGTCACTACTGACAACAGAAGCCTCGAGAGCTACTTTTGTTAGTGACACTGGCTCGCTCTAAAAGACGATAGGTTCTTAGAAGAAATAACTCACCATCTAAAAAGTTTTGTCCCGCGATAACCAGTGGATCAGAACCTACTGCAGTTCTTGAGTCTGTACGATATTCAGAATCTTTCCCCTTTAAGCTTGATGATCTACTCAAAGGCACCGCAGATCGACCGTGTGGTTGTTGTTCTAGTGTAGGTTGCCAGATGGCAGACACAACCTGGGAATAAACATCGAGATATGCTGGATCAAGAAAGCCTCTATAAGCAAGGGCCTGCGTGTAAAACTTGTTGAATCGAGTAATCATGTCGTATTCATGCATAACGAGCGAAAACGCGTACATAACGTGAACAAAGCAGAGGTAATCGAAAGGATCGGTAGGATCGTTACCGCTCAGGATCTTCTTCAAGCTTGATAGTCCAGTTAAGGCTATTGTTCTCACTGTCTGTCCTTGAAATCGATTTGCAAGTGAATTCCCTCGAATATTGGCCAGTTTCGATATTGAAGTCGAGACGTGTTCTTGTAAGGCATCCCAAGCAGATAAAACGAGCGCTCTAGTCTCAGACCTCGAATCTGGAGGCTCAACAAATTCAGAAGGCATGTTCTCGGGGTTCGAATCAGAATTCGTGAACATCATATTGACAGAAGCCCCTAGAGATATCTCCGTATCCACTGAAGACATCCAAGAATAATTGTCCTTGGGGTTAAACGAAAAGAATAGTGGATCGGATTGCCCTTGTCGGAAAGCCGTGGATAATGGGTTGTCGCCTGGTAGTTCGGGCATACCCCCAAGTGTGTAGCTACATGGGTCCGGGGGACATCGGCTATCATATTTCTCTCTGGAGACACTGTACTCTGTTGTTGACGCTGCTGGATAGCCACGGGCACTAAAGGGAGTTATTGGCGATGTCAATGCAGTATCGATGTTGGATCCCGCGGCCCAGGCACACGAGGATTTGGAACTTGCGCTCCAAGGGGTAATAGGAGAAACGCCTTGAGAGCTCTTCGTTGATCGAAGTGAAGAGCTTGGTGATAAGTACGTTTGACGTGGGGCACTTCTATAGCGGTCCAAGTGAGTATCTAAAGCCAATGATGGCCGCCTGCCCCCAGAAGTAGAAGGCATGGGACTTTGCAGAGACGGGGCATCATGATGAGGCGAGGAATTTCGATCTTGAGGAATCATGTCGACTGATGGGGGCAACATCGAATTGGGTTGTTCTTGAAATGTATTCGAAGATGTTGGCGCATTCGTTGATTGCGACTCGTAGTTGATAGCGTCGAGTTGGGCAGTTGGTAACAGCGGTGTAGAGTCCAGCTCAAGTAGTTCTGTACCATTCAGCTCAAGTTGTGGTTGCTGAGGAGGTTCATGCATCTCTATGTCATCGTTGCCCTCTTCTTGTCGGTGCTGTTGTTGTTGGTGTTGCCAATGCCGCTGCCGCGCTTGTTCTTCGTAGAGTTGTTGGGTATCGACTACGAGAGACTCATAGGTCGGAGGGGGGAATGCAAGGTCGTCGTCAGGTGGGCTAGTAGAACTACCCTGCCGCGATTTGTTACCGATATTTGAAAAGAAATTCTTTGCCATGTTGATGATTCGTCTTCTTTTAGTAGGATGCCCTAGACAACACTTGCACTTCTTATCATCCAACCTCTCGACCTTCATGCACTCATAGCACACATATTCCCCAGTTGAGAGATATTGGCATTTGGTCAAGTGCCTCAGCATGGATTCATGATCCTCGAAGCGTTCCCCACACCGCAAGAGAGGACATCTCAGCCGATCACTTGCTGCCATTCTAACAGATCTGTTTCGCTTTACCGCAGCCCAGACGATGAATCTCTGACGCGCGCAGTCCTCCCCGGAGGTATCACGAGACCTACTCAGGTCAGTTCTCGACGCGACATTGAAGTTCACAGGTGTTCTTCTCACACGCAGGATACTGAAGCGCAGGGCTGGGGTTCGGATAGCAAACTTGAATGTGATCGCCTTCTTGGACTTGGTGATCCGGCCGGAGTTTCTGTCGTGCGCCGGCCGGGCTGCGGGTCCACGTTGAAGGTAGCGTCAACGGGGGTGGCCTCGCCGGTGGCAAGGCTCTTCTTCGGCTCCATACTCGATAATGACCTCGTTCTTTAGCTGGACTGACAATTGAGTACAACGAAAGTTGGCGGGGCCATTTCAGGTCGCCACTGGTCGCCGTGTCATTTTTATGAAAAATGTTGAAAAAGGTGTCTTCCTTGAAGGCGACGCTGTAGGACTTCATGCATGGGGGCACCGATAGAAGTACTTGTACCCTAGGACCAGCGGCCTGGGCCGTGGGCTAGGAAAGAGGAATAACGCAGCCATTGGTGAGCAGGCTCCCTCCAGAGACCCTACGCGCTGGTTGTCGGCAGTGCCTTTAGCAATAGCCCGCCGCGTCCGCGCACCAAGATGCAGAGGTGAGCAGCTGGTGGAGTTGGGGGCCAAATCCGACTCGGTGAAGTACGCAGGCAACAAGGCAGAATGGACCCCAAATTACGCCTTATCCGCTAGCTGAGCAGGAGTAGACGTTGCTGACTGCAGGACTCGGGACCCATCCAATCAGAGGCGGAAAAGCTGCAAAGAGGAACGTTGGAAGAAATAAAGCATCACTCGACGCTTCTTGACAACCGAAGCTCGACTGCGAGTCCTGAGATGAAGTCCTCGGGTTTGGACGTATTGTACGCCAGCATGACGGGGAGACCTTCGTTCGATTGCTCTGTAAACGGAGAAGGAGATAGACTTGCAGAAGATGGCATTGGTATTTGAAACGATAGCGTCCAACTTACGTAGGTCACTCGGACATGATCGTTGTTGTTGTGCGAGGCCTGACTTTGATCCAGACGGCAAGTTCACCAGGGCAAGTTCATCAGGATGCCGAAAGCAAGCTTGAGAGAGGTTTGCACTCCTTAAGTAAAGCAAGGTGCGAACGCCGGCCTGTAGCCCGTTCTACACCGCATGGCAGTCCAGCCAGAAGCCTACAGGTGAAGATAAAAATAGAGAACCAATCTCTGTTGATATCCGCCGAGGTCCCTAATATACGTGACCATTGGTGATCTCAGTATAGACCAAGTAGGTAGGAACCGAACAGTGGTACTACTTATTACTAAGAATCCGCCGTGCCGTGCTGGTGTGTATGTACGGTACTCAAGCAACCCTAGATTCCTACCTGCCTGCGTTTGTGGCTGGTGACATTGCGAGGATGCCTGGAATATTTACCTGCGGACTGCCTAGGAGGCTCCTTTGCATTAGTTGGGGATTACTAGCCACGGTTCGGTTAGGACCCAGTAGGACTTCAGGCACTTAGGTAGGCAGGCTGAGGCGGTGTAGGACTTTTTGCTGACGGCATCGGTTGGGAACTAAGGTACAGTCCTCGGAACTTAAGAATCCAATGACGGTCATCTTTGAATCAGAATCGAACGATCTTGCTATAGTAGCATTAGTATCGTGTCGTATCGTATCGTATCGCGATCAATAGATCTGGGGAAGCGTAAGCCAATATAATCTTTGAGTAGGTAGTTAGAAATATTGCCGTAGTACGGAATAGACACATGAAGGCGTTTCTAGATCTGGCATGTGATCGGGGCATCGCAGTTATATGCTATACCTCGAATATAGCATAATATACGCATTTGTGCTCTATCGAGGGGAGCGGGGATGTCTATAAAGATATTGCTGTTACATATTACTATTACTAGGCGCTACAAATATTATACATACAAAGACTATATATGTAAACAGTTTCGCTAGCACCACGATATAGTATTATTATTTATACTATATATAAGTAGTTTTATATCGTTTCTTTCTTTCACTGACCTGAATTGTACTAAGCAAGACAAAGGTATTATTTAATTTTTTAAAAAGTTATTATAAGTATTAAGTGCATTATAACACCGATAAAGCGGCACTTAAATATAAATATATATAAAGTAATATATACGCATGTAATTTATAACTAATTTTAAGTACTTAGTTAAATAAGCAGGACCGATATAGATATTTATATAAATGTAAGAGTAGGTAGGTAAGTAAATATATATTATTATATTATTATATGTGTAATAAGCAACTTACATGTACTTCAAAGAGTTATGTCATGGCGGGGTTTTAATACTTTTGTGTACGTGCATAAGTCGATTGATTAATTGATTGCAGAAAAAACAACAACTACCTAGGTTAGCTTAACTTACTACTCTTACTTCCTACATGCCTACCTACATGCGGGCTCACCTACATCGATGTACCACCCAACTAATCTCCAACTATTACTAAAGAGCCGACATAGGATGACAAGACTGGTAAGGTATGGTTTGCTGCGTTTATAGCGCAACGTCAAATATGCGGCCCGTTGGTCACGACAGAGGATCGCTAGCGTGCCAAGAGATTGATTCGTCTCCTCGATTCGATAGCGAGACGTGGGAACCACTGCAGGGCATTCCGTTCGTCGAATCACACCTTTCGCTCAATGACATCCCATCCTGACGTATCCAGCGTTTCAAAAACAACGCACTGTGAGCTCATCGCGTTGTCGGGGTTGGGAATTGTTTCAAGTAGACCAGGCGAGGGTCCCGGATTGGCTTCTCTGGGGCTCCGCCGCTCGCACGATGGGTCTTTTCAAATCTTCTCCCGCGCCGCGCAAGTTTTGGGAGGAGGAGGGACGGTGGGAGCTTGGGAGGAGAACTGGAAAATCCTGCTTAACGGCAGCGGACAGGAAGTGGAGGGGTCCTTTTTTTTTGAAAAGAAAAAAAGTAAGCCCACACCCCATCTTCCATCGTTGGATGGGATCGACATATAGTTGTCGGTATTCGAGACAGATAGGCGATTGGGACCCCCCTCCCTTCGAGCAACATACATACACGCATACCTGGTAAAACTTGGGTGGTATGTCCACTATCATAAAACAAGAGGGGTTGGTCCAGACCAGCTCAGCTCAACAATGTCGTCTTCAGACTATAAACGTCTGGGCAACGCCTCTTCGCGAACCATCCCGACTAGGCCTGGGACTAGTAGAACATCCCGGATTCTAGTACATATAGCCTCAACAACTGACGCAGACAAGAAGCACCAAAGTCGACGACACACAGGAATCCCCGAGTTTGACCAGCTGCACCAAGCACGTAGTGGCGCTGTTGGAGGCCGGCCTTGGGATTCTATTCGCCTGTTCAACTCTTATCAGATAACCCAAAGGTTATCGACTGGAACGAACGATCGTCCCTCGTGGGACTATATCATCGCGTGCTCTGAAGACGAGCACTGGGTTTATCTGCGAGAGTTGTTTCGGAACTGGGGGCATATAACCACAGTCTCTCATCTGTCGTCCCTTTTTATTTTCGTTTTTTTTATTTTCGCTCTTTCGTCGTCGTCCTGTCGTCGTCATCCTTCACAGGGATTGGTTCATTTTTTGGAGGCCGACGCAATAAAACGAGGATCCACCGAATTCCTTTATCCAACACCGAAGGGCAAACCTCTTATTAGAGAAGAAATTTTTATTTGCCTGGCTGCCCACTCATCTCAGACGGCTTTTGTTATTTATTTTCTGGAGGGTGTCCTTACATATATATATAAGATCTCACCTTGCGGCGGTCGTCTATTCGAAATTGATTACCAGTGGTTCGGTTACGCCAGCTTGATTCATTAATTACCCTACACACAGCTTGCGCTACAACCCACTACTACCACCACATCCGCGAGTAGGGGAAATTTTCATTGGTCTAGAGAGCCGGCTGCCCAAACGGAATGCCGCGATGGCGCACGTGGTACGCGAGTTAGACCTGAACGCCTATTGTAGCGGCCATGATACAATGATTCAGAGAATGAATGCGGTGCCGGGGTTGAAGACGAGCACTGGTAAGTAAGTTTCCCCTTGTAATACCTACAAATTATGCGGTTCGACTTTGGCATGGGAAGATTCCTCCCCTCCTACGTTCGTTTGTTCAATCTTGAACCTATAGTTAGGTGTATTCCTATTATAGTATTATTCGACTTTGGGACTCCCAATTCAAATTCAAATTGAAATACTGAAGACCCCGTCGGACATACATACGCACGACCATACGAATTATACTCTGCAGTCAACTACCGTCCTCAAGTGAACGGACAACACTCCTTTATAGTTGTTACTTAATTTATCAATTCGCGTCATAAATTTTCATCTTTTCTCTTCTATAATACTGATAAATCCCAAATTGTTTTTCCTTTCCTGCCAAACAGCATTCTTCACCTTCCTGCGTGCCAACCTGGTCGTCAACCCCTCGGCCGTGTCCACGCCGAACATGGAACCCACATCGTCGCCGATGCTCCCGCCGCCGTCGCCCTCCCCCCTCGTCACCGTCGACCCACCCAGTGACCCCGTGCCGGACGACCTGCCGCCGCTCTCGGTCGGCGTCCTCGACAGCCGCGCCGACAAGGCGGACGCGCTGCGCCTGGTCGCCGACTCGATCGCGCAGCAGCGCCAGGCCGCCGCCCGCCACCTCGTCTTCCACCCGTACCTGCTCGGCGCCCTGGCCGTCGGCCTCGGCCTCGCGTACCAGTGCTCGTGGCGGCCCCGGCGCGACCCCGGCGCCGCCCTGCTGACCCACGCCGCCGTCGTCATGGTCTACCTGCTCGCCATCCGCTACGCCACGGCCCGCTACATCCAGATGGCCGAGGACCTGCGCTGGGCCTGGCTCGAGCGCGACGACGGCTCCGGCGAGGAGGACACCGTCGTCGGCGTCCGCTTCGGCGCCGACCTGATCGGCGCCCTCGTCCTGCGGCTCGAGCCCGCCCCCGCCCCCGCCAACGGCCGGAAGCGCGCCCGCGGCTCCTTCCTAAAAGGCGGCAAGGGCGTTATCCGCGCCTGGACCGTCAGACTGAAGTATCGCGGCAGGGGCGTCGGCATGGACATGCTGCACGAGGCCGTCAGGGCGACGCGCGACAGGTGCGGCAGGGACGCCGAGGTCGGCTTCGCCAAGGAGCACGCCAACAGCGCCGCCGTGCTGCCCGAGGTGTTCAACGGGCCCCTGAGGAGGAGCGAGCAGAGGGCCGCCAAGTCGCTCGAGCACGTGCTGAGCGAGTGGGAAGGCAGCAGGCGGAGACGGAAATCCAGATAGAGAGAGGAAGAGAAAGAGAAATAGAGATATATTTTTCTTTTCTTCAAAGGACGAGAAGCTGGGGAAGGTTTAACGGTCTAACGGTCTAGAGATTCAAGGGGCGTTCGAAATTTTTCTGGGTTTATATTCCTTCTTCTCTTTGGGAAGGGTGGTCTCTCGTTTTTTATACCACTCTATAGAGCGCGCGTTTGTGTCTAGGAATACCAAATACCCCCTCTCGTTTTATCCGGCGCGATAACGGTTGGTAGCATATTAACTGCCAGATAGATAGCAGAGAAATCGAACATAGATTTTTCGTGTTCGCAAGTGCTCGAGCCAATCAGGCGTTGCGATTGTTTTTGATATGTCGGGGTATCAAAACTAAGTACCGTACCTACAATTCCATTCCTTGTATACATTTATACCATTGGATGGGGGGGCAACGCAAAACACACATCGTGTCTGGTTCCACGTTCGACATCTTATATCGTAGCAAGTAATCCTCACCCCCATAGGCGGGGTTTCACATAATACTTGCCATACTTCCTGACAATTAACAAAGAGTCCGCGGATTCAATCTCTATTCCCTGACTTTGACTTCTCAGGTGTTACTAGCGCTTTTTACATCGTCAAAGCCATAGATTGGCCTTCCAATGCGTCGTAGTGCATGAAGGACCTGCGCACCACATTAGTCATGGACTCGGCTAGGAATCGAACGGAGTCTAGGGTATAGTGTCTGAGACATACATCGGTCACCGTGACGGTCTTTCTCTGTCTGTACTCCGTGTAGATGACGCAGTCACGAATGATCTATCTCGAAGAAAAGCGCACAGTTAGCTTTCCTTCCTAATGTTCTTCCCAGCAGAGCGCCTAGGTAGATTAGTTTCATTTTTAGAAAAAAACGTACGTTCGTGAGTCGATCCTTCAATGCGATACGAACTTCGTCGTAGATCTGGGCGGAAATTCGCTTCACGCCACCGCGTCGTGCGAGACGTCTATTGTTTGTGATAGTTAGGATTTCTTGTTCGTTACCAACTCTGGGAATGGGAGGGGGAGAAGGTGGGAGTCGAAGTAAGTCGCATGCTGGGAACTGAGCGACGTACTTAATGGCTGGCTTGGCTGCAGCGATGGACTTAGCGTTAGCGATTCGTGTTTGATCAGAGTGACTCGCGCAGAAAACACAATAAAAGTAAAGAAAAAAGAAAAAAAAGGTACAGAGAGGGCGACTACTTACTGATGCCTCTGATGTTGTCGCGCAGGATCTTTCTGCCGTCGAGTCAGCGACAGGACGTCTTTCCTAGAAAAGCTACGATATTGCATACCTGTGTCGTTTGATTCCCTAGGTACACGGTCATTGATTAGCTCCAAAAAATTCACGAACCAGTAGGTAACAAAGCGAGGTGGAGCGGAAAGCAACTCACGCCCTTCCCGCCTAGGCCCTTTCCTCCCTTTCCGCCCCGAGGCTCGGCTCTGCCGCTCATTTCAGTGGAGGATTAGAGCTTTCCTGGCGAGAGATGTGTGCCCTCTGTCTTCTCCAGGTCGACGGCTGGTGGCGTTGCGTTGTTGACTTTCTACCAGAGGTTAATCAGTCTTAGGTGCATGTAATTGAATGATGAGAGTGGGGAGACAATTTGGGTTGAGTTAAGTGGAGTGAAACATGGGGGAAGCAAGCGTTGCGGGAAATGCGGGTCCTTTCCAGGCAGCCATCGATAAGATAAGGAATAGGCACGTACCAGGTAACCTTGGGCTGTTGGCGGGATGGACGAAAGTCAGCATCTGATACATGAATATATGCGCTTAAATTACCCGACGTATACCTAGGTAGCGACGACGGGACCTCTTGATGATTGCCCCTCATTGTGTAGCCCTGGGGAAACCAATACATGTACCTAGTACCTCAGGAAGCTTACATTAGGTAGGTAGGTACGTACTTAGTACCTGGTAGTAAATGAGGTGCACTCCTCGAAGAACGATCCACGCCTTCTCTGTGTGATAATGAACATATGGAGGGGGGTTGAGAGGGAGGGAAGCATCCGCATTAGTTCGGCTCCCGTCACAATCACAAGCTACCTGCTTTTCGAATCGCTAGCTTACGGCTTCGGAGGGTCCCGTGTGGGGGGCAGATGAGAAGCTGGGCAGGGTTCAGGTATTACAACATCCTGACCTTTGCATATTGCACCTTTCTCGATCTCATTGGAGGATAGACGGAACATGTCACCACCTGGTAGGTTTGGAGAAGGGCTCCCGCTTTATTGGTGGACAGCTACGATGAGACCTTTGCTGAGCAGGGTTAATTTTGATTGGACATTAACTATCTTGAAAACCGCCGAGACAAGCATACAAACATGAAATATTTCGAATCTATGTAGAGGGCGTCATTGTCCTAGCGGTGCTGTCTATCTATGAGAGGCTTGTATAGGCCTAACCCTAAGGAGGAAGTTATAATCATGCTGCCGTGTGCCATACTACGTTGTTCTATAGTGAGTGAGCCATCCCCCCCATTGCCTCCCACGAACGCCACGGCCTCGTATATCACAATGCGTTATTCAGATCGATGCTGGTCTCGTACTCACCGAGATTCAGCGCAGGAACTACCGAAAAAAAAATATACTCCGACACAACTATTATGCTCTAATCAGATGCGAAATTTGTCCCGACATCCTGCACGTCAAACTAGCCGCAAACTAGCCGAAAGCGTCATTACTACTTTATATCTCATGATTGGCTCGGAGCATCCGTCGAGGATATGAAAGTTGCCTCCGTGAAGAGCAGTCCCTGCTCAGTAATCTCTTCGTCGCCAATCTTCAGCTTGAGAGTGACAGGAGTTTTGTGTGGAGAATACTGTGGAACTGTTAGTCACACGTCCTGAACTAGCTGTACTGTGCTGGCTTACCTGATAGATGTACGGCTTCGTTCCAACTGCACCGGCAACGATCTTCTTGACAAAGCCCGGAACCTCCGCCATAACATCGACGCGGTCGAGCTTTTCCTCGAGAGGCCCTTCGACGACTGCCTCAACTGCCTTGCCATCCTTCGTAGTCCCAGACCAGGTGAATTTGATTTCGGTAGGCTCAGGCCAATCATTTTCGGAGTCTTGCTTTGTCTTGGTATGAATAGCGCTACACCCGGTGCCACCGACAATGATCTCGCCATCTTTGGCAATTCCGCCGACACCCACCACTGTCGATCCATATGATGGGGGAGTGGTGTATTCCATCATGACGGCCGAGTAATTGGGGCTCTGGAAATCAACAAAGTTCCAGCGAGCTGCCGCATGATGGGGCTTCATGCCCTGTAAGGCATGGACGAAGAAGGCCTTTCCCTTGAAGTCGACGGGTCCATCTTGTGTCACGATACTTCCCTCAGCTACACATCTGGGCCAGAACGCATGTCTCATAGTGCCCCACGGATTCTTCAGATCCGTGCCGAACAGAGTCTTTCCATCCTTGCCAGCCACAAAGCCAGGCGCCGTTCTGGTAACCTTCAGGTTGACGATGGACTTCTGATCAGTCATCGACTTGATGGTATATGTCTTGCCATCTTCCGAAAGCTCCAGTGCACAATCGTTCGCATAGAAGCCAGTCTTGTCCGCGCTGAACTCGGTATCGCTCAATGGTGTAGAACACCACAGAGGGGGCTTCGAGCCGTCGGGGTAGAAGATCTTGGAGTTGAACTGGCAGGTCGTTCGAATACCACTTGTCAAAGATGTTAGCCGGATGAGATAGTCATAAGGCAGCCCAGGTTCCCATACACGACATTACTGTATATGACTTGAGCGAGGGCCATGTGTCCGCTGTCAGCCATGAGGTAGAAACTCTGCGTCTCGACACACGTCGAGTCCATGGCAGCCCATTTCAGATCCTTCCTGGTTAACTCGGTATACGGCGTGGTCTTGGCATCCTCAGCAACAGATTTGATGGCCGAAGAACCGTAGATGGGCTCCTCCGTGCCAACGACATTGGCCAGACTGGATGATAAGTCGTTAGCAAGGATAGTATGTGAAGGAAGAGGTACGGTCTAACGTTTGCTTTGCCCAGTTGAACATGATTACTATTCGGCAGTTCTTGGACTATTATAAGTGCGGGTAGGCAGAAAGGCCTGAGAAGATATGAAGAGTAATGAAGGAGGGAGGAAAAAAAAGGTGAGAGGCGGTCATAGGCAGCTTGAGGTTGTAGTTTATGCAGGGGCAGTCAGATAGCGGATACATATGACATGATTGTCGTCTGCATCTGACGGGTTGACTGGGAGCTTCAAGTTTTGGCGGGGTCGGCGAATCATGTTGCGCATAGCATGTGGCCGAGCCAGAGGTACGTACCTGGGATGGTGGCTGGACAGCTTATCGGCTGTGGCTAGTGGTCGTTATCGCTGGATTCCGTCGATTGATTTTAATCCGCATAGCAAATAGAAAAAGATAATCATCCACTTTCGCACCACTTCAACCCGCGTGGATCGCAACAAGATGTCCAAGGCACGTTCTGCCGCCGCTGGCGGCGTCGACCAGATTGTGAAGCTCATTGTTGGAGCTGGTCAAGCGACTCCTAGCCCTCCGGTTGGTCCTGCTTTGGGAAGCAAAGGTGTCAAGTCGATGGACTTCTGTAAGGTGAGCCGACCTCATTTCCTATCGATACTTATCAGTATGGCTGAAGCTATATAGGAGTTCAATGCGAGGACGGCGCATATAATTCCTGGGACGCCCATGCCGACTAGAGTTACGGTTCGCCCGGACCGGACATTTCACTTCGATATTCGAACACCGCAGACCTCCTGGCTCATCCGTAATGCCGCAGATCTACCAATCGGCAAGAAAGGAAAGCGAAAGGGGTCGAGCAATGCGGGACACGATATAGTCGGCACGATTTCGTTGAAACACGTATACGAGATCGCAAAAATCAAGCAGACTGAGCTGCGGTTATCTGGTCTTTCCTTGAAAGGCCTCTGTAATAGTATCATCTTTCAGTGCAAGTCGATAGGCATTGCGGTTGTGGCATGAACACGATGTGGCTCGAACACATTGGAGCCATGCGCATTTGATTGAATCCCTTAGCTGGGACCATCTACTTACCGGTTGTACTACCCGGTTATACTACCGGGAGCCGCACAATATATGGGAGGGATGTGAGGATGTGAAGATATGAGGACGAGATGATTAAACCGGCGTATCTTATACCGAAAGCGGCGCGCGTGGATATAATTGTACTATGCCTACGAATTATTAGAACCAACCCCCCCCTGGGACAATTGAGAAATCCTAGTTCAAGACATGGCCTCTACGTGATCGTCGGGTTGTCTCAATTTCGAGGTCTTTTTGCGCGTGCGTATTCCGGCATCACGAAGTCTCTTATGTCCGCTGAAGGCGGCTAATACAACTCCTCGCCTTCGGAAGCTGCGGGCGACACTCGGAAAGGTCGGGGTTGTTTATCTTCGCGGCATCCGACAAGTTTCCGGCCCTACCCAGATAACCGGAGCCTGAGTGACATCAAATGGAATGGAATAGGGGAAACCTTCCGGATTGAGGTTTGGACGTGCCACATCTAGCTGTAGTACCTTAGGTACCTACTTATAAGCGCTTTAACATTGTCTAGACAGTTAGGATGTTAGAGGGGGACGAAGCACTACTGGGTATGTATGCGTCTGGTAGGCTGGACTTTTAAAGAGCGATGATCGGCTTCTAAATAGATTCTAGAACGTTGTGAGCTTCGAAAGTGTGGATGATTAATCAACAACCAAGCGTCCTTTTGCTTCATGTGAATTTCTCCTCCCTGACGCCTCTGCTGCAAGGGAGATTCCAAAGGAGATTCCAGTTAACCAACGACATGTAGTGTAACATGAAGCTTGGCAATATTGATTCTTGTTGGATACCTGGATACCTAGATACCTAGTCGGGTAGTAGACTCATCAAAGGTTGACGATGTTCGAAGAAGTTCTATCGAGGCTTAGTGCTGATAAAGCGGCCCCGCCGCCAAAGCCGCCCTCGTGCCACTGTCTCTAATTGGATCTGAGACGTTTTGTTACTACTCATGCAGGCAAGGCGATCTATCCGAGAAGGCCTTCTCGACCCGTGGAATTCGGCGCATATCCGAGCAAAGTATCCGGTTGGCTTTCAACTCCCTATTTATTAACGTGCCCGATCGCCGTTCAAGCTTCGGCTCACCCAAAAGAGACAGAAGGGGAAAAGGCAAGGCTGGCCCACTTGATAGGCGGTCGATTAATAAATGTAGAATCTGGAGGGTTACATATCTTGTGCTGATACCGCTACCATAAAGTGATCAGCTCCAGGGATGATAAGATCTCATATGGCGCTGATCCATTGGGATATCTGTTGTGCCCCCCTGGGCTTCCGAACTCCTATTGGACCGCTGCAAGTCTATCTATCTGCTCAAATGCACATTCTGAATGCTGGCACGCCGGGACTCGCAAAACATTGCTTTTGGGATGGTACCATTGCGGCGGGTGATAATGACAATAGCGAACGGCCATCTCGTTGGCAGCAAGGTGCATCGTCAACTAATAAACTTTGGCTTACTGGCTGCATAACGTCTCTGCTAGCCTTAGCGGAAAGCATATTAACTCTTCCTTTTCTTTTTGTCTTTCGTTGGGAAAAAAAAAAAAAGGGATTGTCTCGGCGAGTGCGAAATTGGGAGGTGCCCGAGATTAGCTGGATGAGGAACAAAAGAAGATTCTTTACCAAGAACTGTGCCTTTTTCCCTCGCCTCAAAAAAAGAAAGAAAAGAAACAGGTCGCTCTCGTGAAAGGGACGGGAAAGCGAGCGCCCGCCAGAGTTGTCACAAGCGGAACAAATCTCATTCCAGGTGGAGCTCAACCCCACCATCCCTCATACTAGCCCCCGGCAATCCGGCTGCAGCAACAGCCCGTAATCGCATGCCCCAAGGAAAAAAGGAGACGACGAAGGTACATGCCGTTTTGCTGCAGGCACCAGCTTTGGCTCTGGTAGTCCGGCCGTATTGCCGCCGACACTAGAGATAGCAGAGTGAGCGAGTAGGAGTCACTGGCAGCAACAAGCTTGTTTTAGTGTAACAAGCCCCACCATCCGGTCGCTCGCTCAGAGAAACTAACTTCATCGCCCTCCGACGACTCTTCGACCTTCAGAGTCTGGCACATCATACATACTTAGCTTTGCGTGCATCATCCATCGCTCATCCCTCCTTTGTCTCTCACGCACACATACTTGGCCCCCTGCCGAGCGTGTCTTCTCCTCGCCCGACCGCCACAGACGACAACATCGCCGTCATTCCCTGCCGTCACGTCCCGTCTACATGTCATGACGGCGCCAATCAAGATGGAGGAGAGTCCTAGCAAACAGCAGCCGCCGCAAGGTATTAATTCCCCCTCGACATAGCCTTCCATTGTCTGCACTCTGCCGCCCCCTCTGTCTCTCGCTCCTGTGTTCCGGCGCAAACCTCTTTGTCGTCACATTACTAATCTTTCTGCTTTCGTCGTGTAGGCACTTCCAACAACGACACGTCCGACCATCCCGATGGCTATCTAAAACCCCCCGAGCGCGCACCCGCCGTGCGCTTTGCAAGCACCGTCGATGAGATCGAGCCGCCCCAGTCACCACCGAGCTGTGGCCTGCGAAAAGACAGCTCTGCCACCCCTGAGCAAATCAAGGCCTTGACCGACTCTCTCCATGGCGCTAGTCTCCAGGAGCAACGCATGAAAAACTATTCCTTCGAACCCTTCTCACTTCCCGCTTCAAGGGTATGTTATGTCACTCTCCTTTCCCCTCCCTCTCTCTCTTTGTTGGCGTCTGGGTCGTATGCGCGGCAGCAACAACAACAAAAACAACTGCTGCGACAGGCCAGGCTGGAACTCCTAGTTTGAGTAAATCATTTCCTTAGGCGTCGGTATCTTCAGCCAAACGCGGAGGGGGGCACATGTGGTTGAGGAGATTAACTACCCTTGTTTTTTATTTAACTTATACCCATGTTTCCTAAGAACCCGGGCAATATTGTTTGAAGCTAACGACACGTTTTCAGGCCCCATCAAATGAGACTTCGGCCAGTGCAACTCCGCAGCACAGTCATAGTCCCATGGGCTCACGATCGCCACGGTTGACTCCTAGGACACCCGATCTGGCGTCGCCGCCGTTAACACCTGCCGGGACCCTGGCAGTAGAGTCTACCACCAAGGGCGTAAAGTCTGAAAATGGCTCCCTATCTGATGGAGGATTTAGCTCACAAGCTATAACCCCACAGGCTTCCGGTCAAGATTCAACACCAGCCTCTCCACGTATTGGCCTACCCCATCGGCCGGCGTCCGACTACTTTACCCGGCCGGCAGGAGTAGCCGACGATAATGACGGGGCCGCCCGTTCGCACCGAAGGGCAATGTTCAGTATCGGGGCGGGCGGTCAATCTCTTCCCGTATCCCGTGAATCGAGTCCGTCCAGATTCCGTGCCTCTCAGTTCTACTCGAGGCCATTTACTCCGCAAGGGGATGCGAATGATCCGTATGCCGCAAGTAAGCGGCCTGCACCGACTAGGATAACGACCAACATTGATCAGAGGTTTGTTTTCAATAGGAAAAAGAAGCATGCCTCTCCGTCGGCTTCCTCAACCAGTCTGTCATCAAAGACCGACAGGCAAGAAAAACGGCATTCTGGGCTTTTCGGATCTAAGAACAAATCTAGCGACCTCCATCAGACAGGGACGGACTCCACGACAAATAGCCACCAAGGCTCAATGTCTGATTTGCGGAGGTTCTTCAAGGTTGGTGGTAGTCACAGGCCTAAAAAGCCATCGTCGCCTACACCACAAAGATTAGCGATGTCGGGGGCGGCTGCGAAATCAAACCATCGGGTCCCGTTCGCTGATGATCACGGTCTCTCTTCCAAGTACGGTAAAATAGGTCGGGTGCTGGGATCCGGTGCTGGAGGTTCCGTGAAACTTATGAAGAGAAGCGAGGACAATACCGTATTCGCTGTCAAGGAATTCCGGCCCCGGCATTCCTACGAGACGGAGAAGGAATACGTTAAGAAGTTGACGGCCGAATTCTGCGTGGGCTCTGCCCTCCACCATGGCAATATTATTGAAACGCTAGACATTGTCCAGGAGAAGGGAAAGTGGTACGAAGTTATGGAATACGCCCCTTACGATCTTTTTGCTATCGTGATGACAGGCAAAATGACCAAGGCCGAGATTACGTGTTGTTTCCTTCAGATACTCAGCGGGGTGACCTATCTGCACAGCTCAGGTCTTGCCCATCGTGATTTGAAGCTGGACAACGTAGTCGTCAGCGAATTTGGAATCATGAAGATCATTGATTTTGGAAGTGCTCATGTCTTCAAATACCCCTTTGAAAGCGAAATAGTACTTGCGAGTGGTAAGTTGAAAATACACCCCACGAGATGACGGAGTACTATCTAACGTCTGCCAAGGTGTTGTTGGCTCCGATCCTTATCTTGCCCCGGAAGTTTACGACGAGCGCAAGTATGATCCGCAAGCGGTGGACATCTGGTCTCTCGCCATTATCTTCTGTTGCATGTCGCTCAGGCGATTTCCCTGGAAGGTGCCACGCTTGTCTGATAATTCCTACAAGCTTTTCGCTGCGGAGCCTACGCCGGGCCATGATCCTAGGAAGTTGATCCTACCGTCGAGGTCAACTACCGACCTAACAGAGATTCCTCAACGAGACATATTCCCGGAAGAGACTACGAAACATCACAAACAGCTTAAACCCGAAGAATCGCCTGTTACGTCCACGGACGGCAATGCGCCGGAACGGAAAGAGCAGAAAGAAATCATTCGAGGACCGTGGAGGTTGCTTCGGCTACTTCCAAGAGAGAGCAGACATATCATCGGAAGGATGCTGACGATTGACCCCAAAGAACGAGCCAAGATGGACGAGATCCTAGAAGAACCATGGGTATCCGACTCGGTCATCTGCAGGCAGGTTGGCCCTGGAGAAGTCGTCCAAGCAGAGGATCATACGCACGTCCTTGAACCTCCAGCTCCGGCCAAATAGTGGTGGACGAGTATGTCGGAACTCGATAAATTACCAGAATTGGACACTTATGGTAGAAGGATAATAGTAACATTATTTGGCGTTGATGGTAAGGTTGTCTATTTTTGTGGTTTGACTAGTAAGGTCAGGAAAGCGGAAGTGGTGCAAACCAATTACAGGGGTATACAGGTATAGATAGATCATCACAGCACTTTAACCGTCCATCCATAGATATTCTAAGTAATTACTGGCACCCTTGAGAATATAAATCATCATTGTGCACGGCTTTCAAGAATACTTAAGGAGGCCAACCGGAGTTAGTAGCCGGGTGCCACTTTAATAGGATGGGTCCGGGCTAACGGGATGGGCCGGCCTGGCCCGGGGCTCGGAACCGGAAAAACTCGGTGATAAAAAAAGTTTGGACCCAGTGAATCTTCTAAAGCTTTCCAAATGATCTACGCTTTGCGATAGCTTCGTCTTTCTCTTTTTTTTTCTATAAGACAAGACAGCCCCGAGCTTCCGTGCAACCAATTCTCGTCCCCGACTTGAGAAATTTTATATTTATACTGTCATAATGGTAAGCTAGTCATCCCGAACAATCCCTATCGAGATCGAAGCCGCAGTCAACATGGCGCTTGTCTGAACCTCAGCTCTCTCCATGTTGCGCGGATCTCGTCTACAAGTCTTTCTCGACTTCGACCTCGGGGAACTCTCGAGCCGGGGGGAAGGGGGAGTAGGAGAGGGTGCTTCTCGTCTACAAGAACTAAGAATTGGCGGTTTTTCGCTGATTGATTGCTAACTCGAATCTTGCTTAGGCCACTTCGATCCGATCGATCAAGTCTCTCGTCCCGCTCCTGGACCGCGTCCTGGTGCAGCGGATCAAGGCCGAGGCCAAGACGGCCGGCGGCATCTTCCTGCCCGAGTCCAGCGTCAAGGAGCTCAACGAGGCCAAGGTGCTGGCCGTCGGCCCCGGCGCCCTGAGCAAGGACGGCGCCCGCGTGCCCATGGGCGTCTCGGCGGGCGACCGGGTGCTGATTCCGCAGGTAAGGAAGGGTTAGAGAGAGAGAGAGAGAGAGAGAGAGGTTTTCTTTCGTTCTGTCGCGCGCGCACGACCCCTCTACTCCTCACTGGGCGGCATCGCGATAGGCATTCTCTCTCTCTTTTAAAAAAAAAAAATTATTTGTAAGAGGATTTGGCAACTGACTCGGTATACTACAGTATGGAGGGTCACCCGTCAAGGTCGGCGAGGATGAGTACCACCTATTCCGCGACAGCGAGTAAGCTTTTTTCAATCTCACAACCTCCCCTGCTACAACATCTTTTTTGCTCCCCTCCATCTTCCCCACTTTGTTTCACAAGCTAAATGTGGATTGAAACATCAGGATCTTGGCCAAGATCAACGAATAAGAATACCCCGCTTCCTCGCCTACGATTCACGACGTCAATGTACTATTTAACAATGGACCATGTATGATATACAAAGAGAAAGAGAGAAAAAGAGATAGGGTACCGAGAGGCATATGGGAGAAACAGAGCTAGGAAGGGTGGGGAGGAGATGGAAAACCACTTTGCATAGAGCGATGCTCATTCCGACGGCAGGAGAGGCGTCACATCAGCTCGGGGTTAGGCTTTGGTTTCTTTACGGACGAAGCTATAATGTCCTACAAGGCGCAATTCAATCTCAACTCTTTCCCGTGACCTAACCTCTTTTTTCTCACTGCATTGTCTAGGTAAATGGGTGGAAGAAAGTTAATGCCGTGTTGCTATGATGGGGTTACCTCTATTATGTTTCTTGTCTTTTTACCCCGTCGAGAATATTGAGCTTGTGATACAGCATAGAAGAAGGCATGTTTGCATCAATGTCCCTACCCTTCTTCCTATCGAACCAATTCCACCACTGTTGTAATACCTGGGGAGGGGATTATGACAACATCCCCCTTCCAATCAGCCATCATGAATAATGGGGATAATCTATAAGTAACATATATATATAACTTCAATTTTTTTTTCTAACCCTAATTGCATTTGCGGTGCGACAAGTCAATATAGGTAGTGATGGTGGTTACATATCAAGTTTGGTCAGGAGAAATTCCTCTTTGATATAAATGGATAATTAATTAGTAGGGGGGCCAAGAAAAGGGAGTAGCGAATAAACGCAGTTAAAAAAAACCTCCCACTTCCCTATCCCCTTTCCCTCCCCCCCCTCCCTCCACCCTCCAAAAAAAGAATATCCTCTCCAATCGGCCGTCCTCCTTTTTTAAAAGCTGCATGAGAAAGTTTTCCGACGTAATATGGAACATACCTCTTAAGAGAGAGTAGGTACCTATGTAAAGAAAAAAAAAATTCCCCACCCAGATTAATGGGCAGGTACTTAATTGGCTAAACTTGGCTTTTTTGGTGGCTGCTAGAAAAAAGGGGAGAGGGGGGGGCGGCTGACTTGTGACAATTAACAAGGTAGGCTGGGTAACTTATATGCGCCTTGCGGAGCGCTTCCGACGACACGTGAACCCCAGGCCAATGGATAATGGCCGCCAACCATATGATATTTCCTTGGCTTTTTCTTTTTCCCTCCCTCGGAGGCGGTCTCATCATGAGTAAATTGAGGTATGTGGGCGTACGTAGGTCAGCCGCCCGATTTGCATTTTCATATACCTAGGTATATATATATATATATCGATCGGGATACTCTATGTACATACCTACATATATATACAGACGATATAATATATACATATGCGTAGCAAAGCTCCCGTGGCTTGACAGGTTTACCTCCCATTCGTTGGCGCAACAGCGGGTAAGAATGTGTTGTTTTTTCTTTGGTGGCCAAATTAAATCAGAATCGAAGTATTCGGTAGCCGGCTGGGCTGCATAAAAAGTGACCTCTACTCGACCCCTTGAGAAAACCCCCCCTACTCGTTCGTTCGTTCGTTCGTTCGTTCGTTGGTTGCTGGTGGTTGTTTTTGTTTGTTTGCCTCGTCCCGAACTCCCATGTTCCTTGCTTAGTATAACGCCTGCGTAGCACGCGACCCCCGTCCTGTGTTATAAGCCAGGCTTATTAGGTCCTTGAGCTACATAAGTTTATTATCTCGACACTCGCATTTGCTTCCCTGATATTGTGGGTGTTTCGGGTTGTCGTGTGGTCGTGTCGTACAGCAGGAAGAAAACATCATGTTTCCCTCCCCCTTTCATCTCATTCTCATTCTCCCTTCAACTAAAAGAATAGTCCTTCGTTGTTGTTATTGCTGCTTCTCTTCCACTAAATAAATTCATTCTTCCTCCTCCTCCTCCTCCTCCTTCTTCTTCTTCTTCTTTCTCCTGATGAGATGATTACTGGCGAGCCTTCGTAACCGCGCTCCCATTCCTTTCATTCATTCATTCATTCTATTCTATCCATTCATTCGCCCCCGTCGCTAGAGGCTGCGAGCATTCATTCTTTTGGAAAGCCCAAGATCATATACCCTTCTTGTATTTACGGTTTTCCCGTCGTGTCAAACACGCTCGCCATCAAGCAGCATCACCAGAGCTTTCGTCTAGACACCTTGGTAATCTGGGCCAGTCCTTCTTTCCTCGGTACAATATACATCTCTCCAGCCGGCCTTCGAGAACTTACCCGCTTGCCTCCCCTGGACTACCTATACCAACGACAACGACAATGAAGCAAGCTCGCCACCCGCTGCTTCTCTTCCTGACCCTGGCGGTCTCCCTTTCCCCCCTCGTGGGCGCCCACACCATCTTCACGACCCTGTTCATCAACGACGAGTCCCAGGGCGACGGCACCTGCGTCCGGATGAACACGGACCCGCAGCACTGCACCAGCCCGATCCCCAGTCTGACGAGCGATGACATGGCTTGTGGTGAGTTTGATTTACTTGATCCGCTGCTATAACCCCCATGCGAATGTAACTTATTTCTCTCTACACATGATACGACGGGATTAGGAGAATAATAAATATTTAACATCGTCATCGTGGTAGGAATGAGCGGCCAGACGCCCGTCGCCTTTACGTGTCCCGCCCCGGCCGGCGCGAAGCTCACCTTCCAGTTCCGCGAATGGGCCGACGCGGAGCAGCCCGGGGTCATCGACATTTCGCACAAAGGTACGTACATATAAACGCAACATACACAGACGTGTTTCCCCCCTTCATATAACCCTCACCCAGGTCTCTCTCCACATGACCTCCAGATTTCCTCACCGGGATATATACACACATACATACCTATACACCAGTCCTCTGCTGACATCCCCTATCTGGGCGACCCAGGACCCTGCGCCGTCTACGCCAAGCAGATCACCGACATGTCGCAGGACTCCGCCGCGGGCCCCGGGTGGTTCAAGCTGTGGGACTCGGGGTACGACGAGTCGGCGGGGCAGTGGTGCACCGAGAAGCTCATCGCCGACGGCGGACTGCTGTCGATCGAGATCCCGCGCTCGCTGCCCGCGGGGAGCAGCTGGCTGTTCCGGCCCGAGCTCCTCGCGCTCCAATCCCGGGGGGACCCGCAGTTCTACGTCGGCTGCGCGCAGGTCTACATCGCGTCCGAGTCCGAGTCCGATTCCGAGTCCGCGACCGACGGCGACTTCGTCGTCCCCGCCGACAAGAGCGTCAGTATCCCCGGGTACGTCGAGGCCGACGACCCCGGCCTGACCTTCAACATCTACTCGCCCTCCTTCCCGTACCCCGTCCCGGGGCCCGCGGTATACGTGCCGTCCTCTTCGCCCCCATCTGTCTCCTCCTCTTCCTCCACCTCATCTTCCAAATCCGTACTCGGCCTCCTCCCCCCGTCCTCCTCCTACCTGATTAAAAACGCCAACTGGGTCGGCACGGAGCTAGCCCCCTACACGACCGAGGACGGGTGCTGGGCCGCGGCCGAGGCGTGCTGGACGCAAGCCGGCGCGTGCTACGACGCGGCGCCGCCGACGGGCAGCGCCAACTGCCGCGTCTGGGAGCGCCGGTGCGAGGACATCCAGGACGCCTGCGGCGCTGGGTCTTTCGTCGGCCCGCCCGACCGCGGCCAGAAGCTACAGAGCCAGGAACCGGAGCCGCCAGCGGCGGGGGATATCCCCGATGCGGTCAATGCTGCGGCTACCACCACTACTACTATAGCTAGGTCTAGACCTTGAGGCTAGCAAGTAGGGGAGCTCCTGTTGTAGGGAGGTGGAAAAAAGTGGAAGGGGTGAAAGAGTATACACTATTAAAAAGGGGGGTTAGGGAAAATAGTGGGGAAAGTGACCTGGAAATGTATTCTTGACTGAAATAGAACTCGAGAATTAAGCATATTCACAACACGAATATAATCCACGAGGTTCATACTACTAGCTATCACGCACCAAAAAAACGTAACAACCGGATGCTACCGAGAAATCTAGGTAGATGGACTAACTACCCGCGAAGGGGATAAAATAAAACAAAATAAAACGTGAGAATGGTAACATTCAATGCAAGGCATGTATTATTACCTGGTTATTCATCAGCTGTACAATGACGCATATCTAGTTTGAGTAACTAGAATTATCTCTCTAGTAGAGCACAATGCAGAGAAAGTCAGTAGCTGGTCGTGGTCTCTTTCGTAAACCTTACAGTGTCATCCCAAATGACTCAAAAATACATGAGGTGATCCTGTACATTTTATCGAGGGTTACTCGATGTTAACCATCATAATGCTGCGCGTTTTTGAAAAGCGGGAAAACTTTAAACACAGAAACCTCGATATAGTAGCAAAACCTAGTAGCAAACCTATGCGCCGGGTGTGTCGTATAACTCGTGAGATCGTAGTGCTAGTTCACTAAGGCAGTAGGTCCTACATTCTGACTCGGAACAGGTACCGTAGGCGAACCTGAGATACATCGTAGCAGATATATTCGTTGTACAGGAGATGTGCATTTTTAACGTTGGTATTTCCGGGCTTGACAGTGGTGTCGGGCACTACAGCATCTAAAGTTAGATATTTTCCATACAGGAAGCGTCGTATAATTGAGATTCCATCCTAACAGGCTGAACCAAGGGATAGTAGCTCTATAATGGTGGCACAAGTGGGAACGAAAGAAATAAGGGGAGAGAGCTGCTTACTCTTGACACTCTTCAATGAAGGATGAACACATTCCGCATCTTTCCATTGGGTTGGACCAGTACTGCCTTGTCCCCATGTCGACAGCATCCCCTTGGCTTTAGCATTTTCTCCCGCATTATAGGAAGACGATGTCAAAGCCTGCATGGGATCGCCGAGCTCGGCTTCACAGAGAAGAAGTAGAGCATGGCCATTCGAGGTGTATGAGAAACAATAATTGGCAGACTGATAACCTGTTAACACCACCCTGAGGTTCACCTGTGAACATCTATACTTACTTTCGAAGACATGTCAGCCAAATAGATACCTTTGCCAAACATGTATCCTGTGGCCGGAGCTTCCGGGGGGGCGATTCGAAGCCCCTGACTCAGGATACCGCCAAAATTTGTGCAACGAGAGCCGTGCCAAAGGAGACGCCTGTTGCGAGGTGTTTTGTGCGCGGCTTCGAAGCGTTCTATTTCGCCTTGTCGCTCGATTCTGAAGATCTGCGAGACTTGATAGTTGGCATTGTGCGTTGCCCCTCGTGTGCTTATCAAGTAGTCCTTCAATTGAAGGAACTCCTCGCTCGTACTGCTTAGCGGCGTCATTTCATTCATGCCAAGGCCTTGGAACTGTCTGTCGAGCATATTGACAAGCTCCTTCTTCTCACTCTTTGCCTTCATCAAAAGCGCTGCGTCTTTCATGTCTCCTAAGCTCTCTAGAAGTTCTATTTCTTTCTTGAGCATAATGTCATTCTGAATGACTGGTGGCTTGAGGCGGCCAAAGTTGTGGGGGATCAGAGTGAAGAACAGATTCGATAGTTGCTCCACCGCTTGGGGGAAGCTAGTGCCATACTGTGAAGCCGCCAATGACTGGTCATCTATGAGGGCAGCAAGATCCTTCAAGGCCTGGAAACCTTTGGAGATGGTAGACTTGCTCAGCTTGCCTAGAGGTAGCTTGGCAGCGTCGTAATTGAGATCCGCCATTGTCGCTGCGAAGTATTGCTGATTGAAAATCAGCTCCATTAGGTCCTGGGTTGCTTTAGGAAGCTTTGATTCGGGCTCGTCTTCCTCGGGTTCAGTCTTGACATCATTCACGCCGGCATCCTTATCATCATCATCGTCCGAATCTGGTTCGTAACTTCTTTCAATGAAGGCATATTTGCCAGGCTTTGGAGGGTCGCCACGATTTGCCCACGAGAGACCCGATTTGGTTTTGAACTTGCTATCAAATTCTCGAAGGGCGTCGGCTAGAGTTCCATTGCCGAGCGCCTTCGACTGGCCGTACTCCCCGACTCGGCCCCATCTGGTCCAAGTACGATAGTCGCCGGTCACAGACCGAAGTAGCTTGGGGAAACCAGTCAATACACCGTAGCCGGAATCAAAATGGGACTAGAAGCACTAGAGAAATGACATACCTGGACGCGATAGAATTTATTGTTGTTGTTAGAGGAGTTCGTTTGGTTGAGAGAAGCGTCGTAAATCACACCGTCGTCGTCGACGTAGACTTCATAGTTGGCGAACACTCGTTCAGAGCCCTCATCAACGGGGATTTTGATATCTAGAGACTTAGCAATCTGGCCATCAGCAACCTTACCCTCCTTTTCTTGAGGCTCTTCTTTAGCAATCTTCGCCTCCTTCTTGGGCTGTTGGGACTGGTTGCCATCATCATCCGCAGTTATCTTAGTAGCTGACTGCTGAGAGGCGTTCCTCGTAGCCTTGGCTTTCTTCTTGGGCTGCTGAGACTCTGTATCGTCGGCGTCATCCGCGGGCGTCTTCGTAGCCGACCGTTTGCGAGATCCATTAGTCTGGAGTTGTGCACTGGAGTCAAGGCTATAGGTGCTCTCGTCAAGCCGGGTCATCTGGGCAAGACAGTCCTGGAGCCATTGAAATGAAACAATGGGCACGCTGTTGGACTGTGCTGTCTTCACCTTGGCCGAGGGCTTGTTATAGTCTGCCTCGCTTGGGACGAGATGTGTCGTCGAAGCGGTAACAGATTTAGTGAGAGACGCGCCCAGGGGGTTGATGAAATCTCTCTCGATGACAGCTTGGGTTCCACCAGGCAAAGTACCGCTGAGAGCGATGGTACAGCCGTCCAATGGAGGTGGAGGCGACGGTGCAGCCTTTGCTGCGGCCTTCCTTCTTGGTGGCATTGTAGTATTTAATGCGTTGGTGTAAAGGCTAAGGATGGCAAAGAGAAAGGGGGAAGGGAGTGAAATTTGTATCTAGGAATAGCTTGATATCCCCTCGGTTACAACCAAGAGACTTATGCGAAAAAGAGGTATGGGCCTCAGGGTTGGGAGAGTAGGCGCGCTACAACAGGCAGTGTCGTAAGTGATGAGGAGGCAGTTGAGGCACGCCCGGAATTAAATATTTTGAAAAAGTCGCGTGTTGCTTCAGGCAACCACGGCCTCAAGGCTAAAATGTGTAAGGGAGGAACGCCGTGTTAGCGCGAGAGCACGTGGCGGATGAGAGCTGAAGATGGAAGCTAAACTAACTCTTGACGGGGCGTGGTGGATCGATCTTTATTAATTTTGCTAGGCAGCAAGTGCTGCCTCCGTTAATTTTCGTTGATTGAGAGGACTTGGTATCACAAGTTCCCTAAAATTAGTAACTCCTGCCTCCGTACAGCGAGATTCGATATAGGAACCATACCTTACTTTATGATCAATCATTATGCCGATTGCTACCTATATCGGAGTGGAGGCGCGAGCGAGCATTGGCAATACCTACTGGAATTGGCCTTTTCTTAGCTTATCTTAATACCTAGTAACAATCGCCAACTAGGCACAATATATATATGGTAGAGAATCCTCCAAGTTCCGGTGACAGTTATTTATGGGAAACATTGTCATTAGAAAGCATGTCACGACATGTCGTCGCTTCCTACCGTTTATTCGCACCTTAGGTACATACTAGTTTAACGGTTTAGCGCATCAATAACTAGCAATCTAGCTACCTAGGTATATAAACCTGCTCCTTAATCCTACCTAGGTATACATAAAAATAATTAGCGCAGTTCCCTTAATAACGGCTTTCCATCAAGCACATCGGGTTTTTAGACGTTAGCTCCTAGGAGGGGTAGGTAACGTCTAGATAGAAAGTGAATGTTTTAAGCAAGCTGCTTCTCTCCCGGAGTGATCGCAAAAAGACGATCGGAGGTGGATCCTTTTGCAAGTGGGGAGGGAGGGACCGTAGGAGAGGGTTTCTTGAGCTGAAAGAGAGCCTCACTCACCGCGGCGCTCCCCGCATTCTTGTCGCGAGCTGCCTACCACCCTGCTTAATCAGCGTCACAGCTTCTCCTCGGTCTCCGCCACGCGACCACCTGAGAGCTACAAGGTAGTAGGAGGTACCTAGGTACCTAGAGGTATAACTCGGGCATTTTCGACGGGAGACATGAGTCTTACATCGAAGCGACAATCTTACGAGGCTTGCCTTCAACGTGCCAGCCACCTTTTCATTATCAGAGGATATACTTGAAAGAAGGGGCAAAGAAGAAGAAGAAGAAAAGAGAGTTTAGTCCAGTGAAAATAATAATACTGGGTTAGGTCCCTAAGGTGATAGTGCGTATTAAGCTTTGAGGTTACCGTAATTATAGATAGCATTGTCAGCTCATATCTCTAAAGAAAAAGTAAATAGCTTTGAATAGTAAAAGAAAAGGAAATGGGAAATGAATCAAGCGCAACAGGAGATAGTCGCGTGAGGTGTAGAGTCAAGACTTCCAAGAAGTAAGTAGATCGGTATCTAAGGTTTCTAAGGCCCTTGGCCCATCCTATTAAAGGCCCTTGGCCTTGGTTGAAAGTGTTGCTCGATGAGATCACATAATTATCTGGATGGGGCGAAGATAAGCAGGCGAGACGCAGCGACGATATCAAGCCCTCCAAGGCGCTAATAAGTATATTTTGCGGGGCGTCTCAGGTCGGATCCCTGCCATCTTCGAGTCACTAGACCGCATTAGACGGTCATTCCACCCTGCTCCTTGCCGAGATCTACCTGTACAATCAGTTTCTGCATCTTGAGTGGCCAATAGGCGTCCTATCTTCACGGTGCGCACCAATTCCTTCACGGCCGCCCCGAGCCTTGAACGGAGATACAAAGTGTGGGGGATCAGATATACCTCACGAAATGTACGCAAGCATCATATCAATGGGTCCTGGTCTTGGTCCTGGGTACCTAGGTAGATATCGGTGCAACACCTGATTCTCAAAAGTAGTGCTTTTAGCCCGATGGACGATAGCACAATAAATTTTTCTCTCTTCGCTATTTACTTCCAGGTTCCGTCCTGGTCGGTGTATATATAACTAGGGATCTGGTAGCATATCCTACGTAAAAGAGCAGCTTACTTTTGGCTCTCTTTGTGTGGTTTACGTAGCTCCGCAAGACTACCTACCCGATTTTATCACCCTCTATCCGAGTTCACGTTATATTTATTAGTTGCAGCTTACAAGCGCGCACCGTCCCACACTACCGGGAAAGGAATACCCTCTCCCGCCGTTGCTATTAGCAAAGGATTACTCGAAAGAAACTCATTTTGAGTGACCCGCAACGAACATTCAGCTGGCCCTAGCTAGGCGGCGCATCGTTGCGATGGCGAGACTCTACGATTCCAAGCTCAGTCTGTGGGCTGATAGATTGGCCGTTGACAATGAGGAGCAGGGCTTGACGACCGCTCAATTGATGGTGAGGCTGCGTCACCGGTCGCCGCGGCCCGCGCCCGGCAACGAAGAGATTCTTTGCTGACTGTCGTAGCTAACAAACTATGATCTCAAACCTGTCGAACATGAACGTCGCCAGTGGGGTCCATGGAACTTTGTCGGCTTCTGGATTGCCGATTCCTTCAACATTAACACCTGGATGATCAGTTCGTCCATGATCGTGGCCGGCCTATCATGGTGGCAGTCTTGGTTGTGTGTTTGGATCGGATATGCCATCGCAGGTGTCTTCATCTGCGCCACCGGTCGAATCGGCGCTACTTACCACATCGGATTTCCTGTTGTCAACAGAGCGAGTTTTGGAATTTGGGGTAGTTTGTGGCCAGTTTTCAACCGCGCCGCAATGGCCTGCATTTGGGTAAGTGAAGCCTTTCATTGCTTTATTTCGGAAGTTTCAGTCGTACTCTCGATAATTGGATCCAAAAAGAAACCCAAGTCATCCCTCTTTCCTTGAAATCTCCTATAATCGAATTCGGAATTGCTAACTTTTGATGTTGTAGTATGGAGTTCAGTCGTATATCGGGGGTCATTGTGTATATCTGATGATCCGATCCATATGGCTTAGTTGGGTGAGTTTAGTTTGGTTGATACCACCGAAAGCCGGGCAAGCTAATACGCCATACTGTTAGGACCGTGAGACTATCCCAAATACGTTCCCCGAAGACTCGGGGACCTCAACCGCTGACTACGTCTCTTTCTTCCTTTTCTGGTTATGCTCATTGCCGGCGATCTGGTTTCCTGTTCACAAGATCCGACACCTTTTCACTGTGAAAGCCTATTTCGTGCCATGCGCAGCCATTGCCTTCTTCATATGGGCTCTCGTTCGCGCAGGCGGTGCTGGTCCCATTATAAGACAGCCTGCTTCAATCCAAGGTAGCGACCTCGCCTGGGAATTCATCAAGGGTGTCATGAGTTCCATCGCCAACTTCGCGACATTAATTGTGAACGACCCTGATTTTTCGCGTTTCGCCGGCAAGCCCCGTGACGCGTTTTGGTCTCAACTCTTCACTATCCCCATCGGTTTCGCTGTCACCTCGTTCATTGGCATTTTCGTATCATCAAGTTCGGTCATCATTTACCCCGGAACTGAGCCAATCTGGGACCCTCTTGACCTTCTCGAGAAGTTCATTGATGATGGCGGGTCTGCTCAGAGATTTGGTGTGTTTATGATTGCTTTGGCCTTCGCACTGGCTCAGCTCGGAACAAACATCGCGGCCAACTCGGTCTCGGCCGGTACTGATATGACGGCACTCTTGCCACGGTTCATCAACATCCGGCGTGGAGGATACATATGCGCCATCGTCGGCCTAGCAATGTGCCCGTATACGTTGCTCACCTCCTCGAACCAGTTCACAACGTACCTTTCATCGTATTCTGTGTTTCTGAGTTCAATCGCCGGTGTCATGTGCAGCGACTACTACTTGGTGCGCAAAGGCTACTTGGAGGTCAAGGAGCTATACGATGCTCGCAAGAGCGGTCCTTACTATTTCACGTTCGGTGTCCACTGGCGGGCGTATGCAGCTTATATCGGCGGCATCCTCATCAATGTAGTTGGTTTCGCCGGAGCGGTAAACGGGGGCAACGTACCAATCGGGGCCACGTACATTTACAACTTCAACTTCTTCTGCGGGTTTATTGTCGCAGCGGCCATGTACTGGGGGCTTTGCAGGCTCTTCCCCGTCCCAGCCTGCAGCGATACATGGATGGAAGTGGGCGACCAAATCGACGAGGTCAGGCTTGCCTACGATGACAATAGCAGTCAACAGGAGTTTGACGAGGAGGCGGTGGTAGGTAACAAATTTGAGGATGAGGACCGCCATCGTAAGGCAATATAAAAAATGTTGATGATGTCTACCTGTTTGAGGGGTTAGTACCTAGTTATAAAATACATGTACAGCACATGATGTCCTACCTTATGAGTGTAGGCAGGTGAAGCAGGAAGTGGTGATTAGGTACTCTGAATAACTTTGGATAAGGGGTAGCTGACACTTGGGTAACTAGGTAGCATCAATACGCTATTGGTAGGAAAGAATACTTGGATTCAATTAGCTTGTCTATCTTAAATACTTGTTTCGTTTGTTGCTAGTCTACATACATCAAATGTACATACATGTAAGTAGCTGGGCAGGCAAGTATGCACTTTGCGTAGTACCTTTAGGTAGGTAAATTGGAGGTAGTAGGTAGTACATTAGGTAGTTAGTAACTAACCTGAGTTTGCGAAAGAAAAAGAAAAAGAAACCCGAACGGGATATGGTCTTGGCGTTGTACAAGCACTCCACTATAGATAGTTGCCTAGACACAGCAGCCTAGACACGGTACAGGCGTGACCTCACCTACCTGTTAGGTACCTAGGTACAAGCAGTTAGGTCGCATTACTTACGTACATAAAAGCTACCGCTTAAACCACATTCCCCATTCCCGTCATCGCGCTCCCGAATCAAACTTCCCACAGCTACCAAGAGCACATCTCATCCCTCGGCAGCGCATACTTACATATCAGTGGATTAAAACATTCATCGACTGGGTGTTGCTTGTTCACGCTCTTTGCCCGAGATGAAGTCAACATCATCTCTCTTGAGCATGCCGCTCGAGGTGTTGCTGCAGATCACCTCTTACCTGACCACCGAGGACTACGGCCGTCTTCGTACTTCCTGCAAGCACATCGAGGCGTCCCTGTTCAAGTCGTTTGCAAAGGAGTTCTTTTCCAAGAGACAGTTCTCCATCACCGAGTTTAGCCTCAACGCCCTCATCGCCATCTCCAAGTCCCGCTTTGCCTCCAGTGTGACTTATCTCATCATACACCTGGAACGACCTGTCCGCAATGCCTTGGGCAACCCCATCTTCCCCAGCCCCACCTTGACGATCGACAGGGCTCTTTCGCAGAATATATTCCGCGAACACTACTTTAGGCATCTAGAACTCACTAATACCGGTCAAGACGTTGAGCTTCTCACCGAGGCTCTCAAGAATCTGCCCAAGCTCGAGACCGTTGGACTGCGCGATTTCAACTCTGGGGGCCGGTACCGTGAGGACACAAGCTGGCATAGCTACGGCACCCCGACATTCCTAGCCGATACATCCGCTATACTCGAGCGGCCAAACCTCACGACAACTTCTGGTCTCGAGAGAGATGACTCTAAATATATTTGTCATGTATTCCTGGCAATCTTGAGGGCTTTGGGAAACGCAAGGGATGCCCAACCTGCCCCTAGTCGGCTTGAGGTGATCCTTCGCCACTGCTATCTTCCTGACCGAGCGTTCAGCATACCCCGTCATCTTGAACCGAAGATCTTCCCTGTCCTTGCCGACCTCAAGGCTCTGTTCGTCGTAGTTAATTCCACGTACCCCGACATCATGGTTGCCTACACCGAGACCAGTGCCAAGAGTTACCCCATGTTTCTTCTATCCAAGTTTCTCCTTAGGACACCGTCGCTTAAGCATTTGCGTCTGAATTTTGATGGCTACAATAATCACGCTGTCGATTCACTTCTGAGATGGCTCTCTGAGAAGCCTTACAGCTCACGTGCTTCAACGACAGGTGCTTCGGCGTCCATACTGGCGATCGATTCACATATTGACCCCTCCAAACTTCCCACGGTACCACCACCGCTCGAATTATGTAGCCTGGAGCACTTAGAGATTGGGACGGCGAATATCGAGCCTGAAGTGCTACTCAATCTGTACAGGAAGTACAAGTCGACCCTGCGTAGCATTAGCCTGCACAAAGTGTCCCTAATTGATCTGGTGCATGAGTACCAGGATAAAATCAATCTTTGGGCTAAACTATGCAACCAAATGGCAAAACTCGGCCTCGGACTTACTAACATCAAGTTCTCATACGTAAGCCAACAGCATAATGGGTCATCCCATAAATGTCCAGTCGGTTTCGATCCTACAGGTGTCGCCAACCCGTATGTCAAGGAGTGGACGGGTAGCGACTTGAGCCATGCGCTGAAGGATTTCGTTGATTCGCTAACCGTCCACTGGCCGGAGGACCCGGCGACGGACGATGACGATGAAGATGAGGATGAAGACGAAGATATCAACGAAGATGATGACGATGACGATGAAGAGAACGGTATGTGGGATTGCCTTTTACTTGAGAATGAGTTTTTGTCGATCTGTATACAGTCAGTCAGCCGCGTTATTTCCTCTGCATGACCGAACAGCCAGTTCATTTCCAAGCTAATCCTGGGCCTATAGATCTTATGGGTGAAGATGAAGACGAAGACGAAGATCCCATGGCAACCGCCCCTATGACGCTCGACGAGGTTGTTGCCATCGCTCTTGGGACTGACCAAAATCTGGATCTAGGTGGTTAGATGGAAGAGGCCTAGAAGTAAATAAGCTGCAAGATTCGTTGCTTTCTAAAAAAGCTATATTGACATTAGATTTGTGGCATTCAGATCGTTGTGAGGGACAGAACTATGCATGGCTACAAGTGCCTGGGGGTACATGATCGGAATAGATACCTACTTATGTTGCAACGAAGATACTCGACACAACAGACATGTAGTCCTGACAAAAAAAGGGGGTGGGCGGTTTCGTGACCAACTCTCCTAGAATTATCATTCCCCCCCTTGAATATGATGCCTGAGTGCGCGTGCTACAGATTTCAAGATGATCAAGACGGATAGGCATATCAATACGAGTTGATCAACCTTCTTAACAGATTGATCCGGCCAGGTTAAAATTATGTGTCTTGGTAGCAAAATATTACATGCATATTATATCATCAAATCAACTATATTTTATCCCTCTACTAGTACTCATAAAAAGGGATGGGGGAAAAAAAGGGGGGGATAGGGGTGGTAAAATATTAATCCGACTATCAATAGCAGTGAAGAGCCAAGGCATCTCAAATTACGAGAATGACGAGGGATGCTGTACTTATTTTGTCTCCCCCTATACGTATTCCACCAGTTCACCAAAACGAGGGTGCAAACCCGGCCGTAACCGACATAATGGATCATGTTTACTTAGGTAAGACCCAGATACTAATATAGTAATGAGATACCTAGTTACAAGAGCAACGGAAACTTTATTCCCCAAGGTAACCCTGCCCTTATTCCTATTTATATCTTTTTTTTTTGCTTATTCTATCTTCTATGTTAATGCTACGCTGAGTGAACCCTCCCCCCCAAACCCCCTAAAGAAATGGTTTTAAAAGACCCGAACTCCGTGACCGTATTGAGAGTGATAATGTTGAATGAAGAGCTTCCACGCCGTCGTTACGCGTGTTATTGGCGGTTTCTCATATCCACTCCATGCCTGTCCTTTTATTTTTATTTTTTGTTGGTTTTTTTTGGTTATTCTTGCGCATGCCCGTTTACACCTTTGCCGTTAGTCCCATTGGTGGACGCCGGCGCCGTTTCTTCATCCCCTTCCAGGACCGCCTTCTCTAGCGCCTGCTGGACGTCTCGGACCAGGTCCTCCGCCTCCTCGATGCCGCTGCTTATGCGCACAAGGTCGTCGAACACGCCGACGGCCTCGCGCTGGTCCCTCGGTATGCCGGCGTGGGTCATGGCGCTGGGCAATTCGACCAGGCTCTCGATACCGCCCAGACTCTCGGCCAGGGTGTATATCTTGGTCAGCTGGCAGAACCGCTCCGCCGCGGCGCGGCCACCCCGGATGCGGAACGAGAGCATTCCGCCGCCCATCCCGTCCCGGTGCTGCCGCCGGGCGATGTCGCGATGGGGGTGGGAGTCCAGGCCGGGGTAGTTCACGGCGATGACGTGGGGACTGGCTTCCAGGGCCGTGGCAACTGCAGTAGCGTTTATGCTGGACTGCCGGACGCGGAGATGGAGGGTCTTGACTCCTCTGTGGGCTAGCCAGCAGTCAAAGGCCGATGGAACTGCGCCTCCCGCATTCTGCAAGAACGATAGACGGTCCCGCAGCTCGTCGGAGTTAAAAGCCGCCAACCCCATGACGACGTCACTATGACCATTGATATACTTCGTTACGCTGTGAACAACGATGTCCGCGCCGTGGTCTAGCGGATTCTGGACATATGGACTCAAAAAGGTGTTGTCGACGACGACTTGGACACCCCGGGAATGTGCCGCGGAAGCAACTGCACGGATGTCGACGAGCCTCAGCGTAGGGTTGCTAGGTGATTCAATCCAAACGAGCTTAGTGTTGTCCCTAATGTGCTCCGCGATGTCAACCTCGATCTGCGGAGTGAATGTGACGGTTACACCATGCGCCTTGGCGACGCGGGTGAAGTATCGATGCGTTCCGCCGTAGACATCGCTCACGCTGATGACATGGGAGCCAGAAGCCAAGCTCTGGAGAATCGTGGCGGTGGCAGCACTCCCGCTGCCAAATGCGAGGGCATACTTTGCATGCTCCAGGGCGGCAACCGCCTGCTCGAAGTTATCTCGATTCGGATTTGAGCTTCGGGAGTACTCATATGCTCCGACAGGTCGGCCAACGGCAGTCTGCTCGAAGGTCGTTGACAAGGATATGGGTTCAATGACGGCGCCCGTCGTAGGATCGTGAGGCGCACCGGCGTGGACTGCCAGAGTGCCGAAGCCGTAGATTGGCGAGGGCGGCCGTTGAGGGGTCTCAACGGGGTGGTTGATGGGAACAGTCATGGTTGTTTGTCCGGCTGGTGTCACTGCTAAGTCGGCAACTGAAGGGGTATTTATTACGTATAATAATTTGCAGCAGCGACGGTTGGCCTTGTCGCTCTCTTAGATATTGAGACCCAAGTGTGGTGTTCTCTATCTTCTAATCTGTCTATGTGTGAGTCGGTCAGGGTGATCCGACGCGGGAATCAACCAGAGTTGTTAGGTGGGCTATGTCTAAGGAGGTGAGGGAACAGAAGAGGAAGAAGTATGGCCGTAGACGAGAGAAGAACGCTAGGTCAAGAAATCAGTCAAGGAGTACGCTCGCATGTTTCTTATATATGACATACGGTTACTTAGGTAATAGTGATTCCGGAGCACGGCATTCAATGGAACGGTGACGAAGCGAAGCTGGTGTTTTGTCATCAGAGAGTTTGTCTCGGAGCTCGTCATTTCGAGGCGGGATGAGGAATCCTCTATATTTAGCGTGCAAGCTACCCCGGATCGGCCACTAAGTAGCCTCCCAATTCCCGCCGACGCCCGCTGTTTGCCGACTGGTCCATTCGGCGCTGCGCTAACCCCATCGGGGTAAAACATTCACCGCCAACAAAACTCCGTCCCGCTGCACATATTCGGCTAGCCGTGGCCTACCTTATGTAGGTACCTACTTAGGTACATAGGTATCTATAAAAATATAAAAACCTGTATGAGGTATATATGTACCCGCTACCTACCTTTACATACATACGTACCTGGTAACTACCTGCAGCGATAGATTGGGTGGGGAGGTACTTTGCTACCCCATATCCGCAAGGGCCAAAAATCAAGGCCTAGGCCGGTTGATCTACGCCATGTTCCCAATTTATCCCGCCCAAGTGTCTAATAGGCATGTGAAACCTCTCTTTTTCATGTACAGCCACGTTGCTCGACATATTATCTAAGACCGGATGTTCTTCATTCTCAACTGTCACGATAAGTCTTGGCCTGTTTTAGTTGTAGTCACGATACCAATGTTTTGGCAATTATCTGCACTGATCATTGCATATATTGGAAACCTGTCCATGCAGGTTGCAGTCTTTGTATGGCTCTACTTACACAGTTTGATGTCCCGTGCCCTGCCTCTATTCGTATTTCAATCTTCCGTGTCCGAATCAGTATCGCTACCGCTGGCTTCATTCTTGGCCTTCGCCTTCGCCTTCTCCTTCTCCTTGCCTTTGCCTTTCTTCTTCCTGGTCTGAGACTCTTCCCTCTTCTGCTCTTTCTTCGATGAGTGCTTCTTAGACTTCCGCTTCTTCTCCTTCTTGCGGGCCGACCTCCTGGCGTCGGACCCAGAGTCATCAGACCTGGTCTCAGATTCGGATGCCTCGTGACCATCACTTGAGTTTGAAGAGCTGTCGGAATCATCTGAAGACTGTATTAGTTTGAGTTTCTTCGCCTCCGTCTGCCTGTAGGCCCCTCGCGTCTTGTCCTGTTGCGCAATCTTATCCTCGTCAGCGCCATGCGTCACGTGTAGATAGCGGTCAAACTCTTGTGACGCCTCTGCGATGGTGTGGAAATGCTTCCTGGATATGTTTGGAGACTTGTCCGGCGTATCTCGAACCTCGAAGTCGGCTAGAGCTAGCGCTGACTGAAATGCGTTGCGGATCTGCCTGCCATTCCAGTGGAGCTCTTCAAAGTTCAGATCTGCGTATTGAAGAATCTTCTTCTTGTCAAAGAGAACGTGTGGGCGTCCGAGTCTCTCGCGCTCCACGTTGAGGTTCTTGAGTCGCCTGATGTTCATTTTCCATATTTTATGAGTCTTGTCTCTGTCAAGTTGCGGATAGTATAGTATCAGATGCAAACGAGACCGAAAGGCGTCGTCGATAGCGCCCACACGATTTGTAGTCAAGAAAAGAATGCCAGAGTAATACTCGAGGATCCGCAAAAATACTAGGGTTCGTCAAGACTATTGAACACAACGGCAGGGATCAAAACGGAATAAGGTTATGACAATATACTTACCCGATACCAGGCCGTTGCGCTTGACATCCTCCTTATTGCGCTTTGCTAAGAATACATCAGCTTCGTCAAGCAAGAGAACGCAACCCCATTTGTGGGCAAGGTTGAAGAGCCGTTCGAGGTTCTTCTCAACTTGTTCTGGTTGGTATCCGATATCTCCGCAAGTAATGGGAAATAACGGTCGATTCGTGTACGCGGCGACGCATTCTTTGGAAATAGTCAGAATGGTTGCACCACACGCGGTCCTGTGTCTTGAACAGTACTCACCAGCTGTTGAAGTTTTCCCAACGCCTGGGGCACCACTATCCATGAAATAGAGTTAGCAAATGTTCCCTTGGAGTCGCCTCATAAAGTACACTGTCCTAGTCCGGTCGCGACGACATAGACTCTAGAGACGTCCCGAATGAGTTCAAAGTCCAGGGGTCTCAGGTCTCAATAGGACAGGCGACAGAGGACGGGTTCCAAGCTTTCAAGTCAACCATGCTATAGAAATAGCTAATAAATTAAAGTGATCAACTCCCCCTGGCAATATTTATGCTGTTTCCGTAGACCTTGGGGGGGGCAAGGGCATTTCAACTGCCCCCCTAAAGGTAGCAAGAGAAATGGAGGACAAAAGAAACATGTGAATACGCACTGAATTAGGATTATACAGCCTTTCCCTGGAACCATATTAGTGAGAACGTTTTTTTATATTCACCCGAGTCTAAGATACTTGCCTTTTCCTCGAACGAGATCGACTTCGGACCGTTGGCTTGAACTATCGTTAGAGATACGCGTCCCAGCCGCGTGATTCTCGACCATGGCTTGGACTATTGCCTTGTGCCCACGTGGTAGAACAAGATCTTTCCAACCAGCATCATGCACGACAGGCTCGAGGAATCGGATGTCCAGATTAACTGTATCAACTCCTGTTAGTGTGTCGCAATGGTGGGTTAGATGCGGTTACGAGGTATGTATCCTACCCCATTTGCGGTTGCGTAATGCGTATGCTGTTACATCTCCTGGTAGCAGTATTAAGAAATCCATAGCTTCTAGATGCCTCTTCATCTCGTCGCGGATTAATTTGGGGTCCTTCTCTTTGGGTTCGTACTCGTAAAGGTTCCTCTTTAGCACTGGATTAATTTTGGTAATGTTGGGCCATTCGCTAATGAAATCGCCCATACACGACCAGCGGTAGCAAGGATCACCATGTTCACAGGACCGACGTGGAATGGCGATTTCATGGAATATGAATTGTAATCTGGTCGGCATGTGGCGGCTGATCGGACCCAATCTTGGAATGGATCTCACATTCTCCTGGAAGGCCAGTTTCCTATCTACAATGACCGAGCTTATAATCTATGTTGAATTAGTGTTATGATGTCTTGAAGAGCCACCAGCCTAGCAAGGTGCTCTCGTAATAATATTTCTTCGCATATTTTCTCGTCATGGTACTCTCCCAATGAAAACGGGCTACGTACCTCTTCTTTGTCATCGCCAACAGTAAGCCCTTCATAATTCATGTGCGAAACTGCGGTCATTTCTATGAACTTCCGACCCCGATCTAGAAGACCTTGAAGGGTTTTGTCTTTCTGGGAATGAAAATGCACTGGGTAGGCTTCGAGACTAGTGATGTCTACTTCTCCTTCGAACGGTCTGAAAATGAAGAAATCTTGCTGAGGTCCGTACTTCTTTGCATCAAACTCGACATAGAAACAGAAGACTACCAGCGGAGAGAAACGCTCCCTGATACTCATAGGCGCTCCATTTTGGGCTGTGCCTTGCTGACCCTGGTGATAGTTCATGTCTTTCATAAGCCAGTCATCGTGGAATTGAGATCCGAAGGCTGTCCCGATACCGACGCCTCCGGTGCACCTAACGACGCGGAAGGCTTGCGGCCAATATATCTTCTCGGAGGTCAGAACGGGCTGGTCTGACTGCTCATCAATTCTCAGTTCTTGATTCTCTTGCTTTCCCGGGCAATAAATTGTACTGTTGTATTCGAAGAGCATCCACAGATTCTCAAATGAGACCTTGGAGCAACTTCCATCCTGGATTTCTGCATATATGTTGAGTTGTGGCTCTAAGTATCTTTCAACAAACTCCAAGAATATCCGGAAATGTGGTAGGGCTGCCCGAGACTCGAAATGTTCGGTCCTTAGAATGGGTATATGTGTTAGAGTCTTGCTGAACTGGTCAACACCGTCGTTGAGAGTACTAACCTAATGTAGTCATTCCCTTGCTGTTGGATGTCATGTTCACTTGAAGCATTGTCATCGGTCGGTTTAGGATTGAGACCATCCGCCGCATGCCTATGTAACATTCATTCAGGATACTCGAGGAAAAAAAATTCGAAAAGAATTCACTCTTACACTTCTTCTAAATGAGCAAGCCACTTTTGAATTTCTGCAAGATCACGGATAATAAATCGGAAGGGACGATATAATTCTACTATGCCGTCTAACATCAAGCCGGCTTGCTTCGAGTTGAATAACATTTGGACGAGGACCATCGACTGGATACGAATTCCAACGACTTCGATATCCGACGGATCAGGTGGATCATCGTTCTTCGGTTGAGATATAGGCGGGTTCCTTCTCCAGCGGTACAAGATTCGGATGAAATGCGAAGGGGCGACGACTGATCGAAAGGTATTGGCCATTCTTTCTTGCGACTTGAAACGACCATTGGGTAGAACCTCTTCGGCCATGTGGAAAAATCTGACAGTGAATTCGTCATCAGGGGGAGGAAGTTCCTTTTTGTAGTTCTGCATGTCGTCCTTCGACTTTTGTTTCAATCTTAACTTTGATTCTAGATCTTCGATGCGCGACTCTAAGCCATGTACGTAGTCAACGAAGCTCTCGACCAACTTGGGTCCCTTCTTTTCTGCCCGTTTACCGACAGTGGCTTGCTCTCTTTCCAACTTCTGAACATAAGCTTGGAACAATTCCTCCTTTGTCAAACGGCTGGCGTTGTCGATCTCATCGTCAGATAAGCTAGAAGTAGATGAAGCATTACCATCATCCATATCATTCCCTACTAGTATAGCTGTTTGTATCTCGGGACCGCCCATATGGACTTCGTTGGGAAGGCTCCCACTCGTAGGGCTTGAGGCAGACGGATTGTCACTGGCCTCATTGGCCGACTGAAGCGGATCCCCTGAAAGCCTCTTTCCCTCGCTTTGGGTCTGCTCGGATACGGGCTGATCTGGTGACATTCTGTTGTCTATCTCAAGTTTTAGTTAAGCTCGGTGGGAATGAAACGGAAAATTTCAAGCACTAATAATGGGAATCGCGGAAGGGGAGTATCCTTTATCGACTCCAAGAGATTGGGGGCTAAACATAGGTAGGTGGTTGGCACGGTTCAATATACGATACACCGATATGGCGTAAGCGAGGCGTTTATATTGAGCCGTTGATTGGAAGAAACCATACCAATGTAGGATCTATGCATATGTTGTAGTACAATATGAGCTGGCTATTGCTACCCTAATTCCTTTATCTCGCATCTTCCTGATATCACTATCAGCCTGACTCTTGATACCTACCGGCTACGGGGAACAATATCGTTCTATGGCCAGCCTACTGTCATTCCTCCTCTCAGATAAGAGCGTTATACTTAAACCCCCATATGACTATTATATGCTCAAGGTCAAGTTCCTCCTCCACGATCTCTCGACATGACTGGAACTCCGATCCTTTCGTTCCAAGACCCGGGGAATGTAGCAGGGCGAGGGTGGCCCCAATTGATGAGGTCGCGTACACTGGCAAATAGTGCTGTAGAGTTCATCGAATCTCGACCTGAGAAGGCGTTCGGATCAGACGTTGCCGAGATGATGGGATCCGAGACTCCTCAATTTGCCCCAGAGCTTGACCAATTCGTAGCATCATCAGAATTTCCAGAGTAAGTATGATCTTAAAACAGATGGGTTACTCAGCCACAGCTAATAGGAGGCAGGGAATATGTTTTCAAGGAATCAGAGCAGCGAATGACACGCTTTAAGGAGACGTTGGCGGGATTTTGCAAGATTATAGAGGAGCGGAAGCTTGACAAGAAACTCGGCATCGAATTAAAACGTCCCGGTGACTACAAGATGCAAGATGTTATACAGGTCGCTCAAGAGCTTCAGTCGAAACATAAGAACAGTTCCGAAGCTCGAGGATACCTAGGCAGGATCCGACGTTGTTTTCGACAAGTAATCGAGCACAGAGGAACTTTACATAACCTGCTGAACTTCGTACCGAATGATACCTACGGCTCGCCAATATGTGGAGGCTTCACGGTTATCCTAACAGTGAGCAGTCCGATGAGACCCTAAACCTTCATGGGCTGAGTGAAACTGACTTGTTCTAGGCAATCGACCGAGCCGAAGACCTGCGAGAAGAGGTCTACGCAGCCCTAGCGGAAATCCCGCGACAGCTACAGCGGACGAGCACTCTCATTGATATCCATAAACAATCCCGAAAGCTGAAGTCTGCCGCCGACTCAGTATTCATTGCAATATTCGAGGTCTTGGAGTCGATAATTAAGGAGCTCGCTAAGAGTATAAAGCGTGAGCATATCTATACCCCGTATCGAACGTCATCAAAGCTTACTGCTATCTAGGCAAGACCGTCAGCATAACTCTCAAGGGAGAACAGTACGGCATAAAGATCACAACGGCTATTGAGGATCTTGGTAAAGTAGTGAAGGCCTTCAATGAAGAGGCTAGGGTGTGTGATTCGAAGAGGCTGGGGCGAGTGGAGGAACATACCGTAGGAACAAGGTTGACGGTGGAGGATATGAGCATGCAAGTTGATGGTATTTTGGCCTCCTCTCTATTGCTATTGATCACCCTACTAATACTCACGTAGAATTCTATGAACAGTACAAGAGGGACCGAAATACCTTTTCACAAAGCATAGAATATCAAAACCGCTGCCTGGAAGAGCTTCCATCAATGGTGAATAAATTCTACCGCTTTCTTGCGAGCAATCCTTCTTTTGACGCGAAGAACGGGATGCGTAAGTCATTCCATAGACATTTCTCCTTGTGATTAGTCTTAACGCGCTATAAATAGTGGATCAATCTCATGCTACGAAGATGAAGATTTTGAATGAATGCACTCCTACCGAGCTAGCAGATGCGTCTTCGTCTTCCGCGGAGCAGTCGAGGGCTGCATTAATCGAGGGCCGCCAGGCTCTAGTGCGGAAGTGGATTCAAGAATCGAGGCTCGCCAATACAGATCCGCTAAAGGATGTAGACGACTGTCTTGGAAACATGAATACGATGAGACTCGGAGAAAAGGATAAGGTCCGCTGGATCATCGAGTCGGATGAAGTCAGGGGCTGGTTGACTTCACCCAACTCGAGCACCCTCGTCTTCGATGTAGAGACCCCGCCGCAGGACCTGGTCAATCTAATGACAACAGCTTCTGTCTTCCTCTTCAACAGCATCTCAACCACGGCCGGATTCCCGACTCTCGGCTACATGAGCAATTTCAGGACGGTCGACGACCCCGACCAGCTAGACTCCGGCCCACAGGCTTTAGTGGAGAGCCTCGTCGCGCAGTTGGTGCTATACATCGCAGAGCGCAGAACTTCTATCGACTTGGAGTTCCTGAAGAAGAAAAAGCTAAAGCACAAGTCACGGGGAACTCTCGCCAAGCTGATTAGCTTATTTGGCCGCCTGCTCGAGAAGTTGTGCGAGGACGATGAGGGAAACGTCGTTTTCATTATTATCGATTCCATCTCGCACCTCCAGGGCACCATGGAGGAGGCAACTGAGACTGTACTGCAGCTTCTCGACACTATCGACCAGGTCGACTCCGTAGTCAAGCTCCTCCTGACCGACGCCGGCTCGCCGCTCATGATGGAGGTCCAGGACAGACAGCTACCGGTGCTCTACGTGCCGGACAGCGTCGATGGAGGAAAGCAGGACCTCAATGTGGAGCTGCTCGAAGGGGATACGAGCCTCTCGATTGAGGAATTCCGGTCTTCGCTGAGGAAGTCGGACAAAGATGGAGATTCGTTCGATAGTGATGACTCTGGTGATTATGACAGCGTTTATGAGGATAATTATGTAATTGATGCTTGAGCTACCTAGCCGTCGAGTGGGATTAGAAGAAGGGATCGCCGCAGAGGCCTGGGATAAATGAGCAAGGCATTGCCTGATATTTCTTTTAGTCATCTTAAGATACATTCTAGTAACCTCATACCTGCACAGCTAGGAACGCTCGTATCATTTTCAATATCAACATTAAGACATACACACACACACACACACACACACACACATATATATATATATATATAAGATAGCTCCTAGTCACCGACAAGACCCTATGGGGTATCTGTCACACAGAATATCACATGGAAGCGCCGCCAAGACTAGTTCGTCATGAGCCTGATGTCTATTGGAGATCAATATGAGTGCAAGATGCAATGGAACCAACGTGCATTGGAGAATAGCTAAGAGAATAACGTGTATATATACGCAGAAGATTCCCGGACGAGGTCAAGAGAGAACTTAGACTCTTAAGTCCCTTGAGACCAAAGATAATTATTAGTTGAAATCAAATCTCAGTTCCAAACCAACTAGCCCTTGTCACAGTATCTGTATAGTGGGTTGTAGGACGAGGAACTTTAGTAGCGAGAGATCCCAGAATCTATCTGAGTACCTACAGTACAAAGACTGATTTATCCGTACATCAATAATACTCTTCCATTCACTGATATTTTTACAATACTAGGTAGCCATACCTAGTGCCACATCTGCCAACAGTATCAGATATCTGTTAAATATTTCAAGCAGTACAAGGGAAACAGGAATAGAAAGTGATAAGACGACTAGCCCACTAAAAGCTGTCACGGACAAGTGACATCTAGGCAAATAGCCCTAGATCGGTTTAGAGACGAACTTATCTATTGGTTAATGTATTGATGGACCTTGGGTTGATGATTGCCTTTTTCCGGGCTAGATATTGGGTCCTCCTGTCTTCTTGACCCCCGGACGCTAGAAGATATCTCACTGTCAACCAGCATTTGCTTTGGCATTCATGGGGTGTGTCTATGTTTCGTAGCAGCAAACCAAGTCACGTTCGCATCTGTAGCACCGTGCATAGATGATAATAGGCAACGTTGTGCAGGAAATTTCTTTGTTTTCTAAGCAAAGCATTAGATTAAAACGACGACTCAACACTTCCCCTGATGCTAATAAATATCGCCTATGCTGTTACAAGTACTCGCTTTAGACATAAAAACTACAGTTGAACGCTGTAAAAAATCGACAAACTTATTTACCACTATAGTAACAGACCCCAACAATTGCTTTATCCCTGAACGCCCCTCCCCGGAGCTAAGGCATCTATGAAGAACTCCTTGGCCTTCCTAGGTATAATTGGGTTGCCCGATGAAGAAATCTCACAAACGCCGTCTTCCTATGCAGTATCGGTCTACCATGAAAACCCAAGGGTAGACGGCATGGGCCTTTTTTGACAACCAGTTGCTGCCTGTAGCAGCCGTATCGAAAATCGAACGTAGATCGTTAGTCGTATGCTAGATGCGGAATCAAGCCTCTATCGGCTTTGCCCCAATCGTCGTTTGCGTTCTTCTTTCTCTCGCCTCAACTTTTCCTCCAGAGCTTGCTCTCGTTTGTCTTCCTCCCGAGCTAGACGCTCAGCTGCTCGCTCTTCATCGTCAATGTCTGACATTCCTGCTTCCATGTCGCTAGAGCCGTCAGAATCATAACCGTAACCACGACCACGAGGATCGGGCTCTTCCTCTTCGTCATCGTATTCGATAAAATCGTCCAACTCGTCGTCGTAGTCATCCTCGTACCGATCTCGGCGACCTGATCGTGGAGGCGCGAGAAGTCCACCGGCAGGAGAAGATCTTGGACGCTGTTTGGTTTTAGAAGATGCTGCTTTGCTTGAGGTCGCTCCGGGACGAGGCCGAGCAGTCCCGGTATAACCGGTTGTAGCAGTAGCCGACTTTTTTATCTTCTTTTCCTGAGACTCCCCTCCGGAAGAGCCCGGCCTCTGCTTGCTACCTGCTTTCATATCCTTGGCCGGTCCATTCCGAGGCACATCTCGTGAAGGCCCCCCTGAACGTGCTGCATCGCGGGCTGACGTGGCAGACGGCCTGCCATTTCCGAGGTACGGTGTTCCTGCCTTCCCCTTGACACCAGGCTTCTGCTCCGGCTTGACCACGTCCCGGTCTTTCTTGTTCGAGCCTTTATCGATAGCTTTGTGCTGGATCATACCCACTTTGCCCATCGTCTGCTGAGCTTTTGCAGCTCGTGCCATGGTCTCGGCAAATGATCCTTTCTTGGGTGCTCGCGATGGATCCGAGGCTGTCGGGGTCGTGGGAGACGGCTTAGCCGGCGGTACTTTTGAGGCACCTAGAGAGGACGAGCTAAGTTTAGGCCGACTAGCAAGGTTTGAAGACTGCTTCTGTAGGGAAGCGCCAGACGATCCAGGCATCGGCCTACCATTTGACGAAGGGAGCACGCGCTGATTATTTTTGTTCGGCGTGGGAGGTTGATATGGACGCCCGTTAGTAGACGAAGAATTTGTGCGGTGAGGCACGTCAGGTTTTGTGGATGTGGTGTTTCTCAAGGGCGCAGTTTTAACTGGCCGCGATATCGAGCCGGACCGCTCAGCTTCTCCTTGCGCATTACGATTAACCTTACTCGATGGGTAAGAGCCATCAGGTTGCCGTGCCTTGGCGAGTTTCGTCGACGTCACGCCGCTTGCATCGTCCTCCGCCTTTCGCTTGACTCCGGAAGATGGGGGTGCTCTCGCAGGCGGTGCAGACGATGACTGCCCGCCGGAAATCTCAGCAAGGAGATCACCGATCTATTGGCGCGGTCAGGCTAGAACTAAGGTCACGAAGCATCTCGACAATGGTCCGCTGTGGATACGTACTGGCATGATGGCGAACCTGAGGCCCAGGTGAACAGATTAGACGGTAGGAAAACCCCGTTCGCGTGCAGTCGGGTGGCCGTCACAGCGTGTCGTGAGCCTAAGGCGTCATAAATTGACGGGCTGTGTCATGTGTGACTGTAGGCTAGTAAGTAAAAGAGAAACGAGGAAAATGGCGGTGCCAAGGATCATGTAAAGTCTCAGACGAGGCCTTCGCGACAGACGGATGCGGCGGGCGAAGCAAACACGACGAGGCGCACAAAGGATGCCTGTATGGGGTTGTCGGGTGGCCTGAGCTAGAAGTTGGTGCAAAAAAAAGTATTATGGAATAGCCAAGTCTCGTGCCATTTCCCTTGCGAGAACCTTAGGACAAACGCCAGGGCCGGATGTGGCTTGGCTACGTCATTTTGCGGCTTTCATTCGCTGGCGGGAGAGTGCAGGTGGCAGCTGCTGGGCGCCAGTGACAGCCCAGCCACAATGCTCGGAGTTACGCCCCGTTCGTGCATTTTAACCCCATCCGGCCTAGCTTGGTATCTACCCGGTATCAGCATCGACCCTAATCAGGTGATTAAGAAGCGGACCCGCCTAATCGCCCACCCACCAACAGCTTGCATGCGCAAAACGCTGTAAATTTCGAGGGAAACTTTTCTGGCCGAAGCCTTTCCCACATCCCACTCTCGACCTCGTCACACCGAACGATCAACTACACAGAACTCGAAGGCTCAGTCTCCGCCCAGGTTTGCGGTTAAATTGATTGATTTCTCGTGTTCTTTATCAACTCTCTCACCCACCGTAAGTCCTGTCCTGCCCCGCCCTGTCCTGTCCCGCCCTGTCCTGTCCCGCCCTGTCCTGCGACATTTGCGACTTGTCTGCTCGTCCATCTGCGAGCCATCCGAATCGCAAAGCCACGAAACCACCAGACTGACTGAGAATACTCGCGCGCAGTACCACTCTACCACAATGAAGCACCTCGCAGCTTACCTCCTTCTTGGCCTTGGTGGCAACACCTCGCCCTCCGCCTCCGACATCAAGGGTGTCCTCGAATCGGTCGGTGTTGAGGCTGATGGCGACCGTCTGGAGAAGCTCATCTCTGAGCTCAAAGGCAAGGACATCAATGAGGTGGGAATCTACGTGCTTCGTGCTTACGGCCAAAATATAACTGGACTAACGCGCTGCTCTAGCTGATCTCTGAGGGTTCCTCCAAACTCGCATCCGTCCCCAGCGGTGGTGGTGGCGGCGCGGCTGCTGCCGGTGGCGCTGCTGCCGGTGGTGCTGCCGCTGCCGAGGAGAAGGCCGAAGAGAAGGAAGAGGGTACGTTTCTCTCCTCCTTCCTAAGGCGATTATATGTCGACTTGACGAACGCTAACATTCATGGCAGAGAAGGAGGAGTCCGACGAGGACATGGGCTTCGGTTTGTTCGACTAAGCGAGCGTTGTACCCTATCAGGTCGACGAGGCATACCGAATTGGGAGAAGTCGCACGGAAATGGACTGCGATGGTCTTGCATGGCATATGGCGTGGAAGGATTTGCATTTGATCGTTCTCTACGGAATCGGGTTCAACTGAGGTATCGCGAGGCGGTTAAGGCAAAATACAAACACAGTCCTGCTTCTCCAGTCAGCTCCTGTTCTCTAATATGTGTGCATCTCGCCTGTGACACTTTTTCGTGATACTTTTGCGATTGACATGTCGTGGAACCACCTTAGGATCTGACCACGATGTGATATGCCCATCCGCGTATAGGGACAAAGCTTAGGTAAGGAATGTTCTCGCGTAGCTTTGGAGCGTATGAGTGAAAGGTTTGTCTCACCCTTTTTTTCTTTTTTCTTTTTTGCTCATTCGTATGAAAACAAGGCATGGTTTGTGTAGCTGTGACGCAATGGAAGAAGACGGTAAGCTGTATGCAGGATATACAGGGCGGGAGTGTATAGCTCAGGTGAGTGGTGGATGTAGGTACCTAAGGTATGTAGTATTATAGGTAGTACAAAGAGGGGCAAAGGCTCAGAAATGACGACTGAATATTATTATTTATGCGACAACACGAATGTTTGCACTAACCGAGTCCGCAATCTCGCCTGCGGGCCCTGATTGGCCCGAGGCGCCGTTGCCCCGAACAACGGGCCAGGAACAAAACTTGCCAAGAATAGTGGGATTCAGGGAGCCCGCCCGGGACACCCTCGACTGGCGTCAACGCGACAAATACTCTTGCACTCCACGCCGCATTCCTGCCAGTCTTGCTATCTCCATCACCACTTTTTGGGCCATGGGCTGCTTCGACACGTAGAACATCCATTATTCCCGTAGGAAACAACTCCCATTTGCCCATTCGACACGTGCGAGTCCGTTGCTTATTTTCGAACTCCATATTTACAACAGAAAAAGACCATGTCGGCCGCTTCGCCCACGCCCGCAGCGGCCAGCCACCACGCCGCGCCCACCAGGAAATCCTCTCTCCGGTCAGGGCTGAGGAACCCCTCTTCCAGGTCCCAGCTTGCCCGCGCCGAATCGAATCCAATGCCAGCCGCCCACGCGTCTAAATCGCAGTATGCCGTGCACGACAGTTCTGATGACGAGATCCCTGTGCCTATGAAGCTCAGCGCTCTCACGAAGGCCCTGCTTAATGATGGTGGAGCCGAGCCAGAGCGGGATTATGGTCGCGTGCGGACTCGAGCTCAAGCCCACCGGCCTCCGTCCCCGGTCCTGGCCGAGCAAGAGAAGCCCGTCAAGAGACGCAGCATCCTCAGTGCGTCCGCAGCCTCGCTGTCCGATGAGAAGAGACAAACTCGTGCTAGTAGTGCTCAACTATCGTCGCGGCAAACATCACCCGCCCGGAGTCAGGCTAGCAGAGAAGCCAGCCCCGTGAGGAAAAGAGTTGTTCGGTTAAGTGCTTCCAATCAAGGGGCTGCTGCTGCTGCTGCCGCCGCCGCCCAGTTCAAACCTACAAAGAGGAGGTCCACGTCACTTTCTGCTTCTCAGAGGAGGGACCGACCACCTAGCCGGGAGAGTGCTGTGGAGGAGAGGGCCAATGCTTCAGATCTCAAGGACAAAGACAAGGACAAGGACATCAACACACCAGGACAACAAGGTCGGGTCGTCAGGATTGCTGTTGGGTCGTCGGGTAGTCGGGGCCGATCATCTGGCTCCTCCGTAGTGTCCTCTAGGAGAGCCGACTCTGCCTCACACCGCTCCCATATATCCCAGTCTGACGAGAACGAAATGCCGGAAGCTCCACAAACCGTAGCTCGTCAACAGCCCGAATCAAATGTGGGCAGCGGTTCTCGAATCGGCTCCAACGGGTCTAGGAGTCGCTACGATGAAAACCAAGCTATCCAGGGTTCGATGCGCGTCAAAAGGGTTGGTAAAGTCCCCGGCAGCTTCTTGAGCGGGCCAGCCCGCCGTGGGCGCAGGAGACAAAGCGAAGAAGATGCCGAAAATGAAGGCGAAGGGTTGGGGCCTAATCAGGACGCTGACGACCAGCAAGGCCAAGATCTCGGTGAGCTAGAGCCGGCGGACAACCTTGCCTCTTCGTACTACGTGCCCGATCGTCTTGCCTCGGGGAGCCCTGTCAGTGGCAGGAACTCCGCGAGAGCAATCCACAAGAGGGAATCGTCTATTTTAGGCGGAGGCCGGGGGAAACAGTCCCGTCAAAATTCCCCCGAGCACGACGAGATTCCTATCCCACATTATAGGATCCCGCCTCCACGATCAGACATGCCCTCCAGACAAGATCAAGAAAATGAAGCTCCATCAACGTTCAAGAGGAGCAGACCTGCAGGCAGTTCCCTGTTGGAGAGAGAAGCTGCAAAATCTTCAATTCGTCCTTCGAGCGCTGATATTGGTTCCTTGCGGACTGTCTCTCCTGACCGTAAGGCTCTGTCATCATTGAACCAGAATACACCCCGCCGAGCAGCACCGGCACCCCCTCCAAAGATGTCTATCTTGGATGCTGCTACATCCACAGCAGGGGCAGCCACTACAGCCCAGTCTGGCCGAAGACGAAACTATATGAAGGTTAATGGGAAGTGCTACACCCGAATCGATTCACTAGGACGTGGAGGAAGCGGGAAGGTATACCGAGTAGCAGCGGACAATGGCAAGATGTTCGCTTTGAAGCGCGTCTCTATCGAAGGCGCCGATGAGAATACGGTTCGTGGTTACAAGGGCGAAATCGACCTCCTGAAAAAGTTGGCCAACGTCGAACGGGTCATCACTCTTTATGACTACGAAATGAATGAGGAGAAGCAGGTCCTTAGCCTTGTAAGTATTATTATTCCCGGGTTTCACCATGAGAATGAACTAATATGACGAATAGCTCATGGAAATGGGCGAGCTGGATCTTAACACACTTCTTCGGTTGCGCTACTCTCCCGAGAGTGCGAAGTTCGACCCTGCCTTTGTCCGTTACTACTGGCAAGAAATGCTTGAATGCCTGGCTTCAGTCCACGCGTGCGATATTGTCCACTCGGATCTGAAACCGGCCAATTTCGTCCTAGTCCAAGGCCGCCTCAAGCTCATAGACTTCGGCATAGCGAATGCCATCCAGACCGACCAGACGGTCAACGTGCACCGCGAGACGCAGATCGGCACGCCAAACTACATGAGCCCTGAGAGCCTGATCGACTCCAACTCGGCGGACCCGAGCAGCCGGCGGATCAGCACCAACCCGGCGCGGCCGAAGCTCATGAAGCTGGGCAAGCCGAGCGACATCTGGAGCCTGGGCTGCATCCTCTACCAGATGGTGTACGGGACGCCGCCGTTCGGGCACATTCCGAACCAGATGGCGCGGTGCCACGCCATCATCGACTGGAAGTACGACATCGCGTTCCGCGACCGCGGCATCGGCGACGCGCCCGTGCCGCCGAGCCTGCTCCGCACGATGCGCCGCTGCCTCAGCCGCGACCAGCACCTCCGCCCCACGTGCGAGGAGCTGCTCTCCGCCGCCGACCCCTTCCTCTTCCCCGTCGAGACCCCCGAGGGCTCCCTGCCCATCACCGAGGAGCTCCTCGGCCGCATCATCCAGAGCGTCGTCACGCGGTGCCGCGAGCGCATGCCCACCGACGCCGAGGCCCTCAGCGCCTGGCCCCAGGCCTACTGGGGCAGCGTGGCGAAGGCCGTCGGGAGGGACCTGAGGTCTTCTCCGGAGGGGAGGTAGTCGGGCTGTAGAGATGCCCCACGTTTCCTGGTTTTCATCCTTTTCCTTTTTTCACTTTTTTCGTTTCAACAAGAGCTTACGAACTTTGAATTTTCTTATGAGGATGGGTTGGTTTATAAGGAGAGGGGGGCGCGGGGGGCTTGGAAAAAGCAAATACCCTGTCTAGTTGTTTGGATGGATGGACAGCAAGTGTCGAGCCCAAGGATTATTAAGATCTTGGGGGGTTGGATTTCGGTCTCCCCGGTTGAAGATCCCCATTATGTCCTGTTGATTGATTGATTGATTATGCTGTTGGATCGTTACCTGTCGTTTCTCGTTATTATTCCCCCCTTCCACGCCATATTTCTGCTATCACAGCTAAGGAGTTTTTTTCGGGGCTCGGGGGCTTTGGGTTCTCTTTTCTTGTTATGTGTAGAAGAAGAAACAACGGGCAGCCGGCCTTGATGATGAAGTCTTTGATTAGCGATTCCCCTTCCCCCTGTTTCCATGTTCGATATTTTTCTTTCCTCCCTGAAGAGACATATATATCTTATTGTTAATGGAAAATTTCACGCAATGATCATTCTTTTGACAATTTTATGCCTCTGTTCCCAGATACGTACGAGATCTTGTCTACCTACTTACGGATTATGGAACCATATGGTATAGGACAAGTAGGGAGATCTCGGCTCGAGACTAGCTGCAAATACGTGTGTTTGTCAAATAAGGAGTTTTAGGTATCCTGCTATTTTTTACACCCGCCTGAGATGCTTCAGGGGCTCTTTCACCATTATATGCTCTCTTGTACACGACCGAAGTCTCTTCTTACTGAGAGCTATATAACGCTGGTCCTTCCATGAATGTATTGAGATATCGGCTAAGCCCTCTGCGATGCGGGCAGGGTAGCTCTTTCGAGTCTACCCTTAATGCACCAACATATTTCTTTCCTCTTCCTTTTCATCCGATCAGCCCCCCTCTCATCAGCCCTTCTATCTCTCTCCCCAACACAAGCGTCACGACCCCCGGGTTTTTTTTTTTAACGCTCACGGCCCCAGGACCTCGAGCTCGCTGATGCGCAGCACGGTGTAGCGGTGCTTGCTGTGGACGCGCTGGGAGCGGCGGTTGCGGCGCTTGGTCTTGACCTTGACGCGCAGGGGCTCGGTCTCGACGCCGAGCACGACGGCGCGGCACACAAACAGCGACCCGTCGATCCAGGGGGAGCCCCGGAGCGTGTAGTCGCGCGACCCCAGCACCGACGCCCGGTCCAGCCGCAGCACGTCCCCAGGGTTCACCCCCGGCATCCGGAAGGGGAGCCGCACCGCGTCGCCCGCCGTCACCAGGTACGGGAACCCGTGTATGTGCACCGTCACGTAGTGCCCCGGCTGCGCGCGCAGGAGCGGCAGCAGCTGCGCTACCGAGTCCGCGGTCGCAGTTGGTGGTGGTGGCGGGGTTGCGCCCGGCGAGGGCGAGCTGCTGGGCTGAGTGCGGGTGGGCGAGGGCTTGGCGGCCGCCTTTGGGGCTTTGCCGGTGCGTGTAGATAAACTGCTCGGGGGTATCGCCGGTTCGACCTTCTGCGGCGTGGTTGAGAGGGCCCGGGCTCGGATCGGGAGGAGGAAGGTAGGCGGAAGGCGTGTGACGGGCGTCCGGAGCTCCAGGACGGAGCGGAGTAATGAGCGGCTCATGGTGGCTATGGTTATGGCGATGGTAAAAAGCTCAAGGGGAGAGTCCAATTGACTTGTTTTGCCTCCGCCTGGTCCGCCCAATATTGGTTCGACTCGCCAGAAATAGTTGGACGTGAAGCTCTCGAAAGCAGAAAGTCGCTGAACGTTGAAAAGACCCACTAAAATGGACCTTAGAGAAAAGTCAAAGTGGAGCACCGCCCACCTAATTTTCCGGATCGTGGCTGGAAATGTGGCTGTAGCGTCTGATAGTGGCGGGTCCCTCTTATAATCGCTACTTTTTTTTCTACTTTATCAATTCCATTATTTCGTATCAGTTACCCAGTCGGCGATACTGAACGACTGAGCACTGAGCACTGGTATTCTTAAAAACCTACACCACTTCACAATAAGGAACCTAGGTAGTTGGGAGCGAATATAACAGGCCTGATTCACACTACTCAGTCGTCGCGCAAAGTCCCTCTCGAGGGCAAAACCATCCATCATGGTAAGTGGCGATCTACGACCTCCTGGCATACGCTCAATGGATGCTAATTTATGACAGCCTCAAAATGAATATGTACGTATATAAAAACCCCACAGTCTATTCCTAGAATCTCGATACGAACGACCTACGCGAGGCCGGTAACGAGCATCGTATGCTTCCATACCAGCCGTGACCTGAGATTTCCCACGAGCCGCATACTCTTTGACACGATGGGAGGGACAAGAATAACCTTTTTTTCTCTCTCACAGATGGAGCGCCACGCCAAGATCCACGGCCGCCGCCTGGACCACGAGGAGCGGACGCGCAAGCGCAAGGCGCGCGAGGAGGCGCACGGGGCGAGCGAGAAGGCACAGAACCTGCGGGGCCTGAGGGCCAAGCTGTACGCGCAGAAGCGGCACAAGGAGAAGATCCAGATGAAGAAGCAGATCAGGGCGATGGAGGAGCGCAACATCCAGTCGGCCGGCGACCGGGACCCCTCGACCCCGCTGCCCAGCTACCTGCTCGACCGCTCCAACCCCACCCAGGCGAAGCAGCTCAGCAGTTCGATCAAGAATCGCCGGGCCGAGAAGTCGGCGCGCTACGCTGTGCCTCTCCCCGAGGTGAGAGGTATCAGCGAAGAAGGTGAGCATGGAATTCCTCTCTTTCCCCCTCCCCCTGAGCGGCTCCCTGAAGCATGCCGCCCCGGATTCACGAGACAACGGGCTATGGGCGCTCTGGCATACCTTTATTCCTGGATTTTGGAAAGATCGCTTACGATATATCGCGCAGAAATGTTCAAGGCTGTGGCCACTGGTAAAAAGGGGACCAAGAGCTGGAAGCGAATGGTGAGTGTAGAAACACCTTCGACCCCATGATTGTATGGCTAACATGTCTCTAGTATGTGTTTTTGCCCTACCCGCCAATGCTAACCCCTTCTGCAGGATCTGGGATGATCTTAGAAGGGAATTTATAGGGTTGAGAGCAACATGTTAACATGAAATAGGGTTACCAAACCTACATTTGTTCCTCCCAACTTCACGCGAAGACCGGTCAAGTAAGCAATCTTCGATGGCGCCTACTACATAGCACCCACTAACGGCCTTATCAATAGATACGAGCGTTTCATCCGCCCTATGGGTTTACGGTAAGGCAACGCATCCTTATACAAACTCGATAGCCAAACTAGTATTGACTCATAATCCTCTAGATACAAGCGTGCAAACGTGACCCACCCTGAACTGAACGTCACTGTCCAACTTCCTGTACGTGGTTTTGCTGCTCACAAAACTCCTTTCCTAGCAGGCCTCAGGAAATCTTTTTCGTGATCATCTTTAGTTCCTGTGGCCCGACCTAGGGTCCCCCTCTTCTACGTTAACCTCTACGTTAACCTAACACTTGTGGCTCTGACATCTTACCCTCTGCAGATCCTTAGCGTCAAGAAGAACCCCAACAGCCAGCTGAGCACCCAGCTGGGAGTGCTCAGCAAGGGCACGATCATCGAGGTCAACGTCTCGGAGATGGGCCTGACCACCGCTTCCGGCAAGATCGTATGGGGAAAATGGGCCCAGATCCAGAACAACCCCGAGGTGAGCTTTCCTATCCTTTCTTGCTTGGAATCTGCGCACCTTATCACTAGACTAACGTATGTTGCTATTTAGATGGATGGGTGTGTGAACTCTGTGCTGTTGGTCTGAAGTCGCCTTGGGCTCAGCCGCGATGGGACGGAATGAGTGATGGTGACTTGGAAAAGATGAAGAAAATCGGTGAGAAGGGGGGGGTGGTGAGGTTGAGTGTAATTGAGAAATTCACGCGCGGAACTAGGCGTCTGGCGATAATTGACGAACGACGGCGATGATATGCTAGAGGCAAAGCACGCGGTGTCGCGGGCATGGGGTATCGTGCTCAGAAAACCACGCTTAGCAGATCGGAAGAAGGGACGCCATTCATGACGGTTTACCAGAATAGTTTTTTGTGTCCATTTCTCCCAGGACGTGAATTTAAAGAAAAAAAGAAAAGACATGTTTCTCACGAGGGGGGAAACCTCTCTCCTGTCTGGGCCGGAGGCATCGTGGCGGCGTAGACATATAGATATAAAACTTGTATTCAGGTATCTAATGCGATATCCAGTTTACTGGAGAAGGCAACCTACCGTTCCTATACAGTATAACTTCTGTTATGATCCGATCCGATTTGATTCCTGTCGTTTTGCCTCTTCATATCTTTGTAGGCATTCATTAAGATTCCAACACTCATGTCAGTATCAAGCCAGCACCCTTGATGCTTTCAATCCAGGAGAGCATCACATAACCATCCCCTTAGGAACTCCACAGACCAATGACAAAAGGCAAATAAAGCAAATGTATTCCCAGTCAAGTCTACTATGGCGGTCATGACCAAATGCATTTCCCGTCTGGGGCGAATCAAATTTATATACCGCTAACGCCTCCTATCCCAGACCCAGTACGGTGCCCAATTGAAACCTAGAAAAAGGAAAAACACCCCCAAGAATAACCACTATTTTACTGTCCTTGTCCATCAACCCCATAATCACCTACATTCGAGAATTATGTTTCTTCGAACACGCGACTCATCGGGGTTAAGATAGATAGACTACTATCTTAAGCATCAAATCCACATCTTCGTCTTAAAGCCCCAAATCAAGTATTCGCTCGAGTGCTGAGATTTGAACTGTCTCATCACGCTGTGGTTTTATTTTTGGGGGTTTGCAAAATTCGGCTATGGCGGTATGGCGCCCAAAAGAAAGATCAAATTCGACGTTGCGAAAATTGTGACGCTTATCAGGACTCATGATGACCACAAGCAGCCTATGGAAGGATATTCGCTCGCAAGTAAGGAAAAGGGAGGGGAGAAAAAAAAATCAATGTAACAATCGAATGTGGGGGGTATTCAGAGCAGAATTTCTGGACCACGTTGGGCCATATACGTGGGAATGAGTAGATCATGGGAGCAGCTTGTTCTCATCCCTCGCTTTCAAGGCGGTATTTATACTTGCAGCTTTGCGTCGGATGGTGCAATCCGAAATGGCGAACTATGGAGGTCTGAAGTAGATATCAAGACTGTCTCTCCGATCTCTATGCTTGTAGAGTCGGCAAAATTGCTGCATATCGTTGTGAAGACGCCGAGGACAAGACCTACGTTATGATCATGCCTCGAAATCAGAAGTTAAATTGGGTACCGTAATGATCGACGCCCGAAGCCAGCATCATTGAGGGATACTAATCCGTGATGTATTTTGCATGTGATGTGCTGATCAAGCACTCGTCTCGTCAACTCATCACATTGAGGAGAAAGCCATATGAACGTTGTCTGATAGGGTTGGATATGGCAAGGTAATGCTAAAGAAGCCAATCAGGGCAGCTCTCTAAGCTTCAAATCCCTGCCATGATCTCCGTAGCCACCCAAGTACCAGGTTGCATATGGCTTAGTGGATTCCTTCGGCTTGTGCGGCAGATTAGCTGCACCAGAGGTGGCGGGCAACGACGAGACGGCTGCAATAGCAGCTTGCTCATTCGCTTGACGATTGTTATGGGACTGTGGGTTGCTAGGATCGTGCAAACGTCCATTAGAACGCATTTCCACAATCGTTTTAACCACTTCCATTTCATCGTTCTCTTTGTCGTTGAGCATGAGGCGCTGTGCCAATGTCATCCGGCCCCCATTTCTAGTTCGTTCTTGTAGAGCAGCCTCTCGCATAGCAGGGTCATGTTTAAAGCGGCACTTGCCCTTTTTGCCACAGGTTCCTCCAGTCGAGTAGTACTTGCAATGATTTGAGACATCAGCTCGTGAGATAGGCGGAGGGGGCAAGAAACCGCTCGCTGGCTTTCCAGTTGGCAAGGCCTCAGGTTTCCCATCGTCAGATTCGTCATCCGATGACTCTGACTCCACACTGGCCCGCATTTCGTCACCCTCATCGTTGGCTGCTCGTTTTCGCTTCTCGAGCTTCCGTTCGACCTTGGCCAGACGCTTTCGCAACCTGTCAGCTTCTGCCTGATCTTTGTCGACCTTAGTGACGGGGGTCTTGCTAGAGTCAGCGGTTGCGGGTTCCGTGGTCAAGCCAGCAGCATTCTTCTCTTGAATCCGTGCTTTTGTTGGGTAATTGGCTCTTCGCTTTGAAAGCCAATCTCCCAGGTCCTTGATGCTGTAAAATGTGAGATAACTTGGTCGACACCAGTGCAACGGGGTGTACTTACACTATCATATCTGAGGCGAGCACCTCTTCTAGACGTTGCTCCTCGTCAATGATACCATCATCGGAATCATTGTCTCCCGGGGTCAGTCCTAGTGTGTTGGTCTTGCGCTTCTTCTTCTTGGCCGAAGCTGGGTCAGACTTCTGATTATTGAGCCCGTGTGTAGGCCGCTGCTCTCTATGGCGAAACTTCTCGCCTCGATCAGTCTGGGAATGACGGCCTCCCCTGTTAGAATAGTTGAGGCCATCACGGCCATGACCTCTGTTACTAGACCCGTAGTGGGGATGAGAAGGCCCTGTGTACTGGGGTGCGGGTGCGGAGGGGTAATTGTATGAGGTCTGTTGATAAGGAGTAGGCTGGTGATGAGTACTAGGAGGGTACGGTTGGCCGTAGCTAGGGCCGGTATGAGTAGAGTGATCAGTGCGTTGATCAAAACCCATGCGAAGGGGGGGCGCTATCGAATGATCGGACTTGTGACCACCTCGGTCACCCTGGAACCCCCCACGACCACCACGATTGCCATAGGGGTACGAATGGCCTTGATCAGCCCATTGCTGGGAAGGATAGTCATTGGGGGGTTGGCCATATGTAGCTGCGTATGGCGGGCGAGAAGATTGGGTAGGAAACTGGGATTGATAGCCCTGAGCAGGCTGTGGCGGGAATCCTTGGGGTGCATAGTTGGGGTGGTAATTGGAAGGAGGAAGAGGAGAATGGGTCTGAGGATGATTCAGGGGCGAAGCGCCTTGCCAGTATGTATTGGGTTGCGGCGAGCTGTAGGGTGCACCGCCAGGAGACTGGTACTCTTGATGCTGGTAATAAGGCGAGCCATACTCGCTTCGTCCGGGTGCCTGGTGGTGGCCTCGGGCTCTGCCACTGTTGACCATGGTAGAATGACCACCGCGAGGAGGTGTAGGGGCATACGGCTGTCCTTGGTTGTAAGAAGGGTATGTGGTTGGCGCTGACGAGGGAGGAGGAGGAGGGGGTGCGTAGGGATAACTGGCCATCTTGGTGGTTGGGAGGACTACCAAGTAGTGCGTGCAACTAGACGAAGAGGAGAGGAAATCGAGGAAAAGAACAACAAAAAACCTGGATAATTGTCAGAGTGTTGTTCTAGTCGCTGTGTAGATGAGTGGTTGGGCAGGAAGAGATGATAGAAAGAGGAGGTAGGGGGAGAAAAGGACAAGACATACTATTCAGCTGAGGTTGCGATGGGTCGGAGGCTGCCCAACTCTGTAAAATTACAAAAACAAGGTTCGAGGAGAGGAGCTGGCAATTGACTAGAACTTCAATGCTTGGACATCTACTTGGATGCCTTACTCATCAGTAGTGAGTAGTAATAGGATAGGAGTAGTAGTATATTGGAGAAGGCCGACGGCAGTCCAGGAATTACCAGAGATGCATCAGCAATGGACTGGACTGTTTGTCTTGTCCAGCTGGTGAGGCTTGACTGCGTGTATTAAACGGCTTGCCAGGGAGATAGCGCGATGATTTCACCGGTACGAAAGATCGTCGCCAACTAAGACGTGCTTGGAGCCTGATAGTTGTCACTTGGAATCCGAAAGGGGTCGTCCGGGGATGGGTTGGAAGACGATCTACGTAGATGATGGGAAGTTGGTTGGTGTTGTCTCCGTGGATTCCTGGTCTGCCCAGAAGCTTTCAAAATCTAACGGCACTAAAGTCTTTAGTGCGAGTCTAGTCGAGGCGCTACTACCTAGTAGGCACCAGGTTCCCGTCTGCTGCTGTAAATTTATCCGGCATACAACTGGAGTTTATCCGAGTTAGGTAACTCCCTGCAGCCTCAGGTGCTGAACTGAAGTCTGTGCGTTCCATCCATATCCTCTCCCACATGCTAAACTAGTACACTACTGTGATGATATCTTGGTCCCCGTTTCTTTTTAATGGTGGGGCACAATTCCCATTGCACGTCTTGCATGTATACAGACAGAGCATTAGTAGAAACCCTAAGGTTTCAACAAAGGTCTTTTAAATGAGAGAACCATGACACCTAACCACCACCACATATCACCAAAATGTTCATCTTGGTTAGTTTTGCTTTTTTTTTTTTTTTAAACTTTCTAAAATCTCAACACGCTTCGTTTCGTTTGACTAACCTTTCTAATGAACAAACACAGACGAAGATTGCGGATCTCGTGCAGATCACGCCGTCGCAGTTCGACCAGCAGAGTCACATCGCCATAGAGAACAACATCAACGCCAAGTACTCAAACCGCGTGATCCAGAAGGTTGGCCTCTGCATCTGCATGTACGACCTGCTGTGGGCTTCTGAGGGGCTCATCGGCCATGGTACTGGCTTGGTCAACGTCAATGGTGTGCTTGTTTTGACTTCCTTTTCTCTATGCCTCTGTTTCTTTTGAACAGAATGACTCATGTTTTTATACAGTTGAATTTCGCATGATCGTCTTTAGACCTTTCAAGGGTGAGACATTATTCGGCAGGATCAGCAGTGCTACTCAGGAGGGTCTCAGCAGTACGACTACCCATCCGTCCTCCTCCTGAAATCCATCCCTTAAGAGAGCACGGGAGCCATCACTAATAGACACCACCAGTTCGCACTGAGTTTTTTGAAGATATCTTTGTATCCTACAAGGAGCTGCCAGAGAGCACAGAATTGTGAGTAACGTGCGATCTGTCATTGCATTACCTGTCTGCTAAATTTCTTGTAGTGATCACAACGAAAAGGCTTGGGTTTGGATCGTGGACGAGGAGAGAATGCACTATGATAAAAACGAAATGGTGCGCTTTCAGGTCATCGATGAGACGTGGAGAGATCAGGTACCAGACAGTGCAGAGGAAGAAGCTCTTGATAAGGCGAAGAAGCTTTCTCCTTACAGCATATCGGGAACCATGATGAAGGAAGGACTTGGTATATGTCTATGGTGGGACGACAGTTGATGGATACAACGTTGTAGCAACTACTACACCTCTATACCTTGTGTGATACGCATGGATTTGGCGTTCAGGAACCATTATCTGAGATGGGCCATCCAGATTTTGCTCTATTTAGAAATGATACCCTTGAGCAATCTATCCTCCACCCCGTCCAGAACCGAGTAGTGCTCAACCACTGCAAGATTTTCTGCCTCAGTCTTGAACTGCTTATCAGGGTCAACTCCAGGTCCGAACATCTGAGGGGCTGCCTGAGGTCCCATTGCGCCCATCTGCTGGGCCATTTGGCTTGCAGCTATACTCAAGTCAGATATTACATGTCAAATGGTCAGGTAGCTAGAGGAAAAGGGGGCTTACCATTTTCGCTCCCAAGCAAGAAATTGAAGACGGACTGCAGGCCGAATATACACAAGAAATACCAACTGATGCTTGACATCCACCGGGGATCCATCTCCTTGGTGGCCACACCGGCCTGCAGCATGCTCTTGAACTTGATGGTGAGCGGGAAGGGCAGCTTGATAATGACAAAACCGCTGAAGAATGCGTTGATCCAGCTCATGATAAGGGTGTTGGGGATCATCATGGCCATGTTGTTCTTCATCATGCCCATCATGCCATCCATAGCGCCAGGGTCGGTCATGGGGTTAGGAGGTGGCTGGCCGCGCTGGTCTGGGTTCTTCAGGAATGCGCCGTTCTCGTATGCATTGGTGAGGTAGTCACGTCGGACGCGGAAGGACGGGGCAGACAGTACGTGGAAGTTGCTGCGAGTCGCGATACCGTGCAGCATGGACCGTTGTTCTTTCATGGACTTCTGGTCTTGCTTCTTCGGAGGTGTTGCCATGAGTACCGTAGCATAGTGTCGCAATATGCCGGTCAAGACCTAATTGTTCATCAGTCCAACCGGCCTAGGACAAGACTGAAGCAGAAGCAGAAGCAGAAGCAGATATTCCTACCATCACCACAGTAATCGGGAACAGGATCCAGTAGCTTTCAGATGATGTTAGTAATGATCATGTCTTCAGTTCCTATCGCATGCGATACTCACAAAAGCTGGGGATCCCGATGGATTGTCTGCACCGGTAATTGGCCCATGATTGTGGTATTGTGACAAGCTTATGCTTGCCGAGCGGAAGCTCTGGAGGTTCGAGATGTTGACGTTTGTCGTTTAGTGTTGGAGCTGTCAGGGTTGCATTTCGGACGGCTGTCGCTACGACACTAAAGTCTAGGAGGTTCGTTATACCTAAGGTAAGGTATTCCTCTTAGCGGCCGGCACGGCTGACAAACCCCCCGTACCCCCGGCGGTCGGTGAATGGTCAAACTTTAAAGCGCTCCACAGTGATGGAATGGAAGCCACGTTTCCCGCTGTAAGCATATTGGGAACTTTACCTATTTCGTTGAGCTTCACTTACTCGAACAGCCCCGAGTTAAAGCGGGCAGTTTCTCTCTTCCCCTAACTTTCTCTGCAGACCGGCATTATCATTCCAATTCACAAGAAGAGGTGCAGGAAAGTTGAAAACAAATTAACAATGGCCTCTCAAGAACGAATTACCGTCCACAACCTTGCAGGTAACGAACTCTTCTAAAACACCCATTTCTCATTGTGGAAATAAACTTATACTTGCCTCTCCGGCCAACTAGACCTGAAGAACACGTCCGACGATGCGATACCGAACTACCTCAACTCTCTCAAGTTCAAGCAGGTCCACACGCTCGTCGATACGCGCCTCGCCCTCGGGTACAGCGCATTCCTAATCGCCGCCGCCTGCTTCCTCTGGGACTACAAGCTCGGCTTCGAGGACACCAAGTACTACACCGCGGCCGCTGTTGCCCTATACAGCGTGCTCAATGGGATCTTGACCTTCTGGATCGGCTTCGTAGAGAAGGGCATTGTATATCAGGGCATTGCAGCCGACGGATCCAAGGTATGGACATAGAAAGCATCCCGTCTCTCTCGCCGATTTGGAGGGGCAGAATTGTCCTGGGCCCTCCCTCATACGAACGCGGAAATGGAAACAGCTGACACTTAAGGGGGGCAATAGATCTCGATAGCGACGTCAACGAAGAAGAACCTACCGATTTACAACGTCAAAGTGACCGTCACACCCAAGAAAGGAGAAGCACAGACAATCGAGTTTGCGCGCTCCTTCACCGAATGGTTTGATGTTCAGGGGCATTTCATCGCGCTGCCTTTCCAGACCATGCTAGCCACTACGGTGCCTTTGGTAGGGAAGGCCGATCCGAAGAGAGCAGCAGCGGCCACTCCGGACTTTTTGAATGCCGACTCAGAGGTATTAGACGCCCTCCTAGCTGCCCAAACAACAGGTGCAGATGCCAATGCTGGGAAGAAATCAAAGCGGAGAAAGGCATGATGTCGTAGCATATGTTTATAATAGGCTTTATTGACACGTTGTTCCCAAAATCTATTTGTATGCCGGTTTTTACAACGTCTGTCGCAGCCCTTCTATACCCCTATTCACGACTCGTCTGTAGGTAATCACCATTTTTAAAATTATCCATACGTTTCTCGTTATTCTTGACATTATGATCATGATTTCTACATTCAGGCATTTCAACATGGAGTGATGTACATACACGTTGAGTTTCCATTTAGCTATGACAAACAATAGGCTCTGCCGTGGCTGACTTTACTGAAGCCTGTCTCCTTGGCTGATGTTCTCTGTCAGCGCGTCTCATCTCAGGCTAGATTATCCCAAGTCTGCCTTGTTATCAACGCCAGTCGCCTGATCTCTCTTACGGGGTCTCCGCACGCTGCCCACAAAGGTCGAAGTAGTAGGTGACGGTGAGGCCAAAGGTGCTGTGTCTCGTACAATCCCGGTAACTTCTGGAAGAATTCCAATGTGAATTTCCGGCACCGAGCCGGTTCCCGACCCTTGGCCTTAAGAACTCCAGCGTCCGGCATAAACTCGGCTGTCCGGGCTACCCTTCCTGCCATATCGTAGACGGCGATCAACCCGGAGATCAAGCTAGGGAGGTGTTCTTTCAGCTTTTCAGGGTCCCCCTCCAATATTTGAAGTATTACGATCAGGCACGACTCCATTTCCACGCCAATTTTGAAGGTCGACAAGGAACGAATCGCGATTCTTACGATCTTCTCGATGTCACCCGCATAATGATCGTATTTGAGGTGTTTCAGAATTGCGAACGTGCTGACAGTGCGGTTGACTGCTCGCCGCTCCTCGGCAGCAGAGTTTGGAGTGCTAGGAAAACACTCCATCAGGCGGGGTGAAACCATATGATAGTAGAGCCATTCTCCACTGAGCTTCTTGCGAACAGCATGGTTCACAACTTCGAGGCATTCCTTGGGGCTCACAAGCACATCAAGGTTATGGGCTAGCTGGCGACCCATCATGATATCAAACGGCGCCCTTTCATATAGCGTAGTGAGTAACATGTTATCTCCAGGCCGAGATGAGAACCGCGCTACGTCACCCGCCAGATAGTGAAGAACACTGCGGATGATACGAAGCGTAGTAGGGCCATCTGAACTAGATCTTCCGTTTCTATCCGCGAGGCTTGTGAAGCTATCCAGCAACCCTTGTTCAATTTCGTATTTCTTGTCCAGCGTTGCATAGTTTTTGACATCGAGTCGATTTGACAGCACTACTAGCATCGTGTCTAACGCAGCTCTTGTCGTGTCTGAAGGAGTCGACGCGTCAGATGTCAATATAGAACACAGATTTTCTAGTGCCGTAATATGACCCTGATATATATGTTAGTGGTTACTGAAGTCACAATCACACATATTACTCACTACTGAGTCTATCGCCCTAGGATGAAGGCCTTGGAGAATACCCATTGACAAGGGTGCCGTGCGGAAGTCGTCTAAAGAGCTAATTTCGTAAGGCATGGCAGTTGACTGGAACAAAGCAAAGGCTTCTCGGCCCAATTGCAAAGCATTCTGTTCGTCCACACTTAGTGCTCGAACAACCGTTGTTGCCAATAAGGCCACTTGATATAGACATATATCCTGTTGCACGATAGCAGCATGGTCTTCTCTGCGAAAATCGTCGCCAAGCTTAATGACCCATTGCTCGCCTCGGTTTCCGCCATTTCGTAGTTGGGTCGCAGTGAAGCGGCTGTAGAGTTGCTTCACAACCCAGAGGGAATACGCCAAGGTTTGACGTGCAACGTTGGCCTCATCAATTTCCAGTCCCTCAAAAGTCTTACTCATCTGATCGAGAGCGCCTGACTGGTTCGAGCCAAGTTCAATAGCACCAGCATTCTTGAGGTTCGTTATAAACTCAGTGTACCAATCACTGGCTAGGGATTGAGTTCTTGACGGTCCATGTTTCTTCCCTTCATCCGATATTGAAGCGAGCAACTCATAAACGACGAGATGAATAGAACAAACGAAAGCGGTCCAATACTTTGGAGACGATTGCTGTGATAGCATCCAATGTAATCCTTCCATCAATGCGTTAATTAACAACACGGAATTTGACAATCGTGACTTGGTGCTTAACAATTCCGAACAACTAATGTCGCAAAGTGTGGTTGCCACGAATCCGATCTCCGAGACAAGGTTTTCCGGGGCCGGCTGCAGCTGGTAGGCTGTCTTGACTGAAGAAAGATATTGCAATAACAACTGCTGGAACGCTGGCGGGTAAAGAGGTACTGCTTTCTTCAATGCGGTTGCTGCCGAATCACGAAGATCTTGGTTGGTATCTTCGTTAGTGATTGACCTGGTGAATTGCTGACCTTCGAGCGGACAGGAAATGGCTGGTTTGGCAAGCCAGCTGAAGATTTGTTCACATATGGAATCAGAACATAGCCGGTGAGGAGGATCAATACCAGTAGACTTTTGGCCCACTAGGGCAGCAACTCCCTCCATCGTCTTTCTAAGAATACCCACATACTCAACTGATGATGAGTTTGTCGGACTATCTTGCCAGAGAGGATAATATATTTCAAGGAAAACCGAGTCGCCAAATAGTTCATCTTTCAGCCAATTTGAACCATTTTCAGAGCTCGCCGATTCGGAAGACTCCAGACTATCAGCTAAATGCGATCGCACGAGGAGAATCGAATTCAAAAGCGTTATCAGATCTTGCTTATGAGATGCAGACTTAGTGTGCTTAATGCTAGACTGAATATGTGAGAGAGCTTGTGGAGTAACCGTTGTGAATGACTGGGCAGTGGCTCCAGCAATAGCAACAAGCAGACGCCCAGCATGGGCAGTATATGTTGGGTTCGACAAATCTTCGGCTAGATCTCTCCAGGTACTAGTTGAGAACGATCGAAGCTCGTCAGTGTCTAGCCTCCTTGTCAAAGAACCGATGACCTTCAATGTCGCCTTTATAGTATCCGGGATCTCGCCATTGCGGACCTCATATTTAAGTGAGCTCCAGACTTGGTCGACATAAGGGACAACGCTTTGCTTTGGGTTCTCATATTTCGTCAGACATGCCTCAAGCGTCTGGAGGATATCTACTTTCACGGCCACAGTAACCGCGTCCCCCTGGTCAAGCTTGTTGAGGAGAAAAGGGATAGCGAGGCTCGCAAGGCGATGATGTGCAGCGAAGCAGGAACGTACGGCCCCTTTCAGGTCGTCTGCAGTCACGCCAGACGAGGTAGCGGAAGCACGTAACGATATGGGAAAATAAGCCGAGAACGTCTTAAAAACCTCAGACGTAACCTCTGGCGAGGAGATGAAGTTCTGTAAGAAAATCTTCAAAGTCTCAAACCACCTCATCAAGTTTAGCGGGTCTCTCTCATTCCGGCAAAGATCTAGAAGGCTGATCATAAACCCGCAAGCATTGCCATGTTGATGCCCCAAGTCGTTCACCACAGAAGGATCTCGTAGCAGTCCAAGAAAGAGCTCATAAAGCTCCAGACGGGTTGCTGGGGTTTGCAACTTAAAATCATCCCCGAGTCTGCAGGCATTCTGGATGATGTCGTTTCCAAGGGAAGGGTAGAAGGTGCTCATTCGGGTAAGGTGTCTCAAAGCCTTTGCAGAAGCTGTGACACCCGCTCTGTGGTCGCTGGAGAAAAGGCTGCCGAAGAAAGTGACCAACAGTTTGATCTGCTCGGCTTTTAGAGCAGAATCCTTTTTCTGGAGGATTTCGAGGGTGGTAGCAAGAAAGTCCAATGCCTTGGCACGTGAAATGAAGTTGTCGTTGGAATCATCAGCCGGCTGTATCCATCGATTGATAGATGCGACCCATTGACCAACAGCCACTCGGGCGTTCGTAGACGTTTCAATAGCTGTGTGCCCCAAGGTTAGCATTCCCGTTCGCACTGCCCCAAGAAGAATTTACCTGTAGCAGCTTTCTCTGCGATGGCTTGCTCTTCGCCCTTCTCATCGGCGAGCACATACTGTAGTGCCAGTTCGGTAAAACTAGCTCTCGCCGCCATCTTGCAGCGGAATGAAGTATCGTTGTTCGACTCTCTCAAATGGATGATAGCGCAAGTCTCACAGAACCACTCCCGTTAGTATACTGAGGTCCAGATGTCTGATGACGGTCGAAATGGGTTTGCGCAAACTTGCAGGTGAGGTGCAGCAAAAGAAAATGAGGGAGTACTAAATACCTAGTATAGACCACTTACAGAGAAGGGTCTGATTATCAGAAGCTACCTACCTTAGGTACCTATATACCGTTGGTTGGTTGATAATAGTACCACGCCGATGTTGACCCCACGATCGAGGGTGGGCTGCAATGGATGCTAGGTACTACTAGGTAGTAGCTGTAGGAGGTACCAGGTACAATTGGGTAAATGACGAAAGATCTGTGTTCGGCGCAACAAAAGTCCGATCTTGGCATGACGACTTTTCTATATTAAGTAAGAGGGGCAATTAAGGTCAAGGGGACCTTTCAACTAAACCCCACGTTGAGGGAGAAAAAAAAATTGCATGCATGTGTAAGACTGCGTGTCCCAGTCAATATGAGGTCCGACCCGGCATGGCAGTTAACCTGAATTTAGTCACTCGTTCTCCATTCTTTGCTCGTAAAAGTTTCTCAGTACTCTCGCACTACTGGCCATTGAATTCCCTACAGTCTGTTTGTTTCTGTTCTTTTTCCCGTTTCTTCGATAGAAATCCATTTACCAGCCTTCGTGGCCCTCGATTCTCGTCCTCTCCACGGCGTGGGGCGCAAATACCGAGACGGGTATGTAAATGGACATCCACCAATGCTGCGCTACAAAATTCTACTCCCCCCGCCCTTCTGAATGTTTAAAATGTTTATTTTGTAAATGGGACTGTGAAATAGGTAGCGTGCTGACCTAGTAGTCGTAGACTAACGTTCTTAGAACCATGGCTTCTCATGATGTACCCAAGACCTGCAAGGTCGTCATGGCAGAGACCATTGCCAAAGGTCTCCTCGCAGAGGTCAAAGAGACCTTGAAATCTATCCAGCAAGACACTCAAGGCCAACCCACCCTCGTGGCATTCTTAGCCAATGATGATCCTGCCGCAGTTAAGTACGCCGAGTGGTCTAAAAAGACTTGCGAGGAAAAGTAAGTCTTTGCTTTCAATGCGGCCGAGACCAGCACACTTACCGGGTGTGTAGTGGGTTCTACTTCGACTTGCGCCAAGTAGACAAAGACCGTTTGGAAGAGGAGATCGTGAGCGCCAATGAAGACAGCAAAGTCGACGGCATTATCGTCTACTACCCCATCTTCCCGGGCAACCCAGCTCATGACAGATACGTCCAGGAGACTGTCTCTCTTGCCAAGGACGTTGAGGGGCTATGTCACAAACACATTTACAACATGTACCACAACGTCAGGTATCTAGACCCCCCGCATAATCTGAAGAAATCTATTCTCCCTTGCACCCCGCTGGCCGTGGTCAAGATTCTGGAATACCTTCAGATTTATAACTCTATTCTGCCCTATGGTAACCGACTTTTTGGGAAGACTATCACCGTCATCAACCGGTCTGAAGTCAATGGCCGGCCCCTCGCTGCGCTTCTAGCCAATGATGGAGCCACTGTGTATTCTGTGGACTTGACCGGCGTGCAAATATTTACTCGTGGTCAGGGCATCCGTCAACCTCGACACCAAGTTCAGGATAAAGAAGGCTGGACCTTGGAGCAGTGCGCTCCCATTAGTGATGTCATTATTGGTGGAGTTCCATCAGAGAAGTACAAGGTCCCTACAGAGCTCATCCGTGACGGAGCTGTATGCATCAACTTCTCCTCATATCGAAACTTCGATGGCCCTGCTGTGAAGGAGAAGGCCTCGATCTACGTACCTTCTGTTGGTAAGGTCACGATTTCTGTCTTACTCAGAAACTTGGTGGTAAGCTATGATATTTTATGAAGTCAGACCTAAGTTTTCATGAGTACTAACCTACGTTAGCGTCTTATCGCCAATCGCCCTTCAACAAAAGCCGATGGGTCAGCAGATGAAAGCACATTGAAGGCCAAGAGCGAGGCATTTTTAGATGGCTGAAATGAGATAGCCGGACTGATACCCACCTACCTACACCGAATCCATCCTTCCCAAGTTATACGATATGGGAGACTGTGATAACCATTTAGATAAACTAGAGAATACTTGCCAATGATTAGACTATCAGTATATGTACCTTCCCATGATTGTCTTGATGGGGTTATATCATGCTAGGCGTACCTGAAGTGTCGTTTTTGCTTTTTTAATTTGTATATAAATATGGAGACCTGCTACAAATCTGTTATGTGTCATACATAGCTAGAAATTCCTTGATATAAGAGCAAGACTTGTCCAGGAGTCGGATTAGCTTGATTATACTCAGGCATGCTTCTCCAGGTGTTAGATTGCCGTACACTTCAACCCATATGGAGCGATCAAAAGATCAAACCGGCCGGCCAATTCATATTGACCTAATCTAGAACATCAACAAATTATGTGTTTCACGAGTAGATGGTTAATACCAAGACATCTAGTATTCAGTCCGTTAAGGCTCGCATGGAGTTACGCACTTATGTGGTTAGTATTGGTAGGGGAATTCTCTAGGTAGTCATCATATAGTATCTGAGGTCATGATTGATCAAACCAAGTATTTTATTGACTAGCTATAGGTATATTATGGCATGGTTCTTTACGACTTTCTGGGGCAAAACATCTTAACGGCACATGTAAGTGTCACGTTGCCGTACTATACCATAGTGAGACAAGTTACCCTTTTCGGTATAGCTGACAGGCTCTGATTGGCTAGATCGCATCTTCAGGGATGGCCACTTCTTACTCACTTCATGTTGGTATAGAGACTCGATTCACGATCTCCGTAGCGAAACTACGCGTGAGGTGTACATAATATATTTGATAAAGTTATATTTCATGTATTTAGTGTAGCACTCACAGCTTGATGGGATTCGTGCAACCGTAAGCCGGGCTGTATTGCAAACACACAAGCTGCAGGCCAGGGATCAACGGCTGACTCGCTGAGATCTGTATGCATGTGTCATGCATGTTGGAGAGATGTACTTACATAGAAGCATGCAACTCGACTCCAACAGGCGAATCACCAACATCGTTCGAAGAGGTCAATCACAGCGCAACTTTCCTCCTCACCCACAAACTGTCGTGCTGCGGGCTTTGATCACGATGTCCAAAGCATCCCGCATCGCAGAGCTGGCCGCGCGAATAGCCGCCAACACCACCAAGGTCGACGACTACCTTGCGACACACTCCCTTCCCACCCCTTCTTTCGACGTGAATGCGCCTCTGCAGTCGCAAATCCCCAATGCCGAGCTCGATATCGTGGCTGCCCGCCAGGCTGTCATACAGGACACGCTCAAGCTGCGTCAGCTCATGCTTGGCCCGCGCGAGCACTTGTTCAGCTACCAACCTACTGACCTTCTAAGCCAGCTAGCTACCGTGCGGTTCGGGTTAGCACGTATCATCCCTATCGATGGCGAGGCTACTTTTGCCGACCTGGCTGCTGCTGCTGGCCTCGGCGAGGCGTCTGTGCGGAAGTTGGTGCGCCACGCTATAACCCAGCGCATCTTCTGCGAGCCGCAGCTGGGCGTGGTTGCCCACAGTGCCGCGTCGCGGCTGCTCGCCGAGGACGCCGACCTGGCCGCCTGGGTGCGCTGGTGCGCCGACGACTGCTGGCTGGCAGCCTACCACACGTGCGAGGCCATGGCGCGCTGGCCCGGGTCCGAGGAGCCGAACGAGACCGGCTTCGCCCTTGCGAACCAGACGAGCCGCGACATGTTCGGCTTCCTCGGCGCGCACCCGGAGCGCGCGGCCCGCTTCGCCGCCGGCATGCGCCTGTACGCCGCGCGGCCGGACCTCGACGTCCGGCACCTCGTCGACGGCTGGGCGTGGGGCTCGCTCCCGCGGGGCGCCACCGTGGTCGACGTGGGGGGCTCGCACGGGGAGGCGGCGCTGGCGCTGGCGCGCGCCTTCCCCTCGCTGAGCCTCGTCGTGCAGGACATCGACGCGCGGAAGCCCGCCGGGTCGCGCGTGCGCTTCATGACGCACGACTTCTTCGCCGAGCAGCCCGTGCGCGGCGCCGACGTGTACCTGTTCCGCGCGTGCTGCTGAACGACGTCGTTGTGCCGGCACCTCGGGACCTGCCGCCGGGCCTGGCGCCGGCGGTGCGCACCGGCGACCTCAACATGACGATGCTGTTCAATGCGGGAGATCGCGAGATGGCTGACTGGGCGCGCCTCTTCGAGCTGGCGAGCCCGGGGTTTCGGTTCGAGGGCGGGAAGCAGCCGGCGGGCTCGGGGTTGTGGATTTTGGTGGCGGAGTGGAGAGGTGCAGTAGATGGATGACCCATGAAGATTGACCGGAACGCTTAAGTATACGGTATGCCATATTAGCAGCACGGTAATCCACCTACCTTAGGCTACATATAAAAAGATGGTGAATAAGGCTTTGGCCCATCTGCTGTGACTAGTATCATTTTATTCAAGTGAAAACGTCGCTATCTAAACTAGTCCGGATTTATAGTTAATAGTAATAGTTCTTATTATAACAGCCGAATATAAACACTACTAATTAGGATATATAATGAGTAGAAAAAAGTATTGTTAATTTTTAATTTTACTTTTTATAATTATTTTCATTATTTAATTACTTTATTTATAAATAATATTATATAACTTTATATAATTATTTAAATAATTAAAAGAAATTTATATTATTTAAAAGCTTTATTTTCAATTTATATATATTAAAATTTATAATAAAAACAAATATTTAAATTATTAAAGTTATTATAAACAAGTAAGGTATATAAGTAATGGTTACTTGGCAACTGCCATCCGAAGAGGAAGTAACTAGGTACCTAGGTACCTAAGTACCTATGTACCTTTAAGATATAAGGGCTGCACTTTCCGCGCGGCCTACTTAGAAGATAGTTTTTTCTTTTAGACAATTGAATATAACCCGTCTCACCCCATTTACTATAGTCATTTGTTATTTGCTTTATACCAACGTACGTACCTACCAACAATAAGTTGTGGGCCGGTCCGAGGATTCTCCGATTAGACTAGTTTACCCGCGGTTGCGCTCCGTCTAGCTTTTCATTCAATCAACCACATTAAAACCCATTCTTTCGTTGGTCGGTTTGGCGGTAGAACAAAGTAGTTGAGAAGGGTAAAAAACTAAAGTTTAACGATAATTTTTCTACCCACTGTAGCTAGAGCAATTTCCGGTCGTGGCAGGCTATTTATTTATTTTTTATGCCCAGATTATATTAGCCATCACGAGGCTCCTGAGGGGCGATATGTAACGAAGCAACCTTTAAAGGTACGGATAAAGGTAGAATGCCCGTATATGTGAAAATGTAGCTCTCGTCGAGCGGGAAGGCTACCGATTTGACGGAGCTGCTATGGCTCTTAAGGGTCTGTTGGCTCGCGCTCTATTCATCTTCGACAATTGGCTTCAGAGTTAGCCATTATAATCCCTTGTCTTGAAACTAAAAGCGTATTATACTTCGGGACGGGCTAAAGATAAGCGCCAATGTATATACTCGAAGTGGACTTTCCGCGACTGCCGACTAGTTATAGCGAATAAAGTAGGCTGCATCCTGGACAAGCCTGCTAAGCTGTGTAGGTTTTTCCTGTAATACTGGGTATTGTTGATAATATTGTATATGAAGCTTACAGCTCAACGCTTACTTGAAGCAGTTTATTTAGTATCATTACCACCAGAGTTCCTTTCACAGCTCCAAGGATGCTAAGCGCCTCGAGTCAGTGGAGGCAGCGACGTCGCAGAAATCTGTCGATCATCCCGTCATATTGACAGTCATTTATATTGTGCCTCCTCACCCTACTGGTTTTGGTTAGATGGTCAACCCAGTGGATGCAAGAATACTTCACAGCCGCTAATGTGTCGGGATCCGACGGGGCCACATGACCGGTGGAAACTCTTAGGTCGTTCAGATGATACATATCGCGTCGTGAAGTTTTCGATATGGTATCGAGTAATCTCGATAATGTGGCGTAAGGGATAGCCTGGACTCCGCTGGGAAGCATATAAATCGTTGTTGTTTGGCGAAGAAAATCTTGAGCTGACTGGTGGATAATGAAGATGCAATCTTCCCGTATTGTAACGAGTGAACCACATCATCTCACAATATTTGGCACAGTTTGAACTGCATTAAAGACTGGCTGAGGTAAACCGGATAAAGCAACTAAGTTCTTCAATAAAGTGAACGATATGTGGCCTTGACCGTCGAAAGTACCTGGAAGCAGTACCTTGGATCTTCTAGCTGGAGATCTTGAATCTATCACATCATCCACCGGTATAGCTCCTTAAGCTAGTTCGCACCTCCTCTATAATCTGTATAACATGCCAGCCTCGAGCATTTTTGAGCTTCTGGACCACTAAACATACCTAAAGGAACGTGCCATCTGCCTTTCGTCGCATTTGGTTGCGAGCCTGAGCATCGCCTTGTATGGCCGGAATCTCCGATATGTAACGATCGATATAAACGTCAATAGCATGTGAAACATCATCCGCATTGCGTTTAATTCTAGGCAAAACACTGCCCGTGTGGCATCAGATCGCAGTTTTTGCTCAACGTCGATTATATTACGATTACACAAGAGCTGCTTAACATAAGGTTTAGACGAGACCTCCATAATCAGGTCGAAAGTGGCAGAAGATCCGTTTTACATTCATCAAGCTCGCCGACTTTGAATATTCCGTATGTTAATTGCAGATAAACCAATGTATTTATAGGAGAATATATACCTAAGTTACCTTATATAAGAGCCCGTTATATAAATATTGGTTAGCAGCGTGTTACTATATAACAGGTCGTAGCATGGATGATTAGAATGCTCGTGAAGGCAACCGGGATTTAGGTGCATGGGTGGTCTATTGGCTCCTGCTGTGTGGGATCATTGGTGGGATCTTAGGTAGGGAGAGATAGATCCCTTACATGCGAGCCCCTTTCACTAGCCGCAAAGCCAGGCAACCACTCCAGGCTGCCAACAACTCGTCTTATAAAGAGAGATGCGTATGAATATCGTCCGATTTAACCCAACCCATTATCCATCGACCGGCGGCCCATTACGCCGTACCTTGGTCGTATTCGGAACACCAGGACCCGAGTTTTGAACGCCTCGGCCAACGACAAGAGAACGGGCACCTAGCTTGTCGTTTCCGTCCGATTGTTTTCCTGTCGATGTCGCCAGTACAGTACGAATAGTCGGCGCGTCTATATACGAAAGTAACTCCTTAGTACACGCGGCGGCGGCTGCAGCCGCATAGTGTTGCCAGCCGTCATTCTTGTGAGAGTCGGCATAGTTGGAAATGCCGCAGATCACAATACCGGAGAACTCTGTCATCAACCCGGCAGCCTCCATCTCGAAACAGAGGATGTCGCCTACGTTGCGCAGAACTGCGTCCCTTTCGGTAGCATTCTTCATGACGCTATCGCCTGAGGCGATTAATCCGTAGTGTATCTCGGGTGCTTCGGATTCTCGGGGTAACCTCTTGATGATTTTCGACCTGTCGCAGCTTTCGCAAAAGGCATTGCCAAAGACGTGCCGAGAACTCGCTTCGAATAAAACGTCCAGCTCAGACGGCGGTCGTCGGTAGACGGTAAGAGACTGTTCCTTTTGCAGCATTGCCGACAGGAACTCATCGACCTTGTTATCCCTAACCAGGTGGTCTGACCGCATCATCTCGACGGCGCTTCTTAACAGAGGCGGCGACGGCCACAAGAAACCTTTGAGGATGAATTTGTCGTCAGTGTCCTTCCCCAGGTCGTATTGGACGACGCCGCCGTACTGCCCGTCGGGCATGCTCACAACCACATCGCCCAAGCGGATGTCGTGCTTTGCGGTTGGAACACCTCCTCCGATACCTAAGAAAAACCGCCACTGGACAGAAGGAAAGGTTCGCGCCAGGTTTGTGGCCACGATGGCGGCGGAACTCTTTCCTTGGATTCCTGGGAGGCATACGATCACGGCATTGTGTCCGCTGAGCGTGCCGAGGACGTAGATGTTCGGATCTCCCCGTGGGCTCTCTAGGTGTGGATGTTCTCGGTCTAGCATATAACGGATGGCGCTCATTTCGAAGCCCATGGCGCAAAACACAGCAACAGTATAGTCACCATAAGATCTTGCGTTTTCTTGTACATCCTGCATCGTGTTTTTCTCTTAACGCGTCTAATCATGAAAATTTGCAATAGTTAAGAAGTTGTTAAGCCAAGAATCATACGAAATCAGTGTAAGGCTCCGCTCATTACCATTGCGAGCCGAGACCAAGCAATGAATGGGAGCAGAAGAGCTGCGGGGTTTACTGCTGGCCTGTTTGGTTTTGCATAGTGAGGCTATAGGACTTGAAACACTTCGTTTTCAGGTTTCAAGATAAGCCCTCTGTAGATTATCCTAGAACTTAATGTATAAATCTACCCAAACGTTACCCTAATAAAGGCTAGAAGCTGCTATGATAATATTTAAGTAAATGGCCCCCAAGGTATATACACAGGAAAACAAAAACTCTCTATATTACGCCCAAGTTTCACCCCTTAGGGGTTGTTCACTAGGGAAGAAACGGCGTGGTATATTTAGTGTGGGAAGCCCATAAACCCCCCTGATATACCCTATTCAGGGGGGCCTGATAAGGGTCCTTATCTGAGGGTATAGGACCCCCGGGTGGATGCAACACTCTGTACATGGCATCCGAGGGGTTTTATTAAAATCCTTATGCCGCGGGCCGAACCTAGACCTAGTGGTCCCTGACTATGTAACTACCCAGGGACTTGGTGTGAGCTATAAAGACTATACATTAGCTAACTAGGTAGAATACCAGGTGGAAGCTAGATGCCCCACTTGCTCGATCTGATAGCAATGACATGCCGCCCACATAACAGGTCAAGCACAGTAAAAGGGGGGGTTGAGGTGGGGGGCTGTCTCGGATGTTGCCCGTAGGCCTATCGATGAACTCCGCGCGTACAAAGGAGAATGTATGTACATAGGTAGTATTCTCACTCATATCCCTCTACACCAGTGGCTGAAGGTGTAGTTTATAATAGACATATTTGGCCCGAATGGATCGGGCCTCTAAAAGCCCCGCATAGAGCTACCGAGTTTCTGAGAAATCCCAGAGGCAGGAAAAGAATACCTATTTCAAGCCTCAAAAATGTAACGGAGATGAAGGAAGCCATTGATGATGCGATCTCTCATTTAGAGAAAGTTGAGGAGGTTCTAGAGACGAGAGGAGCGAAGACTTCCAAAGAGCTGTACCCTGGCATTGAGGATCTCTCGCGTCAACGTCACTTAGCCGTGAGTGTTCCGAAAGCTCCATCTTGCTTCGATTTTGGGTTGGTGTGCTGGCGTCGGAGATCTCACTGAGGCACGAAAAGGTGCATACTCGGAACTGTGTGTTGCCGCCTCATATTGTCTCTTCCCTATATTTCTAACTTTCAACAGCTTCGAAGCAGTGTTGTCAAGTGCCACTGGGAAGATTAAGTTATTGACGCTACAGCCATGAGATACGGTTAAAAATGAGCCGCCCCTGAAAATAGCAGTGCGCAACCTTAAAGAGGCCAACCCCCTTTCCCTAGCACTTCTCAGGGGACACTACAAAGTCACTAGGGCGATTCTAAGAGTCACCCAAGCCCAATAGGCTCCAAAGGAAGAAAGCAAGGTGCAATTCATTATTGTAGCGGACGAGGATGATGAATCTCACGGGCAGCCCATGGAACTTGATGATGGACCACGGATCCAGGAAGAAATCGTTGACGATGAGTTCATGCTTGGCAATACCAGTTGATATTCGATAGGAGTGATACGAGAAAACCCGAGTGGGAGCATCACAATTTTTAGAAACCTAAAGCGGGTTGTAACAGATTCGAGAGCTGTCTGAGTAGAACCGACTGATATTGTAGAAGGTGTATGGGCTAGGAAAGAAAAGACCCTTCAGCAGTCTCACCACGCTAGCTCCTGGTGGTTTCAATTGTTAGTCCCTAAATTAGGCTTGTAAAGTCTATGATAGATCGACATGGTGTATATATGGCTCGACTAGGACTATACCCCGACTTTCGCAGAGATAATTCTTTAAGTTTACATAAGCCATAGCCAATTCCTCTCGGTGTTCGCATAGCAGGCCATTAATTCCCGAATTCCTGTTTTCTAACCGGTATTACGTCTGACAGCAGGAACGTGATGCAGCGGCCTCGGGAAAGTCAGATAACTTCTCCTTTTAGTAAATCAAATATACTTACATAGACAACTGCTTTGGTATTTAAGATCTCGAACGGAAATGATCATCATTTCCCAATTATTAAAGCCAGCAGTGGATAAGCCATGATCGGACTTTGCGGGGACTTCTCACACACGCAGTCTAGATACGACAAGCTCCGGACCCCCACACCACGTCCGGACACGAGACTCTTTAGTCTTGAAGCCCATCATGTAGTCATTGAGGAATTACAAATCTATTTCATATCATTCAAGCTTTTGGAGCTCTATTTTGCGCGAATTGGGCCTACGAATTACCTACCTAGGTTGCGAATGATAACTACCTAGTGACGCCAATCATAATAACTAGTAGGTGGCTTCAGAGCAAAAACCTGACGGAGGCTTCCTCAGGGGCTTGTTGCCGACCATTTCCAGATTAAAGGCATAAGATGCCTCGTTCAGTGGGCGCGTAGGGAATTTTGGAATATTTCATTCATCCAAGATAGAGACAATGGCTGCGCCGGGGAATAAGTGGTGAGTATACCAAGAACTTCATGCATTGGGCTTTTTGTACTGATCACTCCTACTAATTCATGGTGTAGTGCGTTAAGATATACCCAATAAGCAAGCGTTCCGCGGCATATTAATGCAAAGTAGATTTCATCCAGGATAGACTGGGCCATCAGGCTGGGCATCATGCAAGCTTTAGGGCCTTGTGGGAAACGAAATGGAAACCCTTGGTGAACATCCTCAATAAGCTGTCCTTCGGAAATTTTCTGATTGTTGTAGTGCGATATGGGCGTATATCCCTTCATGTTTGGAGCTACGAAGGACTTCCAGCCGGTCGTCGACAGTATCGTGGCAAAGGGTTTAAAAGTGCCCTACGACTGGGATGAGTACGCACAGTGCTTCTTTCCCAAGGCGGAAGAACTCGTTGCTAGTGCAAAGGCTGCCGAAGAAAAGGGGAAACTAGAGGAGGCTTCTGAATTATACCTGTGTGTATTTCCCGAGGGAGTAATTGGAGGTCAATGGCCACTGACGAACCCCTGCCAGGAGAGGCTCGGCCGTCTATCGTATTGCCCGCTTTCCGGCACCGCGTTCGGAGAAGCAGAGATATGCATGGACGAAGGGAAAAGAGGCTGCCATTAAGGGTCTCAGCATGCAGCATTTCCCCATGTTCGAAGTCGAAATTCCACATACCCATGTGAAAAACGGGGACGGGACGGTTCTCCCGGGCTATTACCACCTCCCCGCAGATGCGTCGGATTCCCACAAGGTGCCCCTGATAATCATATTCACAGGCCTCGACGGTTATCGCACCGAATTGGCAGTCTGGAAGAATGGCTGGGCACAGCTGGGCTGTGCTACGCTCATCGTCGAGATACCCGGCACCGGTGATAACCCCGGGGCCCCGTCCGATCCCTTCAGTCCTGATCGAGTATGGACCAGTATGTTCGAGTGGGTTGCGAAACAGCAAGGCATAGACCAGACCCGAGTCGTGAACTGGGGGTTCAGTACGGGAGGGTACTATTCAATACGTGTGGCCCACACGCACGCCGACAAGCTGAAGGGGGTGGTAGCCCTTGGTGGAGGGTGTCATCATATGTTTGATCCTGAGTGGTTAGATGCGGCGGACTTCATGGAATATCCATTTGAGTAAGCGTGACCGTCTTCGTCATAATACCGCGAGCAGGTGAGAGGAGTAACTGATAGTTTGACTAACTGGACATCTAGCTTGGCACACACACTTTGCTACAAGTTTGGATACGGCAACGACTTTGACCGCTTCAAGGGCGAAGCCCGGGACGTGTTTTCCCTGCTGAGTACCGGCATCCTCGATAAGCCGGGCTGCGCGCGACTCCTTCTCGTGAACGGCACCGATGACGAGATATTCCCCATTGACGATTATTATGTGTGTCTACAGCACGGCGACCCTAAGGAATCCCGGTAAGTGCGCATGATACAGTCCATTGCTAAAAGCCATTCCCATTCCTGGTCTAAGGTCGTGACGCTAACATATTGAACCCATTTATAGTTTTGTTTCCGGCACGAAACATATGGGCGAGCCGGCGTCGTTCTTCATAATCCTTCGATGGATCTTTAAGTTGCTTGATATTCAGGGGGATCCGGCACAGTTCCTGGTCACTTTACCTTTCAAGCCAAAATTCTGAATGACGGGCCCAATCGTTATAAATGACTTAAGGTTGAATATTCATGAACATTGGGGTTACTGATGAGGAACTATCTGTTATATCCAAGTTTCATGTCCATTGGCAGATGAGTATAGTGAAATAACGAAACAAGTCGTTCACTTATATAACATGATCCTAGCTTACAATAAGGATGATAATATAGCCTATAAAACCGCCGATATATAAGATTCTTTAAGTTGCAAGTAGTATTACGAAAGTAGTAGATATAAAACCCTGCCCAATGGCGAGCCTCGGATTTTGGTTCATGCATAGGGGCAAAGATATGCAAGGAAATGGGACCGGGAAGAAGAGAGGCAAATCAATAGTTCCAATCACGAATGTTCGTCAGATTTCACAGCATTCGGTTGCCCAAGGGCCCTGAAGTCTATGATAAATGACAGCAGTCACTGCCGAACTTCAGCTGCGTACCTTCAAGGACCAGCCAACTAGTCTGACCACGTCATACAGATGATACATACGTAACAACCAATCGGGACTCGCATAGCTTATCTCGAGCAGTAATCCCGCGGGGAGTCTCCATAAACTTACGCTCTCGTTCCCCTCTCCGGCCCTAAATCAGTGTTCTTCATCGGGCCTATCCAGTCATCAACCCAAATATCCACCGACCTACCTACCTACCTACGCAGCTACCCACGATGGCCAGCGCGGGATCCGCAGCAGCTGCAGCAGCGCGCTTCAAGCTCGTGTTCCGCGTGCCGCCGGCGTCCCTGGCGGCGTGCAAGAAGGCTATCTTCGCCGCGGGCGCGGGCCGCTACCCGGGGCCGGGCAACTACACCGAGTGCTGCTGGACGAGCCTGGGGACGGGCCAGTTCCGCCCGGGCGACGCGGCGAACCCGCATATCGGCCGGGTCGGCGAGCTGGAGGAGGTGCCCGAGGCGCGGGTCGAGACGCTGTGCGTCGGCGAGGACGTCATCCGGGGCGCCGTCGCGGCGCTGAAGACGTGAGTTGCTATTTTCTCCCTCTTTTCCTCTATGTGGTTATTTTCGTCCCCCACCACCTTCCCCCCTTTTCCGCTCTCTCTTACGGTTATGGAGACACCTACATACCTATGTTCCAACTTATAAGTTGCATGATTGGATAAAGTTGACCGAAAGTAATCCTAAGAGCACATCCGTACGAAGAGCCTTCTTATGAGGTGTATAGGCTGGAGAACATATAGCTAGTTACCTTAGTTTAGAATTAAAACTGCGCAGGCTTCCAGAATGTATAGCTAAGAGTGGAGCGCATTGGTCTCATCTTGAAGAAGCGTCACACATAAAATATTGAGTAATGAAGGCTATGGACTATCTCTATTGCGGTTTAATAATCAACACAGATTGTAACTATCCCTAATGTATACTGCCGACGTTAGGATATCTCCAGAGTTTATTCTACAGCGCGATCACCAAAAATGTACATGACACTGTTCAATTCTAGCACTCAGGCCTCGCCCAAATGCACAAAGCTTCACTATAATACACTTATGATTATGTCAACTGTCGTGAAAATCAACATTTGCATAAAAGACTTGGGTATACCTAGAGCTGAGATAGGAGTTGGTTTATATACATGGGTAGTTCTTCGAGTGAGACATGTGAAATGATCCTAAGTCTCCTGCACTGGACCTCACAAAGACGATCCGAAGTCCACTTCCTCCCGAGGATAACAACGACCGGGTACCCCACCAAGTCGGCATCGTTCATCTTCCAAGGAAATGACTCTGGGCGGTCGTCGAGTACCAAGTCAATATACCTAGAAGTCTGATGATCTGTCTGATCAGAATTATCAATGAGATAATCAGCTACCGTAACAGCATCTTCTTCTAGGCCTCTTCCTGGAATAACAACCACTTCAAAAGGAGCAATGGCGCGGGGCCAGTTGAGCCCCTTTTCATCACCTAGATGATCTGCCACAGCGCCAATGATGCGAGAAACACCTATTCCGTGGCATCCCATTTGCATTGATACAGTCTTGATACTTTCGTTCTTGGTTGAGCCAGGTCGTCCTTCAAGGATATTTAATGGCACTTGAACATGAGCTTCAAGTAGCTCCGAGTACCGTGTGCCTAGATGAAAAGTGTGGCCAAGCTCGATCGCCCTTTGAACCTTGAGTTTTCCGGATTCACATTTTGGACAGTTATCCCCATCACAGATACGAAGCGTGTTGAGTAAGGCCCCGTCAGGAGCGGATGTTATGTATTTGCTGGCGAGTTTAGTTGTATCGAGGTTGTCGAATTTAGGTATTAATGGAAGCGGATTTATGCTATCTTTGAGTACACCGACAAATTGTGGGCCCAGCCTGTAATCGACGATGTTTAATAGCTTTAGATTCTGTTCGGTGTGGGATTTTTCGGCCGCAGTCAGTGCAGATTCCCAAGACGCGGAAGGGTTCTCTAGACTTGAGTCTAATTCGGGCAGGATAGACTTGATGAAATGAGTGTTGACGTCCGTGTCCGAGTAAGGAGCCGGATACCAAACATTAATAAGGATTCCCCTATCCTTTGAAACACCACGCCAGACGCGAGCAGCCGGGGCTTTCTCTGGGTGGTTCTCTAGGTGCGTATCTGTATCATTGGTTTCTTTTGCAGCAATATTTTCGAGAGGTCCAAGTCGTGTAACTGCAAGTTCTTCATTGGCAACATAACTGCAACTGTTGCAGCTGATTACATTGTCCTCCCCAATTGGCGTTGGGAGATGATACTCGTGGCTTAGGTCGCCTCCAATATCTCCAGAGCTTGCCTCTGCAACTAGATATGGGAGTTTCAACTCGTCGAAAAGTTGAGAATACGCCGCTCGTACCTGACCATAGGTTGACAAAGCTGACTGTACGGAGTGATCGAAGGTGTAGAGATCTTTCATGACAAACTCTCTGGAACGCAATACCCCGTGACGTGGGCGGATCTCGTCTCGATATTTGCGCCCTATCAAGTCAATTGAAAATTCTGAGACATTACCTAGGGAAACCTACCGATTTGGTACAGTCTCAATGGGAGGCTTTTATATGATTTGACTGTCTTTGCTACTAATGTCGTGATCTCTTCCTCGTGCGTAGGTGCTAATAAGTAAGGTACATCTTTTCGGTCATTGAAGCGAAACAACTACAAATTGTCTAATGAGCTTTGGAATGAATATTTAAAAACGTCGGTGCCTACCTCTTGACCATAGCCTTCAAGTCTGTTGGTTTGCTGCCACAGTGCTTGAGAAGAGATGGATGAAAGTGAAACTTTGGAGGCGCCTTTAACGGGTATAAGCACGGATCTAGTAATGACAGCAGAAGTTTCAGGAGAATGCCATGAGGCCTACCCAGTTGCAGCATGTACTTATCGATTAACTTTTCCAGCTTCTCCTGGACTCTTTGGCCAAGTGGAAGTATATGAAAAATGCCAGCATGAGACTTATCTAGTCTTAGCTAGGACATAATTGGAGCTGGACGGGCAATTGAGATGAAACTCACCTGTCGAAGGTAGCCAGCTCGAATTAATTTTGCGTTGCCATCTGTTTCTAGTGTCAGAATCTTCACCATGGCGGAATAGTAGAGAATGGGCTTGCGCACCTTCATCCCCAGTTGGTGTGATACCGCCGGTAGCCAACCAGAACCTAGAAAGACGAGCATAACGACTAGGCGTCTGCGATGTGGACTGGAGATTCGTAAGTTTAGGCTATTGCTAAGCGACTGGTCATTCTCCAACCAAGTTATCAATTGATGCAGTATTATTTATAGTCCGCGTAACATGCGACTTCGGGTTGCGGAGCACAGAGATGCGGGTGCGCTTTGAAGTGTGTAATAAGAGCATCTTGGCTATAACATGGCCGATTGATAACGCTTTCGGATCGTGTTATTCGCAGATCAAATCCGAGAGAATGGAAAGGAAAGCCTGGTGCCAAAGTGAAAAAAAAGGAAAATGAACATAAAACCAGATCTTCCACAAGGCACTATGTCCTTTTTTGACTAGATATTCCTGAACGGGCGTGGAATGGCCAATAGTGAAGATTGTCGACTGCTACTGTGTATATTAAGTGTAAGAGCGCTGAAAGCTTGGGTGTGAATTTTGACAAATTCAAGCGAGTAGTGTAGCCTTGCATAATAAAATGGGGCTATCAAAAAGTGCTATGCTCATAATCTTATTTGATTGGCTTATCTCTTATCAAGCCTATCAGCCGCGCCCCGCTAAAGTTTTGCGATCCAACTTTTTTTTCTTCTATTCTCCAATTGAGAAAAGACCTTGCGCCTTGTTCACTGCCGCTCTAAATATACGGTACCTTACACCTTTAGTGATCGAAGGTTGCTCCAATGCGAACCGAATTGTTCCGTATCAGCAGAAAAATATCGGTCTCGGTATAATACTACGGAAATGGCATCCTTCGATGGTGCTGCGCTGTCTAAACTGACAGCTAAGATTGATAGCAAGCTTGCCGAATCCAAGAAAAGCGACGGCAAGAAGGCCAAGGGCAAGAGGAAGCTAGACCAAACCGCAGATGCTGCACAGCCGCCGCATAAGAAGAGGAGTCATGAAGGACAGCAGAATGGAAAACCGAGTCCCCGTTCTAGACCGAAAGCCAAAAAACAAGCTGCACCTCAGCCCACCGATTCCGACGTACTTCTCAACGAAGTTAGAGAGCTCGGCGGGGACGAGGAAGACTATAAGCTCATAGCCGATATTGACTCGGATGATGATGCTGTGAATAATCAGCAAGGAACTAAGGACGCCGACAAGGGCCTTCGTGCTGAACTCGCCAAGTTTGCCGCCGGGCTTGGGTTCGAGAACGCACGTCCAGATCCTGGAAGTGAGGAGGAGCCCGACGACGAAATGGTTGAGCATAGATCTGATGACGACGAAAAGTCTAGTCAAGAATTGGCTGCTCCAGGACACAAAACTGGTGATAAACCCTCGCGAGATCCCAAACGGAAAACGGTCAGTAAGCCTCTCTAACCCCTAATATCTTATTACGGGACTAAATCATGATTTGAAGATTTTCGAGCCTCGTCCTGACTGGCATGCCGTCAGCTTGAAAACTCTACCGACTCCGTCCTCTGAAGAGGTCACCCCTTACGCCGCAGCAGTGACGGCCTTGAAAGAATATGCAAAGTCGGTCCTAGAGGAAGATGCCGCTGCATATGGCAACACCAATTCCGCCTCGTCGTCTCAGAAGTTCATGTCTACTATCATGTCTTCCGGTACAATGTCGGACAAAGTCTCTGCTCTGACACTTTCTATTCAGGAGTCCCCAGTACACAACATTAAGGCTATTGAAAACCTTATGAGTCTTGGCGCTAAAAGAAGTCGTGGCCAGGCTCTGTCAGCTCTTGCTGCTTTAGTTGATCTCCTTGGGCCCGGAATGATCTTACCCTCGGATCGACGATTGCGCACTTTTGCTTCTCAGATTGGTCTGATCGGGACTCTACAGAACTATTCTGTCAAGTCCTGGTCTGCTGGTCAAGCGTTACCCGGCAAGATCACCAAAGAGCATCTGATTGTGTGGGCATTTGAAGATTGGCTCAAAGATGCATACTTCAGAATGATCCAAAGCCTTGAGACTTGGTGCGACGATGAAGTCGAGTATGCTCGTACTAAAGCTATTGACTTAGTGTTTGCCTTGCTACGAGACAAGCCCGAACAAGAATCCAATCTACTTCGCCTCCTGGTGAATAAGCTAGGAGACCGCGAACGCAAGATCGCTTCGAGAGCCTCTTATCTTATTCTTCAACTACTAAATACCCATCCAGGGATGAAACAAGTGGCTATACGTACTATCGAGCAGGATATCCTATTCCGACCCGGACAGAATATTCGAGCCAAGTACTACGCCATCAACACCTTGAATCAGACTATTTTGAGCACCAAAGAACCGCAAATTGCAGATTCCTTGCTAGATATCTACTTTAGCATTTTCGTCTCTTTGCTTAAGAACGGAGAACTAAGTCAACTTGATGTAGCCCCTGAAACTCCCAAGACCGATGGGCAGAAGCAGCGCCGTTCGACTGCCGGATCGTTAAAGCGGAAAGAGGCTAAGGACCCGGCTACTTCTGGTGATAGAGAAGCTGCTGAAAAACTCGTCTCAGCAATACTCACGGGTGTGAATCGAGCAGTGCCGTTTTCCCAAGCCGATCAATCTACGTATGTGTTAATCCGCGCGTCCTAGCAGAGAAATAAATCGTTATGATATGAAACTAATCGTTGACAGGCTCGAGTCGCATCTGGATACATTATTCCGCATTACGCATTCTTCGAATTTCAATACCAGTATCCAGGCTCTCATGCTGATCCAGCAATTGTCTGCAGCTCGACATCTTGCCACAGAGAGATTCTATCGGACTCTGTACGAATCGTTGTTAGACCCACGTCTCGTCACATCATCGAAACAAGCTTTATATCTTAATCTCTTATATAGAGGCTTGAAAGCTGATGTTGATGTTCGCCGCGTGAAAGCTTTTGTCAAGAGAATGTTGCAGATCCTGAATCTGCATCAACCTTCCTTCGTCTGTGGTATAATTTACCTCATTATCGAGCTGTGCGCCACTTTCCCGGACATTAGGACCCTCATAAATGAGCCGGAGGAGAACGATGTCGAAGGGACGGCTACTTCAGACGCCCCCGATAGTGCAGGCATCAATGGATTAGATGCACCACCTACAAAAATTGACGGGATGTATGATGGCCGAAAACGAGATCCAGAGTACAGCAATGCCCACCGCAGTTGTCTATGGGAATTAATCCCGTTCTTGAGACATTTCCACCCTTCGGTTCACGTCTTTGCAACGAGCCTTCTGAGTGGGCAGAAGACAGCTGCGAAACCTGAATTGGCTAATCACACACTCATAGCTTTTCTTGACAAATTCGTGTACCGGAACGCTAAAGCTATTGACCCGGCTAGGGGTACATCTATCATGCAACCTGTAGCGGCAAGTGACCAGGGCCATGTATTATTGTCAAATCAACCTTCAGCGAAGGCCGCAGGAAGCTTGTTGAATTCTGCATCATTCTGGAACAAGAAGAGCAAGGATGTAGCGGTGGAAGATGTTTTCTTCCATGAGTACTTCAGCAAGATTGGCAAGCCTGCACAGGTAGAACGAGAGAAGAAACGGAAGTCAAAGAAGGATGCTGACGAGGCCGAAGGCGAGGAGGAAGGTGAAGATGAGATCTGGGAAGCGCTCGTCTCCTCGCGCCCCGAGGTGCAGGATGAGTCAGATAGTGACCCTGATTTCGATGACCTCATGGGTCTTGATGACTCTGACACTGACGATTTGGACCTCGCGGCAGGAAAGGAAGATGGTGAGGAAGAGTCCGAGGATGGCCATGAATTGGATTTCCTGGGTGAATCCGACCTTGAGTCGGGCGAGGACGAGGAACCAGATGAGCAACCCGATCCTAAGGAGACTGGGAAAAAACCAGTGTCTGAGCGTACCAAACGAAGAAAGGCCCTCAAGAATCTTCCTACCTTTGCTTCTGCGGAGGACTATGCCGAGATGCTGGCTCAGGATAATGACGAGGATTACTAGAGCTCTTCACCTGCGATTCATGTATATAATGCGATTTCTGTCTCACCGGGGTGACAGCACAGGGAACGTGTTCAATTAAGACGAGATACCCAATTCGGTACTAATTTTGTTCATCGATCTTACGATACGTCAACTTTATAGGTCATTACCGACCTAGTAACAACAATCCCCTACCCCCTCCATATCAACCAAAACACATCTGCTTCTCTCTTCTCAAGTGTCGAACCACTCGAGGGGATCGTCCTTGGTGAAGATGGCGCGGTACTTGCGGCCGCCGTCGGGCTCCTCGCGCTCCTCGGTGTGGATGCTGTGCAGCTTGGCGGGGTCGGCGTCGTCGTTGTCGCCGGTGGTGTAGGCTCGGAAGTGAACGTAGGCGGGGCCCGAGTCTGGCATCGCCGGTATGCGCACCTTGCCGAACAGGTGGATGCCGTAGGCCGACACGGCGACGCGCACCGACTCGAGGTCCGCCGGCCCGAACGACGTCAGGTCCGCGTCCGATAGGTGCTGGACCGCGGCGAAGTACTCGGGCTCGTGCTCTGGGTTGGGAGGGAGGGAGTTAGTCGGGGGGTTGGGAATGGAAACGGGGACTAGGGGGGAGGGACGTGGCGTACTTTGGTATGTGTGCTTCAGGTGCAGAAGCGTCTTCTTGAGCTCGGGCAAGATCTCGTTGAATACCTTGAGGGACTCCTCCTTGGGCGGGTGGGCTGCGCCTAGGTCTACGGTTTCGGCGGTGGCCTGGCGGGTGTGGTGCTTGTGTCAATAGATAGATATACTTTGGGATATTTGAGTTATAGAGATGGATTGGGCTCTTTACCATGATTTATGTAGTTATGTAGGCTTGTCTTCTCTGGTATAAGTGAAGGGTTTTTCTCTCCCCTATCGTAGCTTGCTTTGCAGCTTGCTGGTTATTGTGAGGGGTTGGCGGGGTATATAGGTATGTGGGTTGGGTAGTTTGAACGTCTAAGGTTATATAAGTACTGTTGGAAGAGAAAAAGGACTACTAAATGTAGAGGCACTCGAATATCTCCTGATGTCCTTTATATGTCAGGTAGTTACATAAGTATGCATGTGTATGTAAGAATGGAATCATTACTTGGGGAAACACGTCAAAGGAAAGTCCCCCCTCTAATAAAGTAATGCTACCACGCGGCAGACCCCGCGACAAGTTCCAGCAGCTCCAGCTCCAGCTCCCATCCCCCCTCATCATCAGTTTCTCAATCGGGTAACTGCATGAAGTCAATTGACGGAAGCCGGTTTTTTCTCTGGTCTACTGTCGAATCATACTTGATGGGCCGAGCCCAGCCAGCTAATCAAACAACCCACCTTAGTTTGAGCTGGCTGGGCCCTTTGTGCAAACTACTACGTGCACCAATAATAATAAGTAACGATACTCTGTTTGTTTATGTTTGCTCGGCCTATAGCATAAGAAATGGCGTCATTAGGACGAATCGGGTTTGTTGTCAATAGGTTGCACTAACCAAATGCACGTTCATGCATGATAGTACACAATGTCGTCAGTCAGGGTTCTATGTGAGAGGTACATGGGGTTGTTGGTTTTAGGTTGTTCGTCCCTTGCATATATCAATTGATCCCTATTCTCCTTCATGACGCAACGCCACCATCTACATATCAAGGTTTCAAGCTGGTGTTTTGCGATAGCGATAGCGGCTCGTATTATCCTTCATAGAGCTGGGCTATATTCGAAAGTTTAGGTACTAGATCGGTTATGGACTGGGACAATTCTGTATGTGTTTATTCTATTAGACGCAGGTAACATTAATATAAGTGAAGTCGGAAAGTAAGCCCATGCTTTACTAGTAAAAAGAAAGAAAAAGAGAAAGAAACGAAATGAAACTTGAAAAGCGTGTAATGACAAAATATATCTTTTAAAGTTAAATGAAATGTTTGGTTAAACTAGGTACAAGTGATGCTAGCTAGGTATCAATGCGTACACCTCTTCAGGGATTATTGCAGTTACGCCCCATTTGACTTTATAACCCTTGAACACACCCCCGAACACCTAATATTTTTATTAGATAAAATAACCCGAATGTACTGCCTATATATCTTTATTAGAAAAACTACTTAAAAGTATTAAATCTTTATTTATATTAGTAACTAGTTATATTTTCATTTAATTTAATAACTTTTTATAACTTTATAAATATAATAATAATAATAAATTTTAAAAGTTTTATTAATATTATTTTTTAAATTTTAAATAAAATATATTATAATTTATTTAAATTTAAATTTTATAAATTATAATATATATATAATTAATTTTTTATATATTTTTAATAAAGTTATAAAGTTAAATAAAACTTATAAAACTTTATAAAGTTATAATTATAATAATTTAAAAAATATAATAATATTTTTAATAATATTTATAAATATTTACATTTAAATTAACATTATATACTTAAAAATATAAAAGTAAAAATAAATAAAAAGCTTAATTTAAATAATAGCTTTTAAAAAACGTGTTTAAGTTCTTTATTAAACGTGGTAAACGTTGATTAAAGAACTAATGCTTATAAAAGGCTCCATTATACACATATACAAAGTACCTAGGTTGGTATACCGACTTGACCGACTAGCTTAGTCATCTGCCGAGGTTCCTACCGAGTCGGGTTAGAATGGCCGGCCGAAGACCGGCGGTTCGCAACCTTTCAGCCTATCGCAGTCGCAGATGAAAACCGTTGGGAAGATTCCGTAATCCGAATTACCTTACACCTGTATCGACTTTGACACCTTTTGCTCCGAGGCTGTCAGCCCTCAACAAGGATACAACAGCGCTCCCGGGCTATGGCGTAGGGACCATACGGCCAAGATAATTCTCCTTCCTTGGGACTAGCCGACCAGAGAGGCCCACTCCCGCGACTCCATCGCTATCAATAACATCATGCGTGCCGCCGAGATAATACGAATGCGAAGCCGGACCCTCGCCGTCCAGCCTATATATTCCACCCTGAGTCCGGCATCTCTTCGGTTCCCGCCTCGTCGTCTTGCCAGCTCAGTCGCCGACGCCACCTCAGGTAAGCTACACCCAGCCGGTATATCTATCCGTCCTGTCGCAAACTGCTAAATCACATTTTCTTTTCCGGGTCTCTAGCCACATCGCCAGCCAAGCCATCCTTTCTTCGCCGCGCCGCATCCGTTCTAGCCCTCGGCATCGTCTTCACGTCGTTTGGATTCAAGCTAGCGAACACATACCCGGTGCCGACCATCATGTCCCTCATAAACGCGCCGTCGGACAAGGAGACACTCTCCATGTTCTCACCGCAACATGACCTGGAGCACGAGGTGGAGCAGTTCATTAACAACCACCCCTTGACCAAGGAGATGCGAGCCAAGGAGGGTTTCACCGAGTCGAGACCACATCTGAAGATTCCCGACCCGTACCGGAGTCATAACCTCACTGCCGGCGTGCTGTTGGGACCGGGCAAGGTGGTGGTACCGCCGGTTGCCTTCACAGAAGAAGGCGGGAAGTCACTAGTGACGATATCGTACCTTGGCCACGAGATATGTGGTCATCCGGGCATCGTGCACGGCGGGTTTCTGGCGACCATGCTCGACGAAGGTCTCGCGCGATGCTGTTTTGCCGCGCTGCCCTTCGGGATGGGCGTGACGGCCAACCTGAACGTTAACTACCGGGCCCCGACGCTGGCAAATACCTACGTGGTGCTGAGAGCTACCACGACCAAGGTGGAAGGCCGCAAGGCGTGGGTCGAGGGTCGGATAGAGACTCTCGTCGGCGAGGGCGAGACCCCGGTTCTCCTAGCCGAGGCAACGGCTTTATACATCTCGCCGAAACAAGCAGCGGTAAGCATTTAACTGAAAACGAATCCCAGGGGCCTCCTGCTACTGCGGAATGAGGTTGCTAACAAGTTTGTAGTTGATGACAAACATATTCCCCACGAAATAGAGAGGGGCAGGAAATGGATGTACGATGAGGTGGGTTACTCTGGAAACAACCATAGACAAAGCCTAGCTAGACTACTAAGTCTCACGCATATACAGCGATTGATATTGGACATAGACTTTTCTCGGAGTTTTTCAACACTCCTGGCTAACTTAAATGGCATAGCTTTTAGATTTCGACTGGACAAATGCTAGTTCGCAATGAAATTTAGAGTGCGTAAAATAATGGCCTTCTACGTTCTCAGGTTTACTAAAGAATTAGTTATATCGTTATCTTAATGTTCAACTATTATACCCGCTATATAACATACCTGCTATGCGGGCGTATACCTATCGAAACATGTGTATAAGGTGTAACGGTCTACGAGTTCTGGAATACATCCTACGGGGGACACCATAGCATATTCATGTATGTAATTAAGAGATATATAGATAACCAAAACAGGTCGGGTCTCCGCGAATCGGAAGTTTCAGCAAGCACGCCATCCGATGGACGAGGAAAGAGGTCGGCCGGCCGCATAACGTCTTAACCGGTTAATATTCATTTAGCAGTTCCATTAACGCACGAAATACCGCTTTATTGAAAAAAAGTAATCAGGGTCCAAGAAATTCGTCATTCCAGTTTTTCTAGTTGCAGAAAGTTAGTTGCTTTTATTACACCTACTTACATGCGATTTTTACTTTTACCTCTTTTCCTCCCAAGTCGCAAAGTAGAAAGAACGAGTCAATTAGAACTGATTTGATAGATTCATTCAAGAAAAATATGGCTACGTAAGTTTTTCTTTTTTTCTTTTTTTCTTCTACTCTTATTTCTGTTTCGAGGTTATTCGCGAGCTTCCCCTTGCTCTTCTGCCCCTCCCCCGCCATCGCTATCCAGCCTGTGTTGTCTCCTCAGGACCTATTAGACGGCGGCTCTTGCTTTTACCTCTTGCCATTGAGCTGCTTAAGAACTTGGATATGCTAGACTAAGAAGATTCTCATCTCACTTCTATTATCTATTATTACAATATACCTAGGAAGGAATTGGGCGGAGGGGAGGGGATCGGGGCGATACTTGATTTATGGATACCTAAAACTAATGCGAATGTTCCCCCTCCATATAGCAACATTACCTGGCACCCATCGCTGTCGCGGCGCGAGCGCAACGAGTACCGCAAGCAGCAGGGCTTCACGCTGTGGTTCACGGGCCTGTCGGCTTCGGGCAAGTCGACGGTGGCGACGGCGCTCGAGCAGCATCTGCTGCACCTCGGGCTGGCCGCCTACCGGCTCGACGGCGACAACGTACGCTTCGGCCTCAACAAGGACCTGGGTTTCTCGGATAAGGACCGCACTGAGAACATCCGCCGCATCGGCGAGGTACGTAAAATCTAATTTATTTTCTCTCCTCTTCTTTTCTATTACCTATATGTACAATATTGCGCTCCATCCTCTCTTCAGCGATATGGGGGACAGAAGGGGAAAGGGAAGATGTGTAAGTGAGTAAGAGAGGGGAGTGATCGACGGTGTGATTATACAAAAGAGACCAGAGACCTATAACTATACCATACGTGACAGACAACTCTTCGTTCAGATGCATTAACAGCTAACAAAAAAAAACCCCCATAGGTCGCAAAGCTCTTCGCCGACTCGTCCACCATCGCCCTGACGTCCTTCATCTCGCCCTTCAAGGCGGACCGGCAGCTGGCGCGGGACCTGCACGCCGCCTCGGGCAGCGGCGGCGACGACCCGATCCCCTTCGTCGAGGTCTACGTCGACGTGCCCGTCGAGGTCGCCGAGCAGCGCGACCCCAAGGGCCTGTACAAGAAGGCCCGCGCCGGCGAGATCAAGGAGTTCACCGGCATCAGCTCCCCCTACGAGGCCCCCGAGAACCCCGAGATCGTCATCCGCACCCACGAGCGCTCCGTCGAGGAGTGCGTCGCCGACATCGTCGCTTGGCTCGAGGCCAAGTCCCTCATCCCCACCAAGACTACGTGAAAAAAAAGAAAAAAAAAGCCACTAATTATTTCTTGGCCCGGCCGCGGGGGCAAGGGCGGAAGAGGAAGACATGACTAAGGAAAAAAGGGAGGGAGGGGGACCGCATGTGGCGGCCCCTTGTGCCATAGATGATAGAGTTTACATACAAAGTCTATAAACATAGACTATAGGTAGTTGCCGTTGCTGGATGCAAATAGAGCTTTTTAATTTATCTCTTCCCTTCCGCTTTAAAGCTATACACAGGGATTCTATGCATATACTATGACAGAGTAATGAGGAAAGCCTCCCCCTTTTTTCCATTTGGGGACGCTAACCACCACACGGGACTGACAACAATGAAAGTCCCATCCACCAAACGCCGGCCCCGGTTGGATAAGCTGCAGCCATGCTCTAGATCTACACCTGAAATTCGTAGTACACGTAGGCGGTGTACTCGCTGCCCTCGCCCCCGTGGCCCCCTAGACCGGCAGCCGCCATCTCGGACGTTAGCGCCGCGTCGTCCTTAGTGATCCTCCCCCGCTTATCCCTCCCGAAGGCGTTGCCTCCCAGGTATGAGTAAGACGAGTCTAGCGCCGTCTTAATCTTTTTGACTAATTTTGGACTCGACTGCTCGTGGACATTAGGTTAGCACCGATGACTATGGGTATTATGTAAAAAAATAAAAAAAAAATTAAAAAAATTAAAAAAGAGAGAGAGAGAGAACGAGAGACGGTGAGAGCTTCTTACCAGCACCAGCGCAGACACAAACTCGAGAGGTAGGCCGTATCGGAGCACCGACTCGACGAAGACCCGGAGAGCCATGACGTGTGCCCATATCATGACGCTCTCGCTCCACCCCGTGCGGCTCAGGCGCAGGGCCTCCCCCCACACCTTCTTCTCCTCCCGCTGGACGCGGTCAAGCTCCTTCTGCTCCTCCTCCCGGCCGCCCTCGACGTACTTGTACTGCCGCGGCGTCCACTTCTGCTCGCGGCACTTCTGCTGGAACTCGGCGCCGTGCTTCTTGAACGTGGTGACGGCGAACAGCACGAACTCGTCGTCCTGGGCGACCTGCAGCGACGAGCGCGGGACGACCATGGGCGCGAGGGTCTCGTAGCTCTTGAGGAAGTCCTTCCTGAGGTTCGAGGGGACGGCGATCAGGTGGGTCTCGAGGTATTCCGAGTCTTGTACTAGGAGGGAGGGGTTGACGATCGGTGTGAGCGACTTGGTCGCCAGGTTGCCTCTAGATTATGCGGACGTGGGTTAGTTTTCTGCGGCATGAGCGGGGGGGTTTCAGATACATGTATAAGAATCTCGGGACGCGTACGTTTGTTTCCTTTGTAGAGTAGTGAAATTCGTCTTGACTTGGTTGTATTGGTTGAACTTGCCCTTGACGTCGTTATCGATGGTGACTAGCTCCTATCAGGATCAACCTCTGTCAGCCTGAGCCGCTCGAAAGATATACGGGAGACGCGAAGAGGAATGTGCCCGACTTTTTGTAGAGTATCAATAAGCTCGCCGACGGGTTTATCAGCCCGGTAACGGACTTTATTCCAAGTGAAAGAGCGCAGGTACTGATCAATTGGTTCTGCACACCAGTCAGCAACTCGAGGGAAGAGCAGGGCGAAGCAATAAGCACAAGACATACTGTCGTTGACCGTCTTCTGTTGAGCAGTCTTCTCCTCATCGCCCTCGTATAATGTGCGCAGCGAATCCCCCACCTTACCGACCAAGGCCTCGCAGGCCGAGTCGAGCTTTACCAGATCATCTGCTTGCTGGACTAGCGCGTCGAGTGTGCCTATCTTGAAATTCGGTACGGGAAACGGCAGGACGCTGCCATTCTCGGGAGTTATGGTTGACCTGAGTGAATCGAGCGCTTCTTCCTTGTCGCCAGTGTCGAAGGTGCTCAGAGGCAGCGACAGCAGGACGTATCTCGTCGGAGCAGGGGCCATGGTGGATATGATTTCGCTGGAATGCTAGTATAGGGGGGTGTTGAGCAAAGACGTGGATAAGCGAGGGCGAAACTCGAATCCCTTGGGAGCCAGTTGTGAGTTTTGTATTGAAGCTATCGAGACGGTGGGTAGGTAGGTAGGTAGGTATATTATTATTATCGCTCGACAGCGGGGGATCTAGAGGCCGGCCTCCCCACCAGAATCTGTCGCGCGAATCGAGGAAGCAAGTATACGGAGATGCTAGGTACTTTCATCCGAGAGATGTACGCACGACCGGCGTTGTCGTGGTGTGGTGTGGGTGTGGTGTAAGTTTTGGTTCGTGGTCGATTAGGTAGGTACCTAAGCTGTGTGGTCGAAGGCTGGAAGCAAGCTACTCGCCGCTGGAGAACGTTGTCGATTAGCGTCAGTTACTTGTTGGTCCGTGTGACATGCCTTATTAAGCCTATTAAGTGGAGCCTAATTATAGAAAGTCTTATAACATTATTAACATACAATTAAATGTTTAAAATAATAATACTTTTATAAAATATTGAAATATTATTTTAAATTATTTTAATAATAAATAAATATTTAAAACTTAAAAATTGAAAAGTATTGATATTATATTTTGTTTTCTTATCACGATATTACGGTGACATGAGTACCTACCTACCTATGTATGTACATATACATGTACCTAGTTAGTCTCCAAGATTCTCTGTCTGGTCGAATTATCGCTATCTGGTCTATGACTCCCTGGAGATCTTCGTTCTTAAACCTGGGCATGTGCTATATCAAGTTGCGCCTTGAGACACCTGCGCCACTTTGCCAACCTGCTCTTCCCCTTGGGATGAGATGCTGGAGTCTTCGTCGGAAGAGATATAAGTCGCTCGAGTTACCTTTTTTGCAGCTCTTGCTTTCTTGATGTTCCCTTGCCGTAGTTGTTTTAATTCTAACTTGGTCTTTAGCTTTCTAGTTTTTAGGTTCTCTCCTTTAGTAGCCTTCGAGTCTTGCGTCTTGTAATTCATCCAAAATAATGGGACTTGTCTCGCACCGACTGCTTCCATCATCCATTACAATGAGGTCCCGTCTTATACAACAAGAACTCAATCTGGTCTAGTAATATCCCAAAACCGTCCTTAGTGTATCCATATACTCAAATTTCTTCCAGGATCTCAACAGAAGGCAGCTCGAAAGGCATGGTCTTGAATTGTTCCTTGAAGTCGGTTATGACCTTGTCTATGTCTTAGAGTCTATTCAGCACCGTCTAATACGGTTTTGCCTCCGAAACTTGTTTCCCGTTAATATAAAACCCTTATTCTTATACATATGTAGTTAAAGGCTTTAATATTATCTCTGTAACATACCTCAAAAACAGTTAGTCAGAGGAATGTCAAGACTTCACCAGAAATCTTGTGGGCATGAGCCCCCTTTGCCCTTCGTCCTCTCCTTCGTTCTCTCTAAATCCTTCGCATGAGCTCGAGTCCTACTAAACTGGAATGGCCTGTCCATGACGTAGACAAGGTCTTAAGTCATGCCAATTGTCCGCGGGATCTAGAAATTCGGTGTTTTCCTTTGAGCTTCGTGAATCGGGAGCGTGAATAACCGTGGCCTTGTAATTTCTGGAAAGGACAAAGACCTTTTCTGGTATCTGTTGAGGCGTCAAGTCGTGATCCGTCCAGAGGCCCAGCAAGCGGAGATCGCAGGACGAAGGGCCGCATCATTCTACAAAATGGCATATTCCAATCAACGACAGTTCCGTGTAAGTCCTTCTATACCTTGCCAGTCACTAAAATATGATTGTCGCGACGGCAATGCTCGCTAGACCTTAAGCTATAGGTAATAGCCCACACTAGATAGACAATACAGGACCTGCATTGTGCGCGCCTCGCTTACTCATCTTTATAAGAGTGACTGAGACGGCCGCCTACTTTTAGTGATCAACGATGTTCCTGGAGCTGGCGTAGAAGAAGAGTTCGTGGATTACAGTCGAGCTATGCGTTGATGTTTCAGGGCAAGAACCGGGATTTTCCTTGGATTGGTTCGAGGAGGAAGGTTACTGCCTGGGGCCAGGCTTGCCAGGTCAGGCTTTTAGCGGAGCCGTTCTAGGTGAGTAAAGCTTGAGCCGCAGCCCTACTTTCAGCTTGTGGGGTAGTCATGTGACCCATGTGCTAGCACGCAGACTGACATCCTATTACATAGTAAGTTCTAGAAGGAAACCACGTTCTCACCCAGCGTTTAACAATGTGGCCTTAAATACCTAACTTATAAGATATTTTGTGTCGAAACAATGTTGGTATAACAGGAAACCGAAATGATGAACTAACTTGGGTTCTTGGTATTAGATCAATAAAGTCGTCCATGCTTAGCGTAACTTAGCTATTAACAGCCTCGATTTCGAGCCATAATTTAAGGCCCATAAAGGAAGCAATACAGGATCTTATCCCAAGTCTTACTCTTATTCTTTCGGCCTTTTACAGAGTTAAGATACCCTTATGCATTGTGTAAACTAGATCGAGGATGCAAATAGACATGAACCGAACCAACATGAAACTTCGTTTTATCAATAAGGAGGCGGGAGAACTAATCTGTTTGGTTATTGCGGGCAGGGTTCTATTGACGAGAGCAATTGGAGCGGTTAGTTGCATGGGCAAAGGTCAAATTTGAACTTTGGCCGGTTGAGAAAGAACAGAAATTGGGGCCTTATAGAAGTAAGCAATATTTCAAGCCCATTTTCTTCCCCTTTAAACATAATTACATTTCAATTTTCAAGGGCAACCCAGGCAAATTTAGTATCTCAAGTTATCCCTTTTGACCAGGCTCAAAGGAATATGATCCTTCTAAAGAGACTAGTAGCTAGGTAAATGATGGAATTGCTAGCTTATGTAGTGTTCCGATATCTCGCCTATAAACGGGGTCCGAATGTCCTCCGGGCCGGACGATTCTGTCCGGTGTATATGCGGCCGAGAAAGTTATTTTGTCTTTGCTCCTAAGCACGTATTATCTTTTTCGACCGTTTCAAGAACAAGACTATTAATACATAGCTTAAACCCTCTCGGTTTGCATTTATACTTTAAGCTATAAAAGTTGCTTAATAGGTTATTTAAGTTTATAGGTGTCCTGCTTGTGGCGCAGCCCACCCGCCCCCCGAGACAGTTGACTCGACCCGCTAAGTTAGGTCATGGCTCCAGTGCGGGAACAAGATACCTAGCGCGCGCGCGGGCAGGCGGCAAAGCACGGGCGAACCCATGTTTATTGTAACCAATTTATTGAATCCACCCATTCTCGCGCGCTCTGCAACTCCCAGATGGCACCAGCCATCTCGCTCACCCACTTCACACCAACTATTCCCAATCGGTATCGTCCACCTATTATTTGTGCGCAAGAGTGCAACCCCAAAATCCTGAAGGGGCCGACGTGTAAATCTACACTGCACCGCCAAATGGCCATGACAACTTCTCTCCGCAAATGTTTCTTCTGATGCGTCTCTGCGAAGACCGACGTTGCACCACGACCGGCCTATGAAGCCCAACCACCCGCCACCGTGAGATCCGACCTGACTATCGTACATGTAGCCTATTACCCGGCTGAAGACGAAGACGAAGACGAGCCTACGACTGATCCTCCCCTCGCATTCGCCGCCTCAGCTGTTCAGCGCTTCCCCCGAATTGCCTCTCCGCCCCGAACGACACCGCCTGTCTCGTCGCCGTGTCTGTCGCTGTCGTCTTCGCTCCGGGGCCTCTACCGTTTCGCAAGATCCGCCCTTCGTCATGATACGTATGTAGGTGGTCGCCCGCTGACGAGCATGGAATCCTGCCAGTCGGTGGACTCCCCAGCTGCCAGGACCGAGAAATCTGCTGCTGCATGTAGCAGCGAAAAATCCCACCCGAGAGACCTAATCACTGCCATGAATGCTGTCCCTGGACCCAATGGCCACAGCTTCCAGTATACACTACCCCTGCGTCCCCAGGGTTTACGCTTGCTGACGTGACTTGATAGGCCAACCACCAGCCAATCCGGCAAACACCCCATCCTTAGCTGCTATTAGAGCCTCGAGTGCGAGCGCTCCACCGCCCTCAGAATCGCCTGCCATTCCTGTCCCGTCACCGTCCCTGCCCGGCCCTGTACCTAACGGCGGTGCCAATGGCTTCCTCCCTCCCACCGCCATGCCCAATGACGGCTCTATAAGTGCAGACATGAGACTCTACCCCCGTGACGGACGTGTTCGGAACCCTGTGCCTAGCAAGTTGAAAGATGTCAACGAGCAGATGAAAGGGAATTTCGGCGTCATGCATATGGATGTTGCTAGCCACCGCGCCAGTGAAGGTAGAGATGCTGCTGCGAAACGAACGAGCGAGAGTACCGCTTTACAGGCCAAGTTGGCCCAGACGGACACCTATGTATCACACCAGCGCCGGGCGAATTACCCACGAGCCACGGGTTTAAAACAGTTCTCCTCTCCCAGCAAGTCTGTCGAGCCGGTCGTCGACTCTAACCCACTGCAACCCCTGACAGTTGCGGAAACCAAGTCTGAGCAAGCCCGTCTGTTGACGCTCCTGCGGACATTGTCCCCAAACACAGTCGTCGACCAGATATGTAAAGCTCTCGCATTCTTTGGTGGCATTCCTGAAGCTCCACCCCCTAACGACGGGAAGTTCCCAGAAAGCGCCGCCGCAAACGGCTCGGGCTCTCTCTTTATAGGATGGATTGCTGAGATATTCCCTAATCTCGATAATCCCCGAAGAGCGGCCCTGTCGTCTGCACCTCCCCCATCCGCGAGCCAGAGACGCCCTCGCGGACGGCCGAAGGGTAGCAAGGCTAGCAAGGCCCGAAGCGACAAGGGTATTAAGAAAGGCTCGCAGAAAAGCTCAAAGGGAACAGAAAATCAAGTTGAAGACGCCCAAGATGAGAGTTGGGTTGACGTAGAGGATAGCGTCCTGGAGTTGAATGACCATGGTGACTTAGTTGAAGCTGAGAGTTCGATGAGAGATCCTCCCAGCACTCCTCCACGAGTACCTGATGTGGAACCAATTACGGCCACCCCGGCAACAGGGTCAACCAGTGGATTCAGGTCCATCAATGATACCAGCAATGTGCCCGTGTCCAACATAAAACGGCGCGGGCGACCGAAAGGTTCTAAAAACCGACCGAAGGACAACTCTACTTCACAGCCAAGTCTGACGACAGAATCCGCGTCCACAAATATGCATCACCCTCCCCAAGCTACTAGCGCCCAAGTGATTTCGTCACAAACGCAACCGCCGCCGCCAAAGGTGACGCCAGTACCGGTACCAGTTCCTTTGCTAGATACACAGGCAAAGAAGAAGAGCAATTCAGGAAGACCCAAGGGCACCAAGAATCGCTCTAAGTCTGCCAACGAAACAACGACCCAAGATGCCTCTACCCCCCAGCAAGCCACAGGCCCCAGCAATGATTCAAATAACCATTTTTCAACCCAGACATTCGCGGCAATGAATCCTGTGCTCTCAGACAGCTTTGCGGCCCCCACTGCTAATCGCACTGCCTCACAGGATAAGCAGGCTCATTTACCTGTCCAGACAGCACCCACGTTGACTGCCGTCCAACCGCTACCGACAACACATCAGGTAAAACCATCTTCCGTCACAGGGATGAAGCGAAAGCGCCAGGTTATTAACCCTAGCAGCTCTGCTTCTAAGGGGGAAAGCTCTGCCGCTATGGGGGGAGGTATCGAAATCCCTCAGCAAGCTCAACCTGTAACCTCTCAGGCGATGTCAACACCTCAGCCACAAAGTCGTGCTAGCCATCCTGAACAACAGCCCGTATCAGGCGTTGCCCCTATTCCGCCGGCTAAGCGGTCTCGCAAGTCCCAGGAGTCAACGCCTACACTAAGGCGACAAACTCTAAACAATAGTATTGGGCAGAAGAGCTCAATTCCATTGGCTAATATGTCTACCGAACCTTCCCGACAACCTAACCAAGTTGGTGTCACGGCCCAGAATCACGCACTGGCTGAGGGTCTCGAAGCTCATTATGCGGCCATGCAAAGTCGCACTGATCCATTGCAAGGTTACAACAGTCGTCCGCAACAAACGCAGCAGCATCCGCCTACTAGTTCAATTGGAAGTACTGCATCACCAATTCCAGCTCCAAATCAAACCCAAGCAGAGGGCTTAGAGGCCCATTACGAACATTTTTCGGCCCTCCGAAATCATCAAGAGACATCGAGGCAAGCTACTGCCAGTAGACAACATAAGCAACAGCAGGCAACGCAGACAGCATCACCAATTTCAGCTCAGACGTCGAAAACACCTCAGATCTCGGCCGCGTTAGCATCACAGCAGCAAGCACGAGTATCTCAGAACTACTATACCCAAGCTCAGACGCTTAGCTCTTCGTATAATACACAACAACCATCTTACCCAACGAATCAACGTCAACAACCGCACATGACAAGCGGTTCTCCTGGAACGGCACTAGTGCAGCATGTAACCAATTCTCCCCAATTTGGCGCCCAGTCCAACTCGCCCCTTATGCAAGCGGATAATAGCTACCGTGGATCGCCGTCGTTAGTCCATAACACTGCCGCGTTTGCGCCGCGGCGAACACCATCCGCATCACCTCTCGATAATGGCGCGTATCGTCCAACGAGCGCTACAAGCCACGGACTTTCGAGCCATTCACCTCATTTTAGCACACGGCAGCCTCCCCCGACGACGCACAGTACATCACACCCAAGTCTACCAACCTCATTCCCCTCATTTTCCGACTCGAGCTTCCTCGACATCCAAAGTCTAGATTCGGGGAATAATCACAGTAGTCTAGGGCTTGGCACCGGTTCATACGGCCTCGGCACTGGGAATTTGTCTCAACAGCAGCGGACACCTAGTTCAAGTGCAGCACCCCTCTATTCTCCGGCCACCGCGATGAACACCAATTACCTAGGTCCATCAAGTATGGGACGAGCGGGCCAAAACCGGTGGCCGTCATGATTTTTAATTACTTAACGCGTTCATGTCTAGGATGACCAATAGGGCGCATTCAGGACGGTGGGAAAAGGAATAGCGATACTTCTTTTTAAAAAGCCTCGTTTTCTTTCATGGAATTCGAAGAAAGGAGATTTTGCCATCGGCGTTCTTGGGACAAACTGGACGAGATAGGGGGACCGGACCCGGGCGTTTCTTGAGCAGGGGGGGCGGGTGACTCCAGACGCAAGATAGGAAACGGGATGGATTTATAACCCCCCAAAACAAATCGAGGTCATTTGTATTTTCAATGTGACGGGAAAGCGGGAAGCGAAACGGACGGGAAAGGGGAAAACTTGGGAGGATTAAGGGCAAGCAAAAGCTCGTGAGCAAAGCATTGCTTGGAATGGGATCGTGACTTGGTTTGGCTTGGTGGATTTTTATGTTCAGAACAATTCTGTGTCATTTCTTTTTCACGGCGCGATTGATATTCCATTTGGTTGTTGGTTTTTTTTTTCTTCCCTCTTGCCTCCAGCCTTCGTACCGCACTCTATGGAGAAAAATACCATTCCTGTCCAATTTATATGGCCTCTTGTCATGTTGTTATTGTGTGGGTTTTAGTTTATTTTCAGTTTTCGACATGTTCATTATATGCAAGCGTTGGCGAATTGATTTGATATGACATCTATGTATCCCGCTTCTATTATGATTATTGTGAAGATATATTATTAGCACTCTTTTTTTTTTTTCTTCTACTTACTTCAGTTCGCCCTTTGTATCCGTGTTCTGTCTGAAACTCTCTCCTCGTGTGGGATAAAATAGGGGAAACGAAGAAAACAAAACAAAAATAGAATTGATGATATGACATGATACGAAATATGATATGATATCGCAGTATCCGCTAGTATATGAAACATGAACACTCGCACAAGCCTTTTATAAGGACAAGGAACGTTGGCGGCAAGTATTTATTACATACCATGGATGTAGGCTAATATCTCTCATATTAATAGCTGGGTACGTTATAGTTGTCGAGTAGATAGAGGGGAAAGAAAGGGCGGGGCCGGGAGGAGGAAAGGGGGTAAGTATAGGTCACAGGTTAAAAAGCATGTGTTAAATCACGATGGTTAAATCACGATGATGAATGGCATTGATTATATTTGATGGATATGACGATATAATCATTCGTTTCTCACGGTTTCTTACTACCATTCCCAGCCAGCCAACCGGGTAGGCTAAAACCTAGCCGTTGTTGGCCGCAACCTTGATTCACGATAGTTGGTGAGCGTGGTCACCAGGGCGGCTGTTGACTCGATTTTCATGCTGCAAAACCCACATATTCAACACACACAGCAGTATCGAAATCTATCCATCCACCCGTTCAATACAACGATACCTGCTCCGCCAAAGCGCCTGCCCTTGTTTCCAAAAAATTTCCAACTCGCCTTAAGCCATTTCCTTTCCTTTGCACCCCCCTCCCCTTTCCCATTCGAAACGAAAAAGAATAAAGGAAACGACAAGGCCCCCCTATTTCCACATTATATTTCTGTAGGGTAATAAGTGGAAGTTGTAGTAATAAATGACGGGTTTCGATCTTTATCCCGAAAAAAAAACCCGCTTTATAATAACAGATAGAGCTTTACGCCGATGATGGTTTGAATATGGTGATATAAAGAGATCAAGGAAAATAGAAGAGGCATCTCATAATGGATGTGGTGGTGTCAGATAATAATAAAAGCCCGATAGGGTCGCCCGGGTACCCCCGAGCCAAGGTGTAAAGATGAAGCAAGGGACCCTCCGGCCTCTGCTTCCGATGGTAATGATATCGGTAGAAAAGACCCCTTTTCGATTCTAAACGCCTGTAAATGCTCATGATATGGCTTATGGAGCAAAATTTCCTCGACTCCTTCAACTTCGCTACTCAATAGGATCTTCTTCGATGGCCTCAAGAGGTGGCCGCACCGATTCTGGCGCCGCCCGGCCGTACCACCATTCATCCTCCTCAGCGGCGCCGTCCTCGCGGATAAGGTCAAGCAAGACCTGGCCATTGCGCTTGATATCCTGGGGACGCTCCACAATTTTCCTATTAAGAATAAGGGCCTCGGCAGTAGGTAGCCATAATTGCTGCAGTAGCGGTAGATCCGGGAGCAGTAACCGGAGATATTCGCGAGGAAGCGGGCCCATTGGCATACCCTCCGACAAACTTGTGTCGAACACCATATTCTCCAAACCGCTGGTTACGGACGCATCGCTATTTCGCCGACCCCCTTCTGAACCTCGTCGGCCACGGCCATTCGCCGAATGGTCCATGGTGGTCCTCCCAACGTCGCTCATGTTGACACTCGATTTCTTTCGGCTAAGACCCATAAATCCGCGTCGCGGCTTGGAGATCGACTCTACCGTCTCCTTCGTAACCAAGTTGTACCATGAATCGACAGCCCCTCTTCTCGAATTGTAGCCTTTTATCTCCCAAAACCGCTCGACCTGGCGAAGCCCACCAACACACATGGCAGTGACATAAATTTCGTCAGACGGTCGGTCCTTTAGATAACCTCTTATCGAGCGTTCGAATCGTCCTACGTACGAGGGAGGTCGCAATCGCCGGCAAAAAGAGGACACCACTAACGGGAATACTTGATGGACGCGCAATAAGGTCTGATCGTCGTACATATTCATGACCTTGAGCTCGATAGGGTTGAGGGTATAGGGCGTTTGCGATAGGCCGTGACCGTGCTCCTTGATGTACTCGATGTGCAACGTCCGATACGTCTCGAAGAAATGAAATATCGTGAAGAGTAGTGGGATAAGCCGGCGTCGCATCCTCTCCTGCTGAGGAGCGAACTCGAGACGCTGAGCTTCGGTGGTTCGGAGGAAGATTTCTTTCGTTACCCTTTCACATATTAAGTAAGAAAGTTTGGCAGCGACATGCAATCGATGCCATATCCCACAGAGATAATGTAGCCTAATTGCGGAGGGGTCAGAAGCCGGGTAGAGCCGTCTTGCATACACTGGAACGTGATGCTCGAGGTGATACCGGGCAATGGGAAATTCGTTCAAGGTTACCATGGCGTGCCAGGACCGCGATGCTAAGCGGAGGCTCAAAATGTCCGACAGAGGTAGAGAGGCAATGATCTGGATCTTGAGCTCGCTAGGAAGCGCCAAGAAAAGCTGGTCGAATGGAGCGCTGGGAATTGAACGCGTCAGTATAGAGCTCAGGGCATTTCTTCAACTTGGCAGTAGACATACCTCTTTTTCGGGGCAGACTCGGCAGCCAGTCTTCTCGAGTCGTGCTCGACGGAGGTCCGCGACGGCAAGATAGTTCGGAAACTAAAATTCGGCCGGCGCTTTTCTGGTCTCTGGGCGTCATGGGGGGTCTGTTCGGGCGATCTTGGGCGTCCGATGGGGAGAATAAAGGTGGAGGGCTCCTGGGCAATAGCAGGCCCGTCGTGTGGGTGAGCAACAGCATCTTGAGGCTGATCCCTATGTTCGCTAAGCTGCTTGAGCTTGTCGAAGTATCGCTGGGAAGCGAATTCGGTGAGGTGTGGAGGGTCCATTGCAAAAGGACGTCGAGGGCGCAGACCAAACGCGCCTCAGCGAGGTGGAGGACAGGCCGTGCTAATGTTGCACGCTTGTCCTCGACAAGGTAGGAAAGTCGACGTAGTTGGACTGGATGGTATCGACAGCGGCCGGACGAAAATCATACATGTTGAGACATTGAGGATCAGATTGGCAAGAGGTCGGAGGTCAGAAACCGGTCGTCGTCCTTCGAGATACAGCACGTCTTTAGCCCGATAGCGAGGACGATTAAAGAAGCGACAGCAAACAAGGGCGGCGGTAGGAATGGAGAGCGGGAGAGCGACGACGTCAGGTACGGATGCACAGCACTGCAGCTAAGGGTCCCTACGGCTCCCCCTTTCGTCGGCCACTGACTCGGATGGGGTCTCGGGCCTAGTGGTGGTTTGGAATGTCGAGTCTCGCGAAGTCCGTACAACGACAGCGTCGACGCTGGGTCTCAATTGCTCGCGGCCGTGTCGCTGGCGCAGTTCACCCGTGGTCTCGGGCAGTGAGTGTCGCGACGGAAACAGTCGAGATGGGAGAAGGACGCCGGGTCGTCGTTCGTCGTTCGTCGTTCGTCGTTCGTCGTCGGTCGTCGGTCGTCGGTCGTCGGTCGTCGTCGCTCGCTGTAGTGTTATGGGCTGCGAAAGCGATGTGTCTGGAACAGTTGGGATGGAGGCCAAATGCGGCGTGGTTCCGTGTCCAGACCTAGTCAAGGCTGCAAGAGAGGAGAATGGTGATTACAACAGCGAGAAAAGAGCAAAGGGGAGACTCGAGAGAAGGAGATGCTGGGAAGCGGGAAGTGGACGATGATGGTCAGACAGAGCAATGATGAGAGATTGGAAATGAGGCCGAGACTTCGAAGGTGGCAGAGCAGAAGCCGGGTGGGCACGACCTGGCGAGTTGGCCCTCTGGGGCCTTTGGGGGTGGACCTGGAGGGAAAAACACCGGGAGCGGACAGGCAGTGGGGCCTGTGGGAGTGGCCCGAGTGGTAATACAGAGGCCCCCATGTTATGGTGGGATGGGCATATAATGCACCGCTGGAACATGCGGTAACCTTTGCTGCTTACGGCCATTTGGCCGGCCTAATAGTGGAGTTCTGCCGACCACGCGCCAGCGAGTGATATCCCACCATTAGTTCCTTTTTCCTCTCTTTCTCTCCCCCCTTCGCATGGCCGAAAGCCTCATTTTACAGTCATCGTCGTTTGCCCGTCTCGTCACATTTTCCACTCTACGCGCATTCTCACTCCCAATACAGCCGTATCGAGTAGAGACATGGCAAGACAACAGGGGATCAAACAAAAAAAAAGATCCACACAATTGCCTCTGCGTTACAGCATAGGTACTTAAATTATATCTTGACCTAGCCAACTCAATCTATCGATGTGAAAAGGCTCTCTCCCTTCTCTCCCCAATCCCGAGGGCAATAGAGAAAGAATGTGGCTTGATATTCCGTCTTGTTAGTTATCAACGCTAATAATAACGCCGTAGACATATAGATACACACTTACAATACTGCTCCCACATAGTGCGGTATTGTACATGTACCTACGTTGCCGCTTTCTCTTCCGTTGGCGCAAATAGGTAGGTCCGCTAATATGTATAATCATCTGATCTTCCGAAGTCCGCCTTCACGTCGGGTCCAGGACGTTGAGAATATCCGCGCTCCATAGATGGACTTCTTTCAGCGTGTTCATGTCCATGTCCATATCCATGTTCATGTTGTCACGGTCGTTGGCAAGGCACGATTTCCATGCCTTACATGGCTTTTGTTGGGCGACACTTCACGATGTTATGTTGGGTTCTATTCATCGCAGCTTCGGCCGGCGACGTAGCATCCTAGACCAGGTACCCGAGCCAATCCCGCCCAACTCGCCAACGTCACTTATCGGCCCGTGGGCTGTCGGCTGCCATCCTCTACATCAAGGCGCTAACTTATGAGCTGGCCTGGTCCTGGCTGGGAGATCCTCTGGCCTGTTTTGCGGTCCATCAGTTATCTCGAAGCAAAGTCTATTGTGCAACCGATGTAGCTTATCTCAGCGTGCTATCATCACATTCACACTCTCACTATCTCGCACCGGTCCCAGCTTCGGTGACGTCCCTTACTCGTCTATCCTGCTAGTCCTTCTTGGCTATCTAGATTATCTGCGAAGCATCTATTTAGCCTATTTAGGATCCCAGCCTGTGAGGATGGGTAGAAGGACTTGAGGGAGTATCGACGACGGTCAAACCACATGGCACCACTTGATTCTATGTAGGATAGGATGAGGAGCCTCTCGTGAGGCCTGGTCTCGTCTCGAGGTTTACCAACCGTGGCCAATGCCGAGGAACTCCCCGATAACCAGTTCAAAGTTGGAAAAATGCAAGTATCGTGACCACTACTGTAAATGTAACAATCGCGGGACTTGGCATGCACGTTCTGACCGAACATCTGAACTCCCCTCTCCCCTCTTTTTCTTCAGCCCATCCCAACCATGGATTCAAGTATGATGGACCTGTTAGAATTTCAGCACCGGAGAGGCTCTAGAGAAGGGTCCGGGAAAGCTTGATTCTCCCAGCACGGCACGGATTACCATCATTGTTGACAAAACGTGGTGGCCCGAGACCCTATTGTCCAGAGAGATCTGCGCTGAACTTGGGCAGATTTCATTGCTTTTACTCATTTCGGTTTCTCGGCGTAGCATGCTACATCGCGGAACCGGCCAATGACTTGTCTACTGATGCCGACGATCATTGATTCACTTCGACAGCCAGTAGGGTCCCACAAGCTTACCTCGTAACAAACCACGTTTCTACCTATGTAACTGTAAACTTACCTACTGCGCGACTTCATTGTAACAGTCAGATAGAATCACGTTGTTCGGTCTTTCGCTTATTTTGGCAACGTATGGTACGTCCTTGGATAAGAGTGATGAGTACGCTTCATTTAGTCGAGTAAGATTTGTGTAATTCTAACTCGTTTTAATTAGCTACTTGGAACAGGGAGTTCAAGCTTCAAGCTTCACAATCCTATGTTAACATGAAATGAGCGGCTCTTCTTCATGTCATCTTGTCAGCATGTCACAAGGTAACAGACTTATTGCGTGCTTGATGTTAACTGCAGTCATGATCGGAGACATACATACTCATATAAGGTGTGAGAATTCCCCGCGATAGAGCCGTTGTCTCTATCAGGAAGGGCCGCCAGACGTGGACCCAGCGGCCCTACCGCGGTCAATCCCCACACCTCTAGCATCCGGCATGCCTCTTCTCGATTGGCTCCCCGTATCTTCTGACTTACCCCTTTCTATCCAAGACCCGGGTACGTCCTTATATGTAGGTACTTTACGAGAGGGCCCAGAACTTCAACCTTCGTTCTCCCCGAGAAACAAAAACCCTAATCATGCCACCTAATTATAACTTTGCAGCTTGGCGCAAGCGTGACCCAACCGATGTTTCGAAGAGATAAGGTGGTAATGTCTTTTTCTTTATTTTCCTTTTCCTAGACTGCCACGCGAAAGCTAAATGCGGCTCAAATATATTTGGTTTAGTTGACAAGTTTCTTCCAGTAAGTCTATAATTGGCCAACCTGCACAGCTGCGGTTACAGCGGCTTCAGGGTTCGTCGATGTGACCAGGCTTTGCGCAGGTGTAACATACTCCTCATTCTGTCATGATTTTTCTACTGGCTCGTCCCGTGGGTTGCATAATGAGACGAGGCCATTCGAGGAGTTATACGCGGAACTCAGCACGGCCAATTGTTAGTTGGCCCTACTTGCGTAACCCAGGCTGTCCAACCATTTTCTTTCCACGCCTTTTACTTAAGTTATATTCAACCCTTGTATTAATCTAACACGCCCAGCAGCCGCTCTTAGCTAGCAATATGTCACCACTGAAATGACTCTGGCCAATCCAAGCTCTCACTTGAGCGGCCAAGAGAAAGACGTTGTGCGACGCTATTAACGAGCAACTAGGCGAATGTAGGAGCTCACCTTATATGATCGTCAAAATACCATACATACCTAGGTATGTATCTAATAAAGTTAGGGGAGGTAGGTCCTCGCAATTTGTGTAGGCCAAGCGCCGATCAGTCACTTGTGTGACGTATACACACATTCTTTCTTTGTTGCTCATCCTTGGGATCGTCTGAAAACGTGGGGTGGTCGGGATTGTGTATACTTAATTCAAAATACCTTCTCCATTAAGCATCATAAACGGCAGTCCCCATCCATGTCTTGCATTACAATTAATATATCTCTAACCATTATCATCCGATATTATAATACTGATATTTGACTCTTATCTCAAACTTGATCCTCACTCAAAAGCAACCTCTTCCTGAAGTTACAAAACCATGATATCAATTTCATAATAAAGGTTTGAAGCGCTGCACTTTATAGAGACAGGCACATGAGAACAAGCACCTAATGTTAGGCTAGTAAGTAGGTACATAATCTTTTGCATGTCTAAAGCTGCCGCACCCGTCCAGTCGGGCTCGGCTACTAGATTTGGGAAAGTTCGCCTAACCACAGACGATCCAGCCGTCTTCAAAAACATACGTACAGAGTCACATCAGCTTCCACCAAACTACGTCAGAGTCGTACCTGTGGATGTCTCCTAATCCAAATAATAATAAAAGCCCACGATCGAGCGTATCATCCCAATAATTACATGAATCACTCCAATTCACGAGTGTGGTGATAGGAATACGTAATTATGTAGAGGGCGATCGTCTTATTTATAACTGGAATATCGGAATGTAAGCAGCTACATGTAGTGTCGACACTGGCCAGCTCGGTATACTATGTACCGGTTCGGAAAGTACATGTATTAGTAAACATATTGAACCTAGGTGATGCCCCGCGCTCTGATCCAGACCGACCCCGCCTAATAAGCAAGTCTATAGCTTAGGTAGGTAAGGAGATGTTTGTAGTTTCGGGTACATGTAATCTGTGTGTACGTAGATAGTCACTTTTCGTATCTGTCTCATGAGTTTACACTACAAATACGTCCCTAATGTGTAAAGCATATCTACGCACGTCTGCAAATACTTATTGCTTTATGAATTCAGGACAATGTGCAGATGGCGATGCCTGGTTTCACCAACTCTATATTATATATCTACAGAGTGCCTACATATAGCACTGCACGGCTGTGGCAAAGTTCGAATATAGCAATCTCCCGGGTCTTCTAGCTCATCCATTTGATTGATATGTGCTTATGTAGCACGACAGCTTGACGGAAGCAACCAACCGGTAATGGGGAATAAGTGTGTGCCTTTGTATGTAAGTCAGAAGGGTTTATGGCCCCCAAATTCGAGGCCCTTTCAGCGTCTTTTCCCGCTCACCTCGGAGACATTCCGACTTATAATCAACGAAACTTCGAAACTTCGGGACGCTACGCAAGAACGTGGAATATCTTAAAATAACATGACTGCCTCAGGCACGACGTTCCACCTTTCTACGTAGCTGAGCCCCTGTGTCTTTAAAAGCATTCTCGACTTAAGTTGACTGAAAGCTGGCACTTATATACCCTCTCTCTTATCGGACGCCACACTACTATATTATTCCGTGTACTCGCTGTATGATATTCAACTTTCTTTTCAGATTTAACGTCGTGTCCGACGAGGCCCCCCCGAGTCAACGGCTAGGGCAATTTAACGTGTGCGGCCGATCATCTATTTTTAGAAACCACATGCGGCGTGGGTTACTCTAACACAATTCTTATCCCCCAATATCACTTCATCCTCGTCCGCGGTACTTTTGAGCTACATGGGTGAAGCCAAACGGTCCCAGCTAACAACGCTGATCTTTGGTCAGCTTCACCTTGTCCTCCCCACGTACCCCGTCATCATCGCTGCCAAGAATGTCGAGCGTTCCCTTTTCAGCCAGAACCGTCATGCAACTCAGAAGGAGAAAGGATCTGTTTTTCTTTGTCCTCTCCCCCACCCGCCGCCTGAGTCTCTTCTCCTAGTCCTATCCTGGGGCGCTCCTCTGCCCAAGATCTATAGCCAAGTAGCTAGCCATGCTGCCAGGTTGGTGGGAAGACCCAGAGCTAGGAAATACGTACATACATGTTCCATCTTGTTGGTAGCTGCGCGCGCCTATCCCCTCCGATTACCTCCCTCCCCCATGCCTCTGTCTCCTATTATCAACTGGTAGGGCTAATACCATTTTTTCTCCTCTGCTGATGCGACGGGCCTTTTTCCCTCTTCTGGTTTCTCTCTCCCTTCTTTTTACTCTTCGCCTGTAGTGAGTGACGCATTTCTCACCTCACACGAACTTGCACCCATCTAGGCAAAGTGAGACTGTCTTTCCCTCCTCCTACTCTAAATTGCCGATGCCTATCATACATGAAACCTAGGTGAACGAGTGGTAGTAGGAGCAGCATCAGCCGCAACCGCCGCAGCCAAATCGAGCCTACCGCCTTCCTTCGTATACTAAGGATCGACTTGCCGCTTCGTGATATTATCCAGTAGATCCACCGGCTATTTGCAAATTTCCCAAATCAGGCTCCGCGCGCGCGCCTCTTCTGCGAGCTCTACGGTAACTCGAAGTAGGATTGGCTCATCCCGCTCTCCTGTTGCGCCAGACGCGCGCTCGTCGCTCGGAATTGACCACTCGGCCATCTCCATTTCCCACCGCCGGGGGAGCTGGGAATGCGTCTCTAGTCTTATCTACACGCTATACACGCCTCAGAAAGGTACCAGCCCACCCTCCCTACTGCCAAGCGTGCTACACCATGGCTACACCGAGCCAGACGCCCTCCGGGCCCGAACCCCGGACATCCGAAGCCGCGGTGCCCAACTACATTACTACTACCTTTACGACCACCGCGGAGACGGGAGCGGTGGACACACCCGTGTCACCGTCCTCGCCAAATGCCTTGGCGCGATTCGAGTTTGAGATGGGCAGGGGAAATGAGGGGACTAAGATACTGATGGTACAATGGGACCCCTCACCTATAGATGGCAGCGGTGAGGCTACGGCACAGGACCAGGATGGCTGGGAAGTGTCCTGGGAAGGTAAAGCAACGACGTTCTCGCTTAGCGATCAGGACGACGAGGGCGGTGTACAACCGACCAAGCGCGTCTATTTCCTCCTACCTTCAGATGCCCCCGTGCCGCCCACAGTGACAATAACGCACCCACCAACGGGCCGCACGCTGATCACCAAGTCCATGCCGGCCATCTTCGCACCCGGCCTCGGTGTCAGCACGTGCGACTCTGGCAAGAGGGGCGTCCTGCACACCATATGGGCCAAGAAGCGCCTGGCGGAGCTGCAGGAAGAGATCCGCAGGGAGTTACTCGACAACAGCGAGGGCATCGGCCTGGAGATGGCGATCCAGGAGCGGCAGTGGATCATCGACCATTTCGGCCTCGTGGATCCGCATATCCCCCCCGCTGCTGCTGTCTCTGCCGAGCGCCCGGCACCGCCGCCTACCCCCCAGAGCCCGCGCTCGCCCATAGGCGGCCGCCTGGGCGAGAAACTGAAAGGCCTGAAGTTGGCGACGACGCCTTCAGACCTCGCTAATAATTCATCCAGTAAGCAGCAACCTTACCTTACCCTGCCAGCCTCTCCCTCTTTACCAGTCTTTACTACCCTTTTCTTTTTGTACTCTAACCGCAAACCCCTAGACTTGAATTCACGGCAGCAACAACAGCACCCCTTACAGTCGCTCTCGCCACCAGATAACGCAGACATTGCGGTACCGTCCCGCTCAGCGCTGTCGGGCCCCGGTCCGGCCGGCGTCGCTTCTCTCGACGCCATCATTGGCGGCGGCGGCGCTAATCCGTCCTCGGTTGCGGCGCCGGTGGTTTCCCAGAGCAAGGATACCGAGGACGAGCTGTTTGCACTGCCCATGAGCCCACGGAGTCCGGAGATGAAGACCAGCCCATTCAGTTTTCTGAAGTAACCCACCCCCTTTATTCCGTGACTACCTGCCTACCTACCGCCCTCCCCTCGGGATGAAAACAGATGACTGCATACGGAATGCCTCATAGGCGTGTGTGTAGGTTTTTTTCTTCTAAAAAATCTTGTAATAAAGTCGAGTGTAAGAAGGGGGGGGGAGGGGGCGGCGATCTAGAGACTATAGACTATTGGTAGGTCCTCCTCCGGGTTTCACCTACAGGGTGCCTTGCATATTCTAGGCCCATCGGCTCGGCTCTAGGGGGGAGAGGAGGAAACCCTGAACAAGGAGCAAAAAAAAAGAGTATTTTCTAGGTTGGCTAGAAATCATCCTTACCTTACCTGCCAACATACCATACCTTTCTATCCACAATTCGGCAAGGGGGTTCGTTCCATCGAGGGAGAAAAACAGGGAAAAGGGGGGAGGAAAGAAAAAAAATCATGTGCATTTTAATGTCGGAGCCGGCAGGCGGTCAGACTACCTTACTTACCTGCCTGCGGTTGACATTGGCCATGAACGTGCTGCTGCCCCGTTAGTAGTGTAGCAGTTCCGAGGGTGGAAAGGGAGGTTTTTGGAAAGAGAAAGAAAGAAAAAAATTAGAGACGACGTTAGGATATTTGTAATCAATCACCGACTGTTGAGTGCATTGCCTATAGATCTGTGTCCATCTGGATGCCTTGCCCGGCTACTGCTGGTAACTGAACTGGCTATACGTATGCATGCTATAGACCACACACACACACATACATATATATATATATATATGTATGTGACAAAAGCGAACGCTATTGCCCTTCTGGCAGTTAGCCCTTATATAGTCCGAGACAATATATTTGTACAAACGTTAGGTATATACATCTATAGAATACTGATGCCTACTCCACTTGTCTATGTACCTCACCGTGGGTATATAAATTCAAAAACATACATAGATGGACGTACGTATACGCGTATATCCAAGTAGGCATTCCCGCTCCGTATCATCAATACCACCAACACGGATTGAATCCCCATATCGAGCTCACGAGCAGCAACGCACGGCTGCCACGCAGGAGCTGCGTGTGTATGTAGGCATATATGTAAGCAGGAGGTAAGTAAGTAGGTAAGCAAATAGCCAACCTTGCTAACTAATTAGCACCACCAACTATATAGCCTTGCGTACATCAATACCCCACACACATATATGTGTTTCAATATGTACGGTACTTCCATACTTTTACTAGGATTCTTTTTAATACTAAACCTACATAGTCTAGAATTTTCATTAGTGTACATGATAACGCACAGGTATGTTGAAAATTCCCGAGGAAAACCTCGCGATCATGTATTTCTTACATGTCGTGTGACTTGGGCTGGCCAATACTACTTACCTACCTACCTACCTACCTACCTACCAGGTATATACGTTAAAAAAAGATATAGTCTAACCCAAGTCTATACTCTCTCTTTCTCTCTTTCTCTCTCCCTCTCCGCTTTATCTACCCCGGAAATAAAGGAAGAGAGAAAGGGAAAAAAATCGCGACCCTTGCCGTATCTGGCGACTCCGCGATTTTTCTTTTCTTCCCTCCCCCCCTTGTCTTCCTAACCCTCGTGGGCTCCTCTTCGTCCTTCCTGCTTCTCCGTCCGCCGTCGCAATTTTCTATTTCTCTATTTCTCTCTTCCCACCCCCTCCCTCTCCATGCCGGGGGCCTCCGCCTTTCCTACTATAAACTACTACCATACCGCCATAGCCATTGTTACATAGTGCCGGCCGAGTCGAAATATTACATACATATATATTGCTACTAGTGTTATCCCAGAGTACGATTTAGTCGAGTTTAGTCTAGTTTAGTTTTAGTTACTGGAGGGGAACAAAAATTATCGTATGACGTTACTCTTTTCTCTTTTTTCTCTTTCGATCTTCGCCTCCGATTCCACTCCACGATGTTCTCCTCCGCAATCCCCCCATTCCTTCCCCTCCCCCGGGGGCCCCCGGACTCTCATCATCCTTGCCCACAGAATTGGAAGCCCTAACTTAGGTATGTAGTAAGTGGGTGCGTTACATACTACGTGCCTACTACTGGAAACCCGGGTTGTCCGAAGTTTACCCACGGCGGCCAATTAACTCTTGTGTACGGAATACGCGAGAAGTATCCAAACAAGCTAAGTTACCTCGGTGGGTTACGGGCTCGTTACATGCCTTTTGTTTTGCTTTTTTTTTCCTTCTTGCTGGGTTCTGACTCTGGGGAAAAGTGGGAAAGATCGGACCGAATTCGTGGATCGAATCAGAACAACCCCAGACCCCAGAACCCGCGTGAAACATCCCTGGCATATATAAATAAAACCTGGTTTAAAGAAAAAACATGTAATTCCGTATACAAAGTAGTCAAACTGTCCACCCCGCCTCGCTAGACGTAGTTCTCTCTCCGTGGCTACGTTACAGTCGCAGAGAGAGGTTATCTTCGCTCACAGGGAAAAAAAAAGTTTCAGCTATACAAAAAAACCTTGCTGCCTTGCATTTTCCAAGATGTTGGGTGGATTCATTGCGCCGCGCTGATCCATGGAATATGCGATGCCTAATGCGAGATCTCCATAAATGACGACCAGATCGTCTGGGAAGCCGGAAAATTTTAGGCGGGTGGCTAGGTAGCTCGGAAAACACTACTTTTTTCGTTGCGGTAAATCTGCGACGGCCATGTACGTAGTACGCATTGCGACAGCAGTGCAGACAGACCGACGACGTATACCGAGCCCTAGTTAGCAGCCGCGGGGATTGCGAGCAGTCCTTCTCATGGTCCGCGCTACTATACAATTACGCGCCGAACATGGCGAGACCATCCATATACGCAGGCAGCAGGAATCGTAGAACTGGTCACACGTAGGCCAGGCCGGGGAGGGTGGCAATCTCGATACCGGGCCCAACCCCCCCTCTTCCCTCCCCCGCGATACCCTCCCTGCCTGTTGTTGCCTTGCCCGTATCTCTTTGATCTCGCCTCTCGGACCAGGATGTAGAACTATCGGTAAGCCCCCGTGCGCTGTAGCGCCAGAGCCTACTATGGCGGTTCATACCGGTCGATATCCTCCGGGCCATTTCCCTCTGTTCGATCGATCGCTCCTTTTCCGATCGCAACACACCCGGTCGTTGGTGCTCCTCCTCCTCCACCCCAAGCTTCACCGCCATCCGCCAACCCGTCTCTCGTTCCACCTCTCCTTCCTCTCCTGCCGCAGGTAGAACAGCTTCCGTGCCTCCCTGTACCTCCTCACCCACTCCAGCGTCTCCCTCTCCGTCGCCACGCCCCCATTGCCGCCGCCGCCGCCGCCGCCGGTGCTACCATCATCCGCCCCGGCGGACGCCCCCCCTCCGTCGAGGAAGCTCTCCTCGAGCGCGAGGCACATCATCTCCTGCTCCTGGAGGCCGCGGGTGAGGCGGCCGTAGAGGGCGGCGGGCGCGAAGGGCGCGAGCGCGTCGTCCATCTCGGACTGCTTCTGGCGCCACTGGCGCTCGAGCGCGTGCGTCGAGAGCAGCTGGGCCTGCGCCGCGGCGCGCTGGTGCGCGAGCCGCGACTCGAGCTCCGACAGGTGCTGCGCGAGCCCCACGTTCTCGTGCAGCGCCGCGAGCAGCTCGTCCCGCGTCTGCGCGAGCGACGGGTGCGCCGTCGCCGACGAGTACGTCAGCGCCGAGAGGAGCTCCGGGCTGCTGAGGATCTCGGCGAGGTCCTGTTTCCTGTGGGAGGAATGTACAGTCAGAGGGTTGCTAGCGAAGCATTATGGGAACGGGGCATAAAATGATATATATAGGTATATACGTAGAAAATAAAACCACTGAAAACCTCAAGAGAAAGTAAACATACGACTTATCCTCCAAGATCTTAGGCAGCCAGTGCTCCCCCGGATCGGGCACCGGCTGCGGCTGCGGTTGCGGTTGCGAGCTGTTCCCCGTCGGCGCCAGTATCAGGCCCGAAGCTTCTGTGGCCGGCGCCTTGCCCTTGCCCTCCGCCACGCCGCCGCTACCTGTGTTCGGTCCATTATCTGGCAACGGCGGCGGCGGTCGAGGAGAATTCGAATTCGCGTCTGTCGCGGGTGTACCTAGGCGGCTCGCCTCGTGGCTGCTGGGCTTCGGGGGAGGTACCGGGGGCGGCGGGGTGGGCGTGTACATTTTGAGATTGGACACCGATGGGAAGGGTTTTATTTCGTCGCAACCGTAATGATTGTTACCCCTTGTTTCTTAATGATTATATAGTTTTACGAGAGAGCGCTCGCCGTCTTGACATGTGAGTTGCAGTGTCGATTGGTTGATGTAAGTTAAGAGGTTGCATGTCAGTCAACCTGGAACCGGAGCTTGAGCTTCTAACCCATTCCTTATCTTATCTCATCCAACCCACCAATCATTTATCATACTTAGGGGTAATAGGGGCAGTAGACGTTCTCTCCTTTTCTTCTTCTTCTATTTCTCTTCTTCCCAACCAGCTAATACTACATGAATTGCCTTTCTCAAGCATTTAAGCCACCCGAGACAAGTCTGACCGAACCATTTAGTGTGATCACCCTTTTATTTTGGATGTTTTGTGGTATACATTGCCCAACGGGGAACGCCCTGAAAATGATCCTGATTTGACCTCCCAACTTACGCCACGAGTGAGAATCTGGGAAATGTAGATTTATGACCGCATCATCTTCTACGCATTACCACCGCCCATGATTTGTCAAGCCTCTTCTCATCCCTTTACTGACCACAACTCCCGACTCCAGCCCATCTCGCGCATCTTCTTACTGCTGCCACCGCTGCCTTTCTTCTCGTTACCGCTTATCGCGAGTGCTTTGCTGCAATTTGCAAAGCCCTCTACAAGCTCCTTCATACGACCGGATTTCATAAGGACCGTGGCTACATCCGCATCTTTTTTGGCGATAATCGAAGCGAGCTCCATGCACTCTAGGAGATTGTCTCGCGACAAGCTGGTCCCAGCAAAATGCAACACACTTACATAACCAATGATCGTCTCGGGGAGGTATGCATCTCGAAGATAAGCGAAATCTTCGTCTTCTGGTGTGACAAGTTAGCGTAATTCCATGGAAACAAAACATTTACTGCCAACCTTCAACACTTTCCAAGAGCCAGTTGCTGAGAATGGGTCGCATGAAGCTCCTGACATATTTGACTTGTTCGCCAACATGACTCCAGAAGTCTCTTCCTAGTTGTTCGGCAGGACTATTCATAGTTAGATTCCATGAGCTTTTATATGAAGAGTTCGCAATAGTAGGCACGTACTCTTGGGCCATGGCTTCGCTTGAGGCGATGGTTTCCATGCAGTCCAGCGCTCGAACGAGACATTCCATCTCGAAGTAGTTTCGCGCTTTCACTATATCCTCCGGCTCCAGGTCGCTATCATGTGAACCGCTTGCCACAGCCGTGCGAATCTCCTCGAACCATGAAACGTCTGTGTCATCGGGTATGTGATTGACGCCCTTCTTCTTGAATATATCTGCACAGCGCACTCGCTCAGATAACGCGCGAGCAGCATGGAGGTTGGATTGTTCTAATCGTGAGTTAGTGAACCAGAGCAGCTAGTATATGACGAGGAGGCTTACTCAGGAAGCGTTTATAGATAGTTGTACCGACTTGGAAGACCTCGTCCCAGAGCCCATCAACAAGCATAAACCACTCCATGGACTGGATGAGTTGCTCGTCAACAGCATCTAGGCCATCCGGTTCATCTCCGAAGAAGTCCGGTTTGAGGGGACGGCCATATTTCAAAGTGGGCGGGTCATTCGTAAATATAGAAAGGCCGCCAAATGCTGGGGAACGTTGTTCGGTATTGGCTGATAGTCGAAGAACAGAGCGTGGTTGAAACTCGATGAACTTGGCAATATCCATTCCAAGCTTTTCCATGATCCTAAGTAGCATTTCTCGGTCGCGGAAGTCAACTACACCGCTGATATTCCGGCTAAGGGTAAAGAAAGCCCGATCACCCTCGAGTCTAGAACAATAAAGAGGCATAAGATCTATCATGCCCTTTAACCGTAGGGTGCTGACATAGGCGGAAATGACGTTCTCTTGTGCCCTGCGCTGTTCTACATTGACATAGCCATCACCTTGAAGACTGTCAAGGCTGGATATGAGTAGGTAGACATGGGCCAAAACACGTAGACTTTTGTGATCATTCAGCTGGGGGAATTTAGTATCGTTGATGGTATTCTTGGCATCACCAAACATAGGAATCAGTTCGGAGGTCACCCCTTGATCATTGGCACGTTCTCCAAGAACAAGGCCAAGTTCGTATATGTATTGGCTAAGGTTGTTGGATATGATGGCTGCTTGAAGTGCCTTCATAGGCGTCTTCGCTTCTGCGAAAGTCTTCGGGTTCGCTTCCAAGGAGCTGACGAGACGTTCTCCCACGGAAGCGGCATCGCCATGAAACTGAACAGCGTTAAATGCGGGAAACATTTGAGTAATAGCTGCCGTCGAGTCTGGCGAAGATCGTTTCATCAGGTATGCGTCGAATTGGGTCCGCAATAAGGCGTTGTAGTGGGCATAAACGAAGTCATCCCAACCTCGGCAGACCTTCTCCACGCTGGGGATGTCGCCCGAGAGTATACCATAGACTGCACGTTCATAGTCGTCGGTGCCGCCCTGGCGTGCGAGAGCAAAGCAAGTTCGACGCCAGAGGAGTGTCGAAAGCGGATCACAAGCAAACCGCTCTGAGGCCTCATTCTTAGATAGAGGCATGGCAGACATGCTGACAGCCCTCCAGACCTCGGTTCTCTCGATACACCAGTCCCGAATCTCAGCTATACTCCGTCCTCGTCGCAGTAACTCGTAGCAACCGAGCCAGATAGCTCTTTCGAAGTATTCATCTTGGGGCTGAAGCTTCCGATTCTGTCTCGTCATTACATCGGGATCGAGTTGTGTGACTAAAGGGTTTGATCCATTTGCGTCAACAAGGATCTGGCCAGCGTCCGAGCTGTTCGGATCCAAAGCTCCCGACCAGCTGTTCACATTTTTCTGCATTTTGATAGCAGATCGTGTATGTAGCCATCCATAGGCTATGATGTCGCCGCGCTCCGCCCGCTGTTGGTATTCCCGCACCAGCTCGTCGATATCTGTACCTGCCTCATCGGCACTGGTCTGCAGGCACTCCAGAATAGCCTTGCGCTCTTGTGCTGTGGGATCTGTCTGTATAAATTCATCCCAGAGGTCTGAGGTTGACTGAAACTTGGAGATCTCGCGGCGAGCGGGTTTGATGGTATTCCGGTTCGAGTAGCGTAGAGGCAGGAGGCGGCGCAACATATCCCAGACCTGGACCTCTTGTTTCCAGTACTGCAGCGTTTCGGACGTGACAGGTAAATCGGCGCCATTGTCTGCGTCGTCAAGGTCCATAGAGTCCTGGCTAGAGGCATCATCTAACCGACGAAGAGCTGCGCTTGTAGTTTGTCGCTGTAGTTCGCGTAGGGAGTGGACTTTGTCGACGGCATGTTGGTAATAAAGGCCAACGAGTTCGAAGATTTTGGCACGCTTTTCGGCTGGAGAGGTCCCGGTTACGGAGTGAATATCAAGGGCTTTGGCGAAGTGCTCGGCGTCCTGAATAAATTCTATGTCGGATTCGCCATCAGAGGATGCTACCCAAGTGCTTTGGTTAGTTTAGTGTCAAGGTCCCAGACAGATAAGGTGCAACACACCTTGATCGGTCAGCGCAAAGCTTGATGCCCTGCCGAACTGCAGATCAGTCATGGGTTGGGCCATCTTGATGCCGTTTAGAGATCAGCTTATGATGGTATTAGCAGTCTACTAGCCAGCAGCATCTTCTTGGGAGAGTGTGCTTGATCTCTCATCCAATTCTTCTAGAGCGACACAAATATGACGGACTACGAGCGAGGGAGATGTGCGTTGGTGGAAATGAGATTGTGGTGTGGTGTACGCAGGAATTGTTTTCTTTGCTTCGGGATTGTAGCTCCAACTAAGCTTTCAGTCAGGAAAAGAATGCGGACGCGACCTCAGGTAACTTGCGCCCATGACAGCGCGCTCACGGGCCACCCTAAACTGCTTTAGTGTAGTGGGATGAGTTAGTGTCAGCTGCCAGCAGGTGTCCACCGCCGAGTAGCGTTAATAGAATAATCTATTTTAAATGAATATCATAGCACCCCACCATTTACTATCACCTATCACCTGTCACCTATCATCTCTGTTAGTCGTCAAGGAACATCCGCCCGAGTTCCATCCATGCTTGGTTGTCCCCAGCTGCCTCTAACGGTATAAGGTAAGCTAGGTATGTATGTATGTATCCGGATATCAGTTCCCCCCCAAGGCTTGGGTAACTCCAATTCCCATTAGCTGTCCGGGAATAACTATCCTTTGTGCATGTAAGTAATCAAAGAAAGCTTTCTCCAAGAGACCACTCGCAGCGTACCCAATCACACCGGATCTCTCAGCCTACATACACTACAGTAGACGCAAGCAACAGGGCTCCTAGAATAAGTTTATATGACGCGAGACGAGGAATCCCCCGCAATTCCGAAGCCCCGAGACGCGCCCATCGTCACACCAGAGCCCCCCGCATTCTCCATCAACCCCCGCGATGATGCTTCCCCGGTCGTCGCGGACACTATTCTCCCTAGCCGAGTGGATGTACCTATATAACATGTGTATAATTGATCGATCAACACATTGGATTCTCCCACATGAAGGTCGATCCGAGGTCGAGTAGATCTGTTATACAGCATGGCGCCAATCCCTAAGAACATCATCATCACCGGGGCGGGCGGTCTCGTCGGACCCTTGCTAGCAACCCGCCTCCTCAACGACCCGACATACAAGGTGGTGCTCACGGACATCGTTGACCCGGTCGTGCCAAAGGGTGTCAAGTATCCCGAGAACGCAACAAGTCTGAAGGGCGACATCGGCGACCCGTCGTTCGTCAAGTCGCTGCTCGCGGCGGCCCAGCCCCTATCCGCCATCTTCATATTCCACGGCATCATGTCCGCCGGCTCGGAGGCCGACTTTGATCTCTCGCTGAAGGTCAACGTGAACAGCGTGCGTAACCTCCTCCTGGCCTTGAGAGAAACCAACCCCGGCGTCCGGGTCATCTACTCCAGCTCGCAGGCCGTCTACGGACAGCCTCTGCCCCCCGTGGTGACGGACGACGTTACCCCGACGCCCGAGGGGACTTACGGCGCGCATAAGCTGCTCACCGAAATCTTCATCAACGACATGCACCGGAAGGGCTTCATTGACGCGTTTATCCTGCGCTTCCCAACGGTAGTGGTTCGTCCCGGGAAACCGAGCAACGCGGCCTCGTCCTTCCTGTCGGGCATGATCCGGGAGCCGCTGAAGGGCGAAGAATGTGTGATACCGTTGAAAGACCGCTCGTTCAGGTCGTTCATCTGCTCTCCCAGTAGCCTCCAGGAGAACCTCATCCGGGTTCTGAACATGGAGAGCACAAAGCTGCCCAAGCACATTCGTCATATCAACTTCCCGGGGGTCTCAGCCTCGACGCAAGAGCTTATGGATGGCCTAGCTAAGCACGGTGGCGAGGATAAGCTGAAATTCCTGAAGGAGGAAACCAACCCGGAGCTGGAGAGGATATTGAGGAGTTGGTCGCAAGACTTTGATACGACTACCCCTCTCAAGTTGGGATTGATCAAGGATGAACGTGCCGAGGACATTGTGAAAGAATATATTGATTCTTTGAAGTCGTGAAGATATCATGTATAATATATTATGATACCACCATTATATGCAAATACTAGGACGATGGCTGCCCAACTCTTCCTGGTTAATTACTACTATGCTTAAGTTGCCTGTTATGAAGTATTGTCGTCCTTAAGCCTCAATATACCCGCCTCCCGACGCTGCTAGAGTCGCATAGTACAAGTTTTGTTCCGCACAAATCACCAACCGCCCATCGCCAGCAAAGTTGAAGTTGGCAGATACCTCGCCGAGATATATCTTACCGATCAGTTTTCCGGACGGGTTCCAGACCTGGACTCCATCACCGCAGCCCGAGTAAACATTGCCTTTAGAGTCGCAGTGGACGCCTACGGTGAAACATGACGTTAGCTTCGGTGCACATCGTTAGGGGAGTTAAAAGAGATTCGAAATTCGAAACGTACCATCTGGAACGCCAGAATCGATATACGCAAATAATTTGCGGTTCTCCCAGGTTCCATCCTCCTGGACATCGAATCGGTAGCTATACGCTCGTTAGATTCGGTCCCGCCCGCCGTCAGTTCTAGGGCTCGAGATCGAGGACACTTACATGCTCGCGGGGTTAGACTGATTCCACCCCCAGAAGCCGCGGTTTGCACCAGTGTCTGTGACGTACGCATACAATCCATCGGGGGAAAAGGTTAAACCTAGTTAAGGGCGTTAGCATAATTAATTGATCAATCTGAGATAGTCGGCGAGGGTTTAGGCGTATGTACCGTTAGGAAGAGTGAAGTCGTCGGCCACAACGGTCACCGCACCGGTCTCATCGTTATATCGGTATACTTGATTCCGAAGTCCCGGGGCAGGCCGGAAGTCTTGAAGATAGCCATACAGCGTATCGGTAAAGTAGACGTCCTTGTTGCGCGGATTGACAGCTACATCGTTCAGGGAGCTGAACTGACGGCCGAAGTAGTTGTTTAGAAGAACTATGTTATAGTAAGCACCGGTGCACTTTAATAATTGCGAAACTGTCGTCTACAAACCAGTTGTGTTATATGGCTCTCTTGGGTTCATCAGAATGAGCTCCGAGGCCACGTTGTCGCCCTGGCCCTCTGCTGCGAAGAGAATCTGGCCTCTGTAGTTCGTCCCCCCTGCTGCGGTCAGCATTCGTATTCATGGTTTTCGCATCTTGAAACTCACCGTTTGGATTTACCACGATCGGGTTCGAGTCGACGGTTTGGACCTTGACAAGCCCTGATGCATTACGCTGGCTTGAAACAGCAGCGGCCTCTGATAGTGCAATTTTGAGGATAATGGCAGATTTATTTAAACCTAGGCAGCATCGGGGGTTAGAACTTTTCCTCCTTTTAAAAGGTAAAATGCAGCTTCTTTTGACTCACCTGTGCCTGCCGCTGGCGCCCCGGCATTCTGTACGAAGAACATCTCGTCCGTCGGAGGATACCTATGTGGTTTGGAACCCGTTAGATTTGTACTTCAGGGATCTGCGTTCAACTCATACCACACAGTAGCCTCATGAAATAGAGGGTTTGTGCCGGCGTTGGCAAGAAGCGTGAGGGTCGGGTTTGTTCCGATCACATCATAGAACTCATCATCGAGGATATGGAAAGGTTTCTCTTTCAGCGAAGCCGAGTCATATCCAGGAGGAATGAAGAACTGCGATAGTGTTAGCACCCCGTGCCACTGCAGGCGTCAAGAGGTGCAAGTGAGCTTACGGTTGTGGCGTTAGATTCACTGGGAGGCAGGACAGTGGGCAGCACGTTGAAAGCCTTCTGGTCAATGAATTGGGCCTGTGCCGGGATTTCAGCTCTCGGTAGGCGCCTGGAACCGTATCCCGAAGACGGGTCGTAGGCTTGGATGGCAACACCGGTTGCGAGAACAACAAGCGTCAACGAAAGGGCGACCATTTTGTAGCCGCTGGTGTAGCCGTCCCCCGCTTTCTTTGATTTGTGATCATATGTTGCAGGTGACGCCTTCATTGCTTCGAAAAAAGAGGCGGCGCACCCGCAATTATATAGAATTACCCCGGAGACGACTGTAGAACAGGATTGCTTGGCGGGACGCAGGGCAGCGGGATTGTAGTATCTGCATGTAACTCTCTGCAAGATGCGATCCGTGTCCTACGAACGAGGTATTTCGATCGTCGGCATCGTGACCGGTACCGGTTAGATTTAAGCCGGTAACGTAATTGTCGTAATGCATTCCTGGTAGCGGTAGCCACGTTTCTGACGCTATAGTAGTTACCTGTACAGCACTGTATCTAACTGTACCAGTGTACCTGCTAATACCTAGTAGGCTGCTAATACCTAGTAGGGATACGTGTGGGGCTATACTAAGCTAATATAGAGTCAGGTTAGTTCTATATTGAATAACCCTTGGCGAATATGTCGTACAACTATGGTAAATATCGTATATGAAAAATCCCTCTAACAAAGCATAAATACATACAGCAGAAGATCTCGATGTAATACTTGTTTAGAGGGGGTTACATAAGAGGTGGAATAGTACGGAAAACATCTACATGTAGTTTAGAAAATACCTAATCCCCTGTTTCGGCCGAGATGGATTGAATAGAGTTAGCATGTATGCACCTCAAGTGGGCCGGCTCTACGATATGATGTAATTATGTAATGCAGGCTGTTGAAAGACTTACATGGACTCTTTGTAAAGCACAGGGTGATGTGGTAATATTGCTAGCATTCAAAGAGTATGTTTAGGTACGGGCACACGATGAAGTCAAAGAAAGCCACTCGCTTATTAAGCCTCGGACTGATGAATAATACTTATCGGGAGTCGATATGCACAAAGACTTGCTGGTACTTAAGCGTGAAGGCGCGATAAGGCATAATTATAGGCGGGGTTAATTCCACCGAGCATTGCTCATCCCCCCAATCCCGTCTCGATAGGATACTTGCATCACGAACGTCGATTCCGCTGCCGTCTTACTTCACTATACATTGCCTTGGGACTGTTGCACCCTTGCTGGAAACCAAAATCATGAACGCAGAAGAGCAAAACCGAGCAAATTATCTTCTAGATGCTGAGAACAAGGCCGTCAAGCTTTTTGAGGAGATCGAGCGGGATCTCATCCGGCCGGGCATCAGTGAAAAGGCATTGAGCGACGAGATCCACGAGCTCGGCACTAAACGTCACGGCATCAAGACTCACTGGCATAAAAGGGTGATCAGAAGCGGACCTAATACCTTGAGACCATTCGAAGAGAACCCCCCGGATCGCGTCATCCAGGAAGATGATATCCTCTATGTCGACCTAGGGCCAGTGTTTGAAGCCTGGGAAGCCGATTTTGGCCGAACTTTCGTTCTAGGAAACGACCCGGACAAGAAGCGATTACGCGACTCTCTAGAGCCAGTCTGGAATACGGTCAAGTCGCGCTACCGCGAAAACCCTGATATGACTGGCGAGGAGCTATATGATATTGCATGCGAAGAAACCCATAAAGCCGGCTGGAAGTTCGGCGCCCAAATAGCTGGGCATATTGTTGGGTCGTTCCCGCATGAACGCATTCCGCGGGACAAGACAGCCCTCTATATTACCAAGGGAAACAACGAAAGCATGACTGTTCCCGATAAGGATGGGAACAAGCGGCATTGGATTCTAGAGATCCATCTTCGCGACCCTGCCCACCAGCTCGGCGCCTTCTACGAACAACTCTTAACAGTCGGATAGACCTAGGTCCTGGAAAATCACATTATGATGTATACATCCAAGAGAAATTTGCGAATAGGGGGCAGTAACCCGAATTTGATGTAATTTAAAAGCCTGAGAAGTTGGCCGAATCGATATGACGAGGATTAGAGAGCGTTGGTGGAGATTCGTCCCCCGTTTGGTAATTGATGCTCTATCATAATTGCTATCCGAGAACTTCTATGGTAATACAAGTACTTGTTAATTTAACAGCTCACTGAAGCAACTCAATCTCTATAGGTATTTAAGAATCTACCAAAGAATGAATAAACATGCCGATCCGATTATCGTGCCTAACCTGAAGTATTGAAGTCCGCGTCCACGTCCGTCCTGTATGTAATTGGTTTTTGTTTAGTATTAAGGACACCTTTTATAGACGACAAAACCCGTAGCCTTAGGCAATCTACATTAATTAAACACAGCACACCTTTTATTCCTAACAATATATGCGGTCTTTTGTTTTTCTACATCCGGGATATAATTTACAACTCATGGGATTAAAGAGTATGTAAAGTCTACGCCCAACATTGCTGAATCATGGTAGGGATCCGATTGGAAAGAGGTAAGAACATCATCAGAAGCACCAGAGTAGGCAACATGAGATGGGCAGCTCTATATTCGGATAATGAAACTTTTCTAGTGTAGTCTATACTAAGGAAATGGCATGAAGGTGGCTAATAACGTAACATCGAAACAATCCCCAACTGCGGAGAACCGAAGATCAAATCTGTTTCATATTGCCTTTAAAAGCATACGACCAGAAGGTAGACCCTATGGTTAATCGATCAATCCTCGGGCGCGTATCGATGAATTATTTCACATCGTCACGCTAGGAAGCTCAGTGAGCCCTGTAGAGACACATCACATTAGCATTCGACTATATTTCTATATTCTGGCCACAACTTACATCCTTCGATATCCTCCTCGACAGTTTGCTGCTTCTTGCAAGCGGTAGCCTGCTCCGGGGTCTGAGTCTGCAGCTGAGCGCATTGGTCGTTCGAGCACCTGGCATCCAAAGCCCTCTGGAGCGCGTCGCCCTTCCACCCAAAGACGTAGTCACCATGCCATCCGTACCCGGTGTCGTCGTTCATGCTGTAGATGAACGGCTGCGAGCCGTCTTCGGGCCAGATCGACGGGTCGTTGAATTCTCGGGTATCCCACATGACTTCGTACATGACCTGCGGGAGCTTGACCGGGTGGCTGGAGGGACACGCACTCGACATCTCGAAGCTCCCGCTCGACGGGTACGCTACGTGGCTCTTGTGGTCGGGACTATCAAGGTTCATACCGTCCCAGCAGCTAAGGAAGCTTATTTAGCTCTTGCTCTAGTTTTCTTTCCAGACGAACAGCCTTATGCTTGGGACATGGGAGAAATAAAAGAGCGGGGAACTCACGTTGGGAACGTTATGGTTGCTCGGATCCCACCATCGCAAGCCTTGGAAGGGAGTGCGGCAGTGTCCTAGTCAGACATTGATATTAGCGCATTGTTCTGTTTTTTTAATTAAAACGTTTCCCCTAAAAGTATCAAAGGTTGATGAACGCCGTGAGTGATAATCCGCTGTAGATAAACTGTGGAATATAACTTGAATCATGTCCGACTTTATGGGGTGCTTACCATTCCGCTGCCGTCTGCACACGGGGCACCCCCGAAGGGGCTTTGATCAACATTGGTGTAGCAACGGTGGCACAACTGCTTCTGTTGACCTTGTCCTGTGCGTAGCATAGGATCGCCGACGAGCATACGGAAACCCTTCACTTGAGTTAGGAGATACCAGGCATCCCGGGAGCAGCGTGGCTTACGGGTTTGAAAGCGGTAACCTTTGTTCTACCATCGTAGGGCGGAATATAGTAGACAGTAATACCTTCCTCTCCTTGCAGACCCTATGCAAGTTAGTTTTCAGAAATGGGCAGGGTAAGATAATCGTTCTTGGGCATGCATACTAGGTTCACCATCTGTTTAACCCGCTTGTAAGTTCCATTGCGAGCGCGGAAGTACAAGTTAGCTGTCCAGTAGTTTGAGAAGTCCTCGCTAAAGGAGCAAGTCGTGCAGGTCGACTCTACGGATGGGTCGTATTCGGCTGGCGTCATAGTCGCGTTGAAGGAGTCGCCGCCGGCAATCTGGTGGATATGGGGGGATTGAATGAGTCCTGGAGAGACTAGAGGGTCGAGGCGCTCAACAACTAGTCTCGAGCATTGAAACCTCATCATCGCCGCAGTGGCATACTGCGCCGTTACGTATTGAGGGATCGCCGCAAGGGCCAGCGAGATCGTTTTCCACTGCATTTTGGGATGATCGATCGTGAGGATCTGCGATAACAAAGCTGGCTCAAAGGGCAAAGATAGATTCTAACGAGGAACAGGCAAGCATCAAATATCGGTGCTGCAGTATTATTGCCCTGGATATTCAGGAGTGCCGCCGTCTTGGGTATCCCAAAGAAGGCCCGAATAAATCCGGATAAAACTGATTGCTTCCCCCCCTAAGCTCTGCCTGCTTCGCAGAGACAACTGCCGATAACTAACATTGAACTCTTAACTGGCTGGATAATATTCGACGGAGTGGTGATGATATTAGCCGGCTCGTCGTGGACCAAGAATAGGAGTCTAATAAGCTTAAACAGGAAATATTGTACACCAAGGCAAGTACTCGCCTTCACCACATAAAATTTCACATGCTTTCAAGTATGTCAGAAGATCACTTCTTATACATGAACCTCCTGCTTGCCAGCTTGTGGTGATTAGGTATTACTATTATTCGAGTCTAGGTTATCCTGGCGCAGTCATACCAAGTCTCCTTTTATGAATTTGTCAACCTTGGCATCTTTGGACGGCATAGTTACCTAAAATCAAAGAGCCTAGGTGATAATTTAATGCCTGAACTCGAAATTTTAACTTTACTTGAGAAGCTGCTACTCATCCGACTTAAGAGCTCAGTCATTTAGGCTCATTTCTACTGAAGGTCCGTATATAAGCTTCTTTTGAGGTTGAAATTTTGGATGTTGTCCCTTTTGCTTGAAATTAAGGATCCAAGTGGTAAAGCTAATCGATTATTTCGAGGGTCAGGATGTTAATTTTAACACAAAACAGTTACAGAATCTATATTGCTGAACGCAAGAATTACGTGCATCTAGTAGAACTTATATGCATCCGCATTAGGTCATAAGTGCTGCTTATTTATCTTCAATGGGTCAAGTAAAAACAGTTTAAAGCATATAAGTATATTCACCTCCATTTTACTAAGAAACTATGCCCAATCTTCTTCCTAGTATTTGGCCGTATTGTACCCAATAGCTCGGTAGTCTAACAGATAAGATCCTTCGCCTTCCTTTCGGCCTTTAGTTGTATACCACCTCACCACCCAGGAGAAGCATCGCCAGGGCCATGCTCGGCTTCTCCGAGTCCAGTATATTCATAGCCATGGCATTCTTCACGCTGTCCACTAGTCGCCCAAGCTGCTCAGGGGTCTCGGCAGGGATACACTTACACTTCGTCTCATTGTGATGAATGCTGACAGGCATGATGCCCGCCCCGAGAGTTATCTTGCAGCCTGTGTCCGGTCTTTGGACGATAGGGCTGCTTGGAGAAGTCGATTGAGTCATTTTTGTTGGAAAAGTGTTGGTTTAATTTTTTTTTCTTCGGTAATAGTTCTGGACTTTGGTGTTGCTATTGTTGCTGTTGCTGGTAATATGGAAATAACACTTGAGGGATCACAATATTTGTTTGCTTTATAGGTAAACTGAAATAAAGAGAAAGTTGAGACCCGTGAAACAATGCATTCAGTCTACTTCTTCAAATGATTGTCTTCGAGGATGACCTTTGTCACTTCCTTTGAGCTTCACTTAGCAAAAGCACTGACTAGAGCTGTTCTAAACAAGAAGGGCTGAGAATCCTTTGTGTTGATTGTTACATAGGTAGGTAGGTACTGATTATTTTAACAGGCCCCCCTTGTTATAAGCACGAAAGCTCACGGTCAGCTCTACTTTGAACAAAGAAGATATTTTGGGACTCATATAGCGTATATTCATCAATAAACTAGCATTTAGTGTTGAAGTTGGTGATGCTGAGAAACATGCTGGCGCTAAAGAGCGTAAGGCAGTGCCCTCGAGACCGCTTTTCTTAGAAAAGATGGTTGTAGAGAAACCTGTGTTTGGATGGTACTTTACACTGAAAAATAGGCGTTCTCCCGGAAGACAAACAGTTAAAATATATTTCTTGTTTGATTTCAGAAATATCTGGTTGAAATGCGTTTCTTTCTCTACCTCTTCAGGCTCACTGAGCGCTCATTGTAGCCCTCTAGGGTTTGCCTTTTAGTTCCAGCTGCAATTATCACTCTCCCGTCTTTCCTCCAGAATTTACACGATCTGTTGGTGCTGAATTGATATCACTACTTGGCTTCCACTGTTTCAATGGTGCAAGTAGAGCACATATAATATTCAATAGAGAGTCTATAAATATCCAGCAACGTGAAGAAAAAAAAACCCCTTGGAGTTATGGTATTGTACAGATTTGTCCAGTCAACAAAGCTAATGTCTTCGAGTTTCGCCCCGATCTCTTTCATCCGCCATGCATCACGGGCTCCATCGGCCAGGGCATCGTCCGCGTGCTCGAAGCCGGAGCAGGTTTCGGCGCGACTTCGTGGTAACACACAGGGTCTTCTTCGCAGACGATTCCGCCAAGATTCGCGCCGTGGTTCTGTGAATCCGTCTTTCTGAAGACGTCAAGACCTTTGTGCTGCCGCAAATAGATGCCTGAGATATGGTGAGCAAGTCGATAGATTTTATTTTGTAGAACAATAGGTTAAGTAGCCACGAGTCGTCTGTCCTCCCTTGCTTTTATCCTCATCTGAATATAGTTAACATCTAGGTCTATTTCGGATAGGTGGGCTGACCCTGCCTCTGTGACAATTATCGACATATATTAAATATATCACGACTAAATGAAAAGTAATGTTCATTTAAACTGTTAATCATAGTAAGATTTCTAATAGTTCAAATTCGTTATAAATACTGGTTTGTTTAGATATAAATGGAGGATCGATCTAAATACTTATTAATCACGTAATAAGATTATAAGAATGGGATTGTTTTGTGGCACAGTGTAGTTAGTATAGTAAGTATTCGTGTCCCATGAAACCTAAGATGCATAGTCGAACGAATCTGTATTGAGTAGTTGACTATCCCCTCGAGTTGTAGATGACTTCAAAGCTAGGTAGCTAGTCACATTGCTGCAATTTAGGTACTGGAGTAGGCCATGTCATGTCACCTGCGTATCAAAGATTACCGTAAACAGAAAATCGGCAAAAATATGATGCTTATAATTGGCCAGTTCGTGTAAGTCTTGTTATGTGGGGCCTGAAAGCATCGATTCAGCTGATCAAAGAGACGCCGGAGCGCCAATCCTTATCTCTGGCAGAAAGATACTAGGCATTTCCTTTGCCTCACAGAGTTCTATCACCAAGCATGTAGGCGGCACAAACGTCATGTTTTAAGACAAGATGACCTGCCACACATGTTATGTAGCCTGACAAAGAATATGTAATCTGTGACTCGGACTAGCACGGGTAAGCGGTAGTGACAGCGTAACATTGAACGTCATTTGATAATTCATGTACTGGCCAGTCTGCCCCATTTAGCTACTTAATAGTAAAAAACGGATTCGAAGTATAGTCGTGGGACATATGTTCCCCCGTCACACGCCGTCGCATTTCCTAAGTGCACACATAGGCCAGCTCACTGCGAATCGGGATATTCCTCTTAGCGGTGTTAGGATCTGCTGTATCAACCCACTTGAGTTCCAGTCCCTTTCGGAAAAGAAGGCAGTGGGTTGAGCCGCCGTGATGGAACATCCCGAGCTCTTACCCTTTTTCTATCGGCCGTGGTAAGTTCTGCTGTTGGAACTTCTCAGAGATATCGCATGTCGATACATCGGCCATGCCAACGTAGATGGCGCCTACTAGGCCGACCAGATCTCCCGTTTCGATGAGGAAGATGGCCCGTGTTACTACGTGGGTGATATAACCCTGGGCCTGGTCCAGGGCGGCTAGGTCTGGGCCCCTTGGGTTAGTGAAGCCAGTGATGGTAGGCTCAGAGAAATAAGTCCCCTCGACAACACTAGCGTGGACTATTCTCCCTTGGACGGGGGAGTTCCAGCGATGATAAGATGTAGGGCTCAGAAAGGCCTGGTAAACTGAACCACCGACGAAGTTGCTTGCTTCCGGGAGATTATTCAACATCTCAACTACCAAGTATGGTTGGCCCTTTAGCCAAAAGCTATCGTATTCTTTGACGTTCGTCTGGAGCGCGAACGGCTTGGATTCGCATGAGTTCACTATCCACCTAGGGTTGTTCTTGCAGGCAACAGGCCGGAGTGTGTCAATATCACTGAATCCCCTGACAAAGAACTCATCCCATGATCCAAAGCCCCAGTGTTCGGGGTCACCTATCGGGTCACATTTGAATAATTGATTGAACGGAAGAGCTGGTTGGCCTCTGATATTAGTGTCCTCTTCAATGGCCATTAACGCGTCCTTGCTTAACCACCCTTCTTCTCCGGTAGTAATTACGTATTGAGACTTCTTCGTCATGAGAACATCATCTCTCCAAGCATTGAGGATGGCTTTAAATTTTCGGTTGACCTCAGGCATAAGGAAGAATGCGTACCCGCTCTGGGTCGCCATGGACCAGTCCAGAATGGCGTTGAACGGGAACCCAATAAAACCGATGCCGTACTCAGTCTTGCTCCATTTGGGCGCAAATTGGGTGATGATAACGGCAAATAGATCGAGCATGTGCTTGTAGTCTCTAATCTGCTTATTACTAGCCGGGTCTTTATTATAAGGAGGCTTGTCGGGAACTTCATCGAACATGGCCGAAGCCAGCATGCGAAGTTCAGCGGTGCTTTCGATAAGATCTGAAAGCTCTTGGATAGGTGTCGTCCAAACTGGAGATTCGCGTCTGCGGCCCACCTCCGTAACAAATTGTCGAACCCAGTCAATTAGGACCTTGGGGTCATCGGGCAACCAGCCGCCCACGCGATGAAACTTGCGTGAGTGGGACTTGATAGGGAGGAAAGATGGCATAATGAACGTGTGGATACGCAATATACTTGAGTGGACCGAACGTTTTCTTGAATAGCGTGATAGAAAGAGACCTTCTCTAGGAGATCAACGATGTGGGATACGACAAAGTGTCTGGTGAGATTGGCCAACATATTTATGCACTCCGTCCTGTATGTTAACCTATACTCTATTGTAATTGTTCCTTTCTGTCCTTGCCATTCTTCTCCTTGCATGGAGACACACGAATCACAAGGTAGGTGTGACAGAGCCGTCTTCGCCCCTGATCATATGATTGATGTTTGGTGTCATTCGTGCTCTTCCAGAAGGTATCGTGTTAGATGAGTAAACACTTCGTATGGTGAACATAATATGTGAGAGTACCAACAATGATGTCTTAGAATTCGATAAATGACACAGCACTATCCAGTGCCACGAAGGTGGAGTATCCAGCTGGGGAAACCGGACACCCGAAGCAGGTACATAAGTACGACGTCGGTATGCAACTAGACACAGTTCCAATTAGACACAACTCGGACAGCATATAGTATTGAAGGTTGTGGGACCCGACATATCAGAAGATCGGCGACGAACATCTTGCCGTTCATGTTATACTTGCAGCAAGTGTTAACAACGCCGAAATGTGCATTGGTAGGTAGTCACAAGCACATCAAACATGCCACTCATTATAAGCCAATATACCGACATGTGGATTCCTACCATCATCGTGGCTAGCTTTAGAAACTACAAGTCAACGGGGAAATTGAGGTTCACAAGTCTCATGCCTGCATTAAATCGGTAACTAACATGTGTCTACCCGGAAGAAACGCATGAATCCAAACCGGTGAGAAACAGTGACACAAATGTCGTTACTTTGTTGGTGGGCGCCAAACGTACAGTCCATCCTTGATCTTCTTAGCAACTATGAGTTATTACTTGCGGCATATATCACTATATTCTTAACACTTCACCGGTAAAGGATAGCTATCACAACTATTACTCCGTAGGTACTTACGTACCAAATACATCATGACACATGCATGTATTGTTCAGAACCTACCTAGGTATACGTATTGTCTCTTGACCGAGTTTAAATATCTAGCTAAGGGGATTCAGTACTGTCAGAGACCTAAGAGGCACGCTCCGGTAGATTTGTATATAAAATCAGTCGTCACCACCTCGAAAGTCTTAAGGAGCTCTTTAGCGATTATTGGCAGTCGTTGTCTTTTAGATACTCTCATCTACTCCCAGTTTGCCGTGCCCCTACTGACTCCTTTGACAAGTACTCTTGCGCATAGCGTGCCGTCTTGGCCTTGCTTAAAGAGTTGATGCAAGGGTATAAAGCAATACAGGTGGTATTGTTGACACCATGATCTAGATATAGCTATCACGGAGCGAAATAACCCTATTCCGATTTACAAAAATGGAATCTGACTTGCCCTAATAAGCTTCATAAGATAGAACACTTGCAACCTGTAACAGTACCTCTGATGACATCAAGCGATTGCCAAAGTACATGGCCTCGCTCAAGACAGGCCCTGTGCCAAGAGTTAGTGATCATGCTATGGGGAATGTTCGATTTATCAAGGACTTGCTCCGAAAACTGTTCACCTATTGCGATGGGAACCAATGAGGATGAGTTCTCAATATATTCTTTATATTCGTCTTCTGACGAACTCACCATCTTCTTCCTTCCTGTGAAGGATGGGAGACCTGTAATTATCTTTACTACAAGAGGATTTGTGACAAGGGCTAGTGAGCTTGGAATAGTGATTCAATTTCGACTAATAATTTTCTTTTGTCTCAAGGGACTTGAAAGTCTAAGTTCATAGAAGAGGCTTCCCAGGAATTCTCTGCCTTTTTATACCCAATCTGATTGCCTGGTTGCTTACCTCATCCTATGCATGTTGGTACCTATGAATCCAACCTTGGTATCTACCTCCAATGACCATCTTGCCATATGACCAACTGGTCTTGGCAATTCTTAGGTGTCATTCCGTGTGACAGGATTTGCCTTAGTAGTCAGAATCTTAGAGAAGAAAAGGTTCGGTGCCTTTAAGGAAGGGAGAACAACTTGTGAAATCTTAGGCTTTGGCTTAAAGGGAGTTTTCTTCGAAGATATCTCAGGAGGAACTAGCTAGGGTTTGAACTGAAGGTTTCCTTGACGGAGGGATTAGGCCGCAGTAATTAAACGACAAACTTATGGGATTCTTAAAGAGCGTCCATTGGCTTTATGTTCATTAATAACTCATTCTTCCGGGAACCTACTAACGTCTTTTGAGGTACTTCTTATAGATCAGCCTGTGTCTTGTTACTGAGATTGTGCTTTGGCATATGGATATTGTCGTTTCTCTTGAGGTATGACCTCCAGGAATCTTCATAGTCGTGGAATGATCAATTCATCTTTATGCGCGATAGTAATACAGCGTCATTTTCTTCTCAAGGTTTTATGACTTGTAGCCAAGATGCATATGCGAATCTAGGCCGAGAAGCGAAAATTTTGATAGCTAAACGTTGAATGACCATCCCGACCAAGCTTCTCTAACTCTTCAACCTCAGGTTGGAGCCGACGTACCGGATCCTTGTACTTGATTGCGAACCCTCTTCGAATTGGCAGAGGCCTAACGCCTATTATTATATAGGTGGTTTGCAAGACAATATTACTCGACTAGAGAGAAGACGACAAGCTGGATTACGAAGGCACGATGGAGACCAAAGCCACTCCAATTCACCCGATGGCGATGGTGGAAACCAGAGTGGAATAGCTGTCACAACGGTGCCTCATAGCTGTTGTGCGAATGACCAAATGGTTAGCAATTCTACTCATGCGAGCAGAATCTAAGGCTCCAATCTGGTCCTATATAGCCAGCCCTCTCTGGCTGCCGTGGTATGACAAATACGTATGCATATGCTACTTATATTACACACGGATTATTTTCTTGGTACGTACCTAAACGTTTATCCGTCATAGGTTAGACCCTTGTGTGTATATTCCACTGCTTAATCTTTAATATCCAGCTTCTCAAACTGGGCAATCGTCTCCTTCAAATTATCGGCTGCCGCCTCAGCCGCTGCAAGTTTGGCGTACTCCTGCTCGCGAATCGCCGCACTTGTATGCTCCTGCCAGTCGGCGCTTTCAATGAGCTTGCGCTGCTTTTCAGCCGATTCTACGGCCTTGGCTAGCTTCTCCTTAGACTTGGTGATCAATGACGCGTCAACGGTACTAGCCACGCCCAGGAACACAGTCACAGTTGATGATACTGTATACACGGCACTACCAAGGGGGACGGCGTCCGTGTCATTGCAGATGGTGATGGATGCAATCGCCTTGGTGGCGAGCGCTTTGATCTGTGCTGTCTCCGCCTCGATGAGGTCATGCTGTTCGGCGTCGCGGGCGACGATGAAGCCGTTGCCACCTAGCTTGACCCCATACTCGGCTGCGAGCGAGCGCAAGCCTCTCGAGCACGCGAGCAGAAGACCATATTTTTGTGCAGCCTCTTCGTCACAGAAGTCTTCACGATAGCTGGGATAGGCTGCTACAATAATGGACGGTGTGGCGTCGCCTTCTCTGCGTGGTAGTCGCTGCCATAACTCCTCGGTAATGAATGGCATAAAGGGATGCATCATCGTGAGACCAGCCTCAACAGCGCTGTATAACGTGTCGATCGCGCTCCTCTGCTCCTCCGGAGTGCCGTCGGAGATGATAACCTTGGAATTCTCGATGTAGACATCACAAAGGGAATCTAGCCAGTACTGATAGATGATTTGGGATGCGCGTGAGAACTCTCTAGCGTCTAATGCGGCATGAATGTTCCGGGCAGTAGAGTTGAGTTGGTGGAGGATCCATCGCTCTGGCAAGGTTTCTTTACCCGTCTTGGCTGCTGTTCGGGGGGGGACATAGTCGTTTGGCAGCTTGCCAAGGACATATTTCGTGGCTTGGTAGATCTTGTTGCCTGTGAATCGTAAAATTAGCATTATGAGACGCCGTATAAATAGAAGTTGTGTTGGAAAAGGTGGTGTTTACAAAATCTCCGATAACCGGCCATTTGCTTGATATCGAAATTGATATCGCCACCTCCCGTCGTATAGTTTACAAGGCTGAAACGCAGCGCATCAGTTCCGCACTCAGGGATGCCCTGAGGAAAGCTCTCTTTTTGGTTCTTGCTAGCCGTGGCGTATTCTTTCTCGTCAAGATTGCCGAGCTTTAACTTCTCCTGTAGCGCTTCCAGGGTGATACCGTCGATCACGTCGACAGGGTCGATGACATTACCAAGCGATTTAGACCTGATGCGCAGTCAGCATACACACAATACACATGACGTGAGTGGCGATGACTAGAGGTAGATACTTACATTTTCCTTCCTTGAGCATCTCTGATGAGTGAGTGTGTATAGACCTCCTTGAACGGGACCTTGCCTGTAAGCTTTAAGCTAAGCATGATCATACGGGCCACCCAGAAGAATAGAATGTCCCAGCCACTACCACAGAAGTCAGTCAGTATGATATAAAACGCACAAGAAATGAGAGTGCGAAAGAATACATACGTTTCCAAGACAGAGGTTGGGAAAAGCTCCTGAAAGTCCAGCGTATTTTTCGGCCAACCGAGGGTAGCAAATGGCCAGAGGCCGGAAGAGAACCAGGTGTCGAAGACATCAGGGTCCTGTTCCAGGGTGAACTCCTGGTTTGGGAACTTGGCGGTAGCCTTCTCTTTAGCTTCGGCTGCACTCTTAGCCACGATCCATCGATCCGAAACCTCTTTGCCGTCGGCATCTCCAACAAATCTAACGTAGTAGGCCGGGATACGCTGTCCCCACCACAGCTGGCGAGACAGGCACCAATCGTTGATGTTCTCTAACCAGCGGAAGTAGCTCTTCTCAGACGCCTCTGGTCGTATTTTAATCTCACCGTTTCGCACAGCATCAAGGGCAGGTTCCGCGAGGCCCTTCATCCGTACCCACCACTGGGGTTTAAGCAAGGGCTCGATAACATCCTTGGACTTCGCACATAATCGGATAACCATTGGGTTGTTTTCCTTTTTAACAAATAAACCAAGCTTCGTAAGCTCCTCGCAAAGAGCATATCTAACATCGTATCGTTTCTGGCCCTGGTACTTGCCCGCATTTTCATTCATGGTGCCATTATCGTTAAGAATGTTGATAGACGGAAGGTTATGCCTGGCGCCCATAGCAAAATCGTTCTGATCATGTGCTGGGGTTATCTTTCTATACGGCTCAGATATCAGCTTTAAGGTCAATAGAGAATAACACAAGAATATGCAAGCAAGATTGCAGTTGTCAGGAATGATCGCGACACACCGAACACAAACATATATAAAATTAGGCCGGGGGCGAGACTAGGGGAATAAAAATCAGAATCACTCACACGGCACCAGTTCCAAAATCTTTCTCGACGTAGGTATCAGCGATGATAGGAAGTCTGCGTTCCAGGAACGGATGCCGGACGAATTTGCCGACCAAATGCTTAAAACGCTCGTCATCGGGGTAGACGGCGACAGCAGTGTCGCCGAGCATGGTCTCGAGACGCGTGGTGGCGATCTCGATTGTTTCGTCCGAGTCTTCGATGGGGTATTTAAAGTAGGTAAGAACTCCGAATTCTACTTTCTGTATATAAAGTCAGCATAAACTCTTAGCTAACCTGGGTAATGTCACCATGTCCTTACGCGTTCATATCCGGGCACGTCGAGAACTGTTCGACCAGAGAGCTCCTTGGTCTCGACCTCTAGGTTGGATATAGTAGTGTTTAATTTGACCGACCAGTTGACGAACTTGTTCTCCCGGTAGATCTACAACAGGTATTTTCCATTAGCAAGAGTCCAGTTGCCCAGAATTTTTCATGTAAGTGGAGCATTGTGATCGCACGTACGAAGCCTTCTTCGTGAAGTTTCACGAATGCCTCCAGAGCGGCCTCAGTTAGCTGAGGGTCCATGGTGAACGCCTCTCTCGTCCAGTCGAATGATCCTCCCTGCGATTTAGTCCCGTGTCAGTTATCATGAATACCTCGGCCACGACAGCAGCAGAAGAAGAAACCCACAAGACGACGCAGAACGCGGTTGATGCGCCCGTGGTAATCATTCTTCCATTCCAGAGCGCGCTCTATAAACTTCTCGCGGCCCAGGTCGTGGCGGGTGGTACGCTCTTTCCGCCACAACATATTCTCGATGACGCTCTGGGTAGATATGCTGGCATGGTCGCAGCCGGGGACGAACAGGGTCGTGAAGCCGCGCATGCGGTGCCAGCGGATCAGCACGTCCTGCAGCGCGGTGCCGAGAGCATGACCGCAGTGCAGCGCACCGGTGACATTGGGTGGAGGGATGGGAATGACAAAGGCGCCCGGGGGAAGCTTCTTGCCAGCGTCGTCGAAGCGGGGCTGGAAGAAGCCCGACTTCTCCCACCAGGCATACCAAGCTGACTCGACAGCAAGCGGGTGGTAGGCGCTATGGTGGGCGTCTGCAAGGTCGCCAAGGATCTTTTTCTCGCCGGCGGGTGTCTTCTCGACGTATGCGGGCAATGTTTCAGCCTTCTTCTTGCTCTCGACCTTGGTGGTGGCAGCCTGCAGGCCGGCGGCTTTGGCCTGCTTCCGGGCGAGCTTCTCGGCTTTCAGGGCCTTCTGGCGCTCTTTCTCGGCCTTCTTGTCCTTGTCGTTGCCTTTATCTTTAGCCTTGGGCTCGGTCTGTTGCTTCGTGGTGGGGTCGGTCGGGGCACCAACAGTGGCGGCAGCGGTGGCCGGACTGCTGGTAGCGGCGCCACCGTCCCCGGATTGAGTCGCCATGCTGATGGTGCTGTGAAACTGTCGGAGCGCGCCCCGTGGAAGCCGATAAGTGAATGTGGAAGTGAAGAATGAGTGTAGACCCGGCCGACTGGTGGTGGTGATGATGGTGATGAGTCGAGACACCAAAGCCATTGGCCTCACAATGGAAAAAAAAACCCCCGACTTATGGGGAAAACAGAATCTATTCCGACCAACGGATGAAATTTGGTGAGTCATCCCACCTTTTCCTACATTAGGTACATACCTAATCTATCTATCTCAGGTTGTGTGCATTACTGTACTTTTCCCGATATTTGGCCGCTGCTACGGCCCGAAGTACTTGTGGGTACCTCCGCAGCTCTCAGCTGGCACACAGCTATAGCTTTACCCCACGGCTGGCAGCTCATCTAGTCTAGCTTATATCAAGATGCAATGAGTAAGTTAAGGTTCAACTTTTAGACTTTACCAACCAAGCTATGCGAAACAGTCAGAGACCAATACGAGGAGATGTATTATATTACCTATCTGTTGTTATCTGAGGAACAGAGACCCCTTCATATCCCCACCCGCGTGTTGACTAAGAAGCCAGCGCTACCTATTACGGGGGTTTGTCCACCGTATTCTTAGAATCATAAATATAAACTTTAGCATGAGTCGAGATACGTAAAAGCCGTTCATTAAAGATCAGTCTCTGTACGTGCGATTCAACCGAGCAAGACATTCGTTGCCGAAACCTACCAGTGGAATCCGCCGCTCGCGCCAACCTCGGCCGTGCACTGCAGCATCAGCTCGCTATCCAGCAGCCCAAGGACCTTCTCTGTCTTCATATCGCGCAGTGTATACGTCTGAGACCTCTTGGGGCGCAATTCTAGGTACTTAGCAGTTATGATGAGTGTACACGGTTGTGGGGCACTTGGGTGTCGAGACGGAAGAACTCAACAAGGCAAGGGGTTTCAATGTAGCAGAGAAGAAAGCACTTCTACTCCTCCCTTTGACTTGAGGCTCAGAGTGTAACCGTTGAAAATGATTCATTCGTATAGTTTCAGTCGTACACAATGAATTATTTCTTTGGCTAATTGGTTGTCAAGGTGCGTAGGGTATCACGATACCACACGGTACTTGGAGATTCACTCCCTATTATAATCTCTACTTACACCATTGCAGTACCACGCTAAATATATTTCCTACATACGTGGTGAAATCAATGGCCTTGCGGATGGATCTCTCGCCTTCTACCTGCTACCGTCCTAAATCCCTTGCATGAAGCTAGCATGTCTGACCCCTCCAGCCGGTCTCTTCCTCATCTATTGTCCTAACCTCTCCGGAACCCTTCACGCGGCAGTTACTCAACGGAGACAACTCTCACTGAAGCACTTCAAACATGTAATCCGATGCTGTGTAGCAGCTTCTTATTTTCCAATGTCATTCACATCTAGAACGATCTCGTCGATGCTCCACTAGACAAGGTGGCGCATACGAGCAAGCGTCCCATCCAACAAGGAATTATGTCACCCCACGCCGCTTTTATATTCAACCAGTCTTGGAGCTAAGTAGGAGCTTCTCCGTTGGAATTCAAAAGTTAATCATGCTGAGGAACTCTGCATCCATATCCCCAACACCACTAAGTAGGTCAATGCCCGCTGAGTTCCATCCTTGAGTTGCCTCCTCAGTTGTGTCGTTTAAGACTGGTGACGTTGGCCCTTCTGGGTTCGACGCTATCATAGTTCCCAAACTCTCTCCTATATGCGTAGGATCTGACTCCCACGTGTGATCGGTTGTCCCGGTGGTAGATAGTAAATCATAGTGTGTCAATCCGTCCATAGCTTTAGCACCCTGCTGGGTATCTTTTCGTTGGCTTAGTAATGTGCATACGTTGCCGAGCTTTTTGAGAATGCCAAGAACCCGCCGGGCGGCGGGCGTCTCACTGTCTAGTCGTTCAGTTGCTTTGGATGCCATCTTCAACTTCGTGATCAAATCCGGAACAAGTTCGATAGGTGAGTGATCAAATGTAATGCTAGGTGACGGCCGAGTCTCACGACTGATCTCTAGAAGGAAACAGCAATATATGATAAGAGCTGCATTGAACGCTATGCGATTGGTTAGAATCTCACCTTCCCGGTCTATGACGAGGAATACTTACTGTAGTAGATGGAGAACCACCGAGCACCGAGGAGATCCATTGATTTGCTGAGACGATGAACGATGTTAATAATTTCTATCGCGGAAGTTTGACAGATGGCGATGCTAGACTTCCATATTATCTCGACTAAGGAATCAGTTCCCTCCACTTGATCTGCTACGTGAAAGAGCCTTCTTCGGAGAAAGTATTGAAGAACAGGACGGTGAAGGAGAATCCTTATGTTGAGGTACCGTAGCTGTGCGACCACGCTTAAACGAGCATACACTGGGCAGCGTTGACGAAGAGTCCACGGGTCTGTTTCCATATCCTCCCAAGGCCGTAAAAGCAGTGATTCGGGGAGACTATTTTTCCAATGGCGAAGCTTGTCTTCGATTGATAAAATCTCTCTAATCGTCTCCAGCGTGAGTTCACCATTTTCTTCATCCATATTCTGACCATACATTTTGGTAATAATGGAGCCCAAAACCTGATACAATTGACTATGGTTACGAGCGACCAGCAATGTGAATTAGTAGAGCCTCGGATTACGTATCTCTGATACTTCACCTACATTGTTGCAATGAAAAAAGATGTTGTGTTTGACATTCCGACGCCGTCGACGATGGTAGTTTGTGCTTCGAGCTGATCTAGTGAAATATCTAGTGGAAGTTCAAGATTCATGTGGTTATCTTGAATAGTAGGCGGTCGCCCGAGAGTCATGCTAAGGGTTCTAGTGTTGCCAAGTTAGTACTTGTAGAGATGCAGCGGCACAGGTACCTACCTGTCCAAGATAAAACAGCCAAACCACAGCCGTTTTCGTACTTCCCGCTCCAGTCCCCTAAACCTGTTCATCCTGGATTGCGAATGAAGCCCGAGTCGCATTGCCGCCTGGACAGCTAGACCATGAAGTGACCATGTTACCTCAGGTCGTTCCGTATTTTGACAGTATTGACTGAGTAGTAAAAGATATTGTACTGAACAGTAATTTAATGCCTGCTTCGGTGTATGCTGCAAAGGAGCGAGGGATACTTACTAGTTTCAATATCACTTGTCTGTTGATAAGAGAGGGCAGACAACCCTAGTGCTCGATTGAAGAAAGTATCAGATTCAACAGCCTTCTTTGATACAACCTCCCCTGGCTTCGCACTCATATATGTTGCGAAGGCAAATATGGCATTGAAAAGACACAATAGAGATCTTGGAATGCCTGAAAATCGTCGATCTTTCCAGTGTTGATAGGAAGCCAGTACTTTCCTCTCACTAATGAACGGAAACAGTGATCCGGTATTTTGAAAATAGAGCTTCATCAAGTGTCGGGCACGGGACTCTGTGGGGAGAATTAACAAGCTATCAGAAGTAGGTGTCGTAACTGGCGGTGAAGGCGCTGTTGATACAACTGGCGATTGCGGACTGGTGAGAAACTCGTGTGTGTTATCCTGTCCGAGTCGCTGTTTAGTTGCAATAGATTTGAGACTAGCAGCAGTTGCCCTTGATATACTTTGCAAGAACGCAACGTTGGATGAGGGCCCTGTGTGTGTCAGTAAAACTAGGAGTGGCAAGTGTCATGGGTGGGAGAGCAAAGACTTACCGAAATAAACGACACCGGATTCCCTGCCATTCACAGCCGCTAGGCCGTCTACTCTTTCATCCGAAGCATCGTGAATCTCCGTTGTTTCATGGGCAGGCAACGTGCATTCTTGGTATGTATCCCCTCGAAGCGCCGAGTCCGCATTATGAGTGCGCAATATGAGTGGCTCTTCATGTTCTTCTCTACGTTGGACTAGTTGCTGAAGGGTATCCTCGATGGCTTTCAAACGCAAATCATACCCAATTGGCAGCCTGGCCGCCGGTGAAGATTAGACAACATGTGCATGGCCGAGTTTAGACAACTTACTTCGCTTGGGGAACTTTCGCAGGCTGTTCGTAAAAACATTCGATGCCCACCTCAGCACAGAAGCTACAGGCTGGCCGAGCTCCATCACACTGTGAAACATGTCAGCTGATTGTCAGAAAAAGAACTTGGGCTTGTGATCCTGCCCTAGATTTGCGGTTGCGGCACGAATTGCATGCAACAGCGATACGTCTTCGTTTCTGCGCCGGCTCTTCCCCGCACCGTTCAGTGCTAGAAAGCCGAGAAGAGTCTGGCGACATAGCAGGTTCTTACGGCCTCTTCCCGGGCTCCAGTACATAGGCTTGCAATGTTATATTGCGCTTGAGAATGTTCTAAAAGGAGTAGAAGCCTGGTGCTGTTGGCAATCGGGGAATTCGGGAAATATGCAAACGTCCGTGCAATCCGGGGTTCTGAAAATGCGGGGTCTGAACCGTACATTAGGTGTATACATTGGATATGTACCATCTAAAACATTCAATAAACGCTTAAACGCTTAAACGCTGGTCCGTCGTACAGTAAGTCATTGGTTCAGAATTCCAATTATACATGCCGAGCCTGCTCTAAATTAGTTCGTGTGGGGATGGCGGGGGAACAGGGGTTTTGGTGGAGATACGCAATCTCATGGAAGCCAGTCATGTACTAGCTATGCCAGCTGACCATAGACCGGATTTGGTGCATAAATGCATGTAGGCCCTACACGTGCGTATAGACATTCTTATCGTTCAGGTAACCAAGCTGAAATTTTGAAGGGCTAACTTGTCACAAGTACGACACATGCCTATCTGAAGATGTACAATTACCGAGGTTACGGAATATTTCTAAGCGAATAGACCGCATCCATCGTAGCAACACACGACTATCATTGTGTCCCTTCTTCCGTAGCTGTATCACACCAATTCTCTGCCATCGACCCAGTTACCATAAAGACAAGCCCTTAGTGTCACGTTGAGTCTCGCTATGTCCCTAGCCGTTGTGAAGTCCTGCGTGCCGATGACATGAAGCTCGCTCGACATCGTAGTTTAATTATTTACCAATGCGATGAGGAATCCATATCCTTCATCAGCTGCGTCGGAGCGAGGGGCAAAAATAGGCTCCTAGACCATATGAGTCTATCCGGGGAAGTATATCTCCAATATCCTAGTAATATGGACAAGGTGGTTTAATGCAGTGTATAAAGACCTTCCTCCGAGTATAGGCATAATAGCCGGGAAGTTCGTACCTAAAGAAGGGCTTATTAAGTTAAAGAGGCTATGTGTGTGCGTCTTCGCGAGGAAACGGTTATTAATGCGAGGGAAACTCCATGTCTCGTTGTGGAATGACTTTTAGAGCCGGGAAATTGAGGGGCTCTGCTCGTGGATTGAATTCGATTTTGACATATTGATCTCGAATGTTTTTCGAGCATGAAGCGTTTCCATTCTAAATCCGGCCATCAGAAAAAGACGTTTTTGTCTGTGAGCGGAAGGTCGAAGACGATATTGGCGTTGGACGTCTTGAATGTATTAAGTTGTGTGTCCTGGGAACGCATTCGAAGCTCGAAACAACTAGATATATAATGACATGGTTTAAAATCCAATTCAAAAGCGCTGGCCTGAGTTTGGGCATGTATACCTTCACATCAGACCCCTTGGCTCCTCTTCGTGGCGATACTCCAAGTTAGAACGGCAGTTTTGGATCTCATTGCCAATATTCTCGGCTGGCCTCAATCTTTCTATGTCTCATGTCTGAGGGATGCCTGGAAAGAGCACCTACAATTCATGAGCAACAATCCTGTGAATGAAGTTATTAGAGCTCTAGCTAACGTACCCAATTTTCGGTGACAGCAAAATCACGAATCATCGCTATAGCTGGGAAGACGAGTCATACTGTCTGGTTGGATATTCCGTTCGAGTCAATGCTGTAGTAGCCAATATCTGGAGTCCCGTTACTTTTCACCTCATATCTCCACCCAATGAGTTCTCCAGTAGCGGTATCCGTTTTAGGCTGTGCGGTGGACGTCGCACTGAGCAACTGGCTGTCAAAGTCACATACGCCGAAGGTTTCCAACGTAATTAGATCCTTCATGTAAGGGAGTGCATTTTCTTTTATAGCAAGCAGCGTTTTCTTGGCGGCTAATAATAGATGTCGGTGTTCGCTGTTAAGCGGATCTTGAATCCAACCACGTCGGTATACTTCTTTCTATGCTAACCTGAGTGGTGAGCCGAATTAGCATAACTTCCAATTAAGTGAAAATTCAGCTCTTTTAACTTACTAGACACGGTTGGATTCCCTCTCCCTGACGAATTTCTCCGTTCGCACATATCTGTCTGAAGTGAACACTTCCATCCCGAAACTGGAAGGCAATATGCTCCCATCCCTACTGAACTAATTGATGTTAGTCCTTAATGCGAAATACACAAATAAATACAGGACGTTAGAGTAATGATGCATTGAATAATTGAACGTACTGGACCGTTCTCGACAAATGGCAGGAATTGTGGGTCTGGCATAACTCTATAAAATGTCTTGTTTAGCTCACGAAGTATAGTGGCAATAACTTCAAAGCGGTAAGACTTCATAAACCCAGAGAAATGTGGCGATCGATAAAGAATAGGAAGCTAGGGCCATGGAAGAGCGGAAATGCCCTGGCATGACGGTGGTTACAATAATGATGGTAGGTATGATAATGACAAAGGTGACCTTAGCTTATCTTCCTACTTATTAAGTTAGGCCAGCACCAATCACCTTCATATTGCTTATAGTGCATGTTCCCTCGGGTTCCGGTAGTAGCAGACGCTTTGACTCGAGTTTTCGAATGTTTCAACATAGCATTAAGGACCGGATCGGGTGTAAACCGTTGTCTCGTTTGGCCGCACAGTGCCGAACCGCTTCCCGAGTTCCCCTATCTCCCCGGCTTGCCCCGAGCACAGCCTCTTTGCAGGTACAAAGATGGCGCCTCTAGTGAGCAGAAACCAAACCCAAGTCAGAGCGTCACCTACAATCTTTTCGACATTGATCCAAAATGAAAGTTGCATGGGAACGGCTAATTCGGTTTGTGGGAACAGACGGCCGCATTTACCGCGGAGAGCCGATCCTGCCAAGTCCCGATTTCGACTTGGGCACAACGACAGAAGCTACTAAGCTTCAAGCCAGAGTAATCAATGGCAGTGACATTTACGATGTTACAGGCAAGACGAAAGTGACAGACGACATCGTCACCGTTAAAGAGCTGCTTGGGCCGCTCACGTCGAATGACGTAGACATTCTCCGATGTGTTGGGCTGAACTATGCAAAGCATAGTAAGCTCAATCCCTATAGTGCATTCCTTGATATTTATTCGGACCTAGTATTAACATAACGCCAGTTAAGGAAGCCGGTCGTGCTCCACCACCGTTTCCGTTCATATTTTTCAAGCCCAACACCTGCATCTTAGACCACGGAGCAGATGTCATTATACCGAAAATATGCCAAGACGACCAGGCAGACTACGAAGGCGAGTTGTGCTTGGTGATAGGAAAAGATGCGAAGGATGTCTCGATAGAAGATGCGCTCGATTACGTCGCGGCTTATACTTGTGGAAATGACATCTCCTCAAGGAAACTCCAACGAGACCCAAAACTTGCTGGTAATGTTCCTCAGTGGGGGTTCTCGAAAGGTTTCGACACCTTTGCTCCACTGGGACCGTGCCTAGTGCGTTCTGATATCATCCCCAACCCAAAGCAATTGCACCTAGTCACCAAGGTCGATGGAGAAATAAGACAGAATGAAATGGTTGATGATCTTCTATTCGACTGTGCATATTTGGTCTCCTACCTGTCGAGTGGAACGACCTTGCGAAAAGGATCAGTCATCATGACGGGCACTCCGGGTGGTACGTAGTAAAAGCAGGGCCCAACCAAATCGAGACAAGCTGACAGTGACTTAGGCGTTGGATCTGGCATGAAACCACCACGTTACTTAGTACCAGGTACAAAAATGGAGGTTATCATCAGTCAGATTGGCACACTTCGGAATGGGGTGAAGTTCGCTTAACCTTCGGGAATGCACAGGTGAAAGAGAAATTTCTAGCCATAACTACATAACGTAGTACAGTTAAGATGATAGTTAGACGATAGTAGCTCTAAAGACCACTTTAAAAGCACGACCCTTTGTTGATGAATACTCTCATCGAATGCCCTAAGCTTATTAAGAATCTACCTACATCAATGAGCCTATGCACCATGCAATCTGTAAATTCAAGTTTCGCTTAAGAACAAGACCCTCTTATTGTCACTTACGCCGAGCATGATTGCGCATCTCATAGTGGATAACGGGCAGGTTACATATTAGCATTATTGCAGAAAACTTAGTGTGTTGAATACAGAAGTAAGTAGAGAACTACCACCTTACTTGACAAAGATGTTATCTTATAAGCGATCTTTGTACTATTCTTGAATTTATTAACTAGTTGTAATACACAGACCATATGTCTATTGGCTAGATTTTAATGATAAACCAGTTCAATTAACGCAAGGGATTTAATCAAATGTTATATCACTTTCGCCCCGGCATATTACATTGATACATTCCGATCGTGTTGAGTATCTAATTCTTCTTTCATACAACCCCCTCCCTTCCCGATCACTCAGATACTAAAGACTCGACATCTACAGTTGACTCGCGATAAAACCCCAGTGCCTTGAGCATTGGCTTGTCATCGAAACGATATAAATATACCGTTTCAGAACCAGCATCAGCGACATGTTTATATGGATACCATGAAGGGATGCAAAAGGTATCTCCCCGCTTCCAGACGAACTTCTCTCCTCCTATCACAGAATAGCCCGAACCTTCAATGACATGGTACACAGAAGATGCAGTCTCCTGGATTTCAGGAGACGAGAAGCCAGGGTTTAGCCTAGCCGCGCTACCTCCTAGGATCTTGCTAACTAAGAGGTGTCAGCTTCATATTTCAACAAACTTTCTTCAACGTGTTGTACCTTCTGAACCATCTGACTTGAGGTAAGGTCGTACAACGTAGTCTCCGCTACCGTTATCGAGCTCCCTTTTCATTATATCCCACGGGAAGACGATGGGAGAGTCACTGGACTCAACATCTTCGGCGGGGTAGCGAGGGGCCTTAAAGTGCTCGACAAAGTGTACAGGAAAGTGTACGAAATTGGGAAGATCTAGGCCATCAAGCCATATCATCGGCCCAGACCCGTCCTTTCCGTGGTCGTGCCAGTTCCAGGTGGGTGTTAGAATCACGTCGCCTCGCTGCATACGAATACGGCGACCGTGAACTGCGGTGAATCCACCCTGGCCTTCAATAATAAAGCGCATTGCAAATGCTGTATGTCGGTGAGCGGGAGCAGTCTCGTTGGGCATGACAAGCTGTAGCCCCGCATAGAGAGTGTCGGTAGTGTAGGGGGCGTCCGTAGTGCCTAGTTAGTCTCATTGTATGAATTCCCCATCTAACCATAGTATAAAACTCACCTCGCTCAGGGTTTATCAGCATGAGAACTCTACGTTCTGCCTGCTTCTCAGTGACCTCCTCACCAGCCTTGAGCAGGTGGGGTCGGATTTTATCGAACTCCCAGATGTGAGGCCTACATTTTGGATTAGGCAGGGGTGGGTTCAACCGGGTCATCTGCGTCCATAGGGGCAGGGTATGGCAGGACTTGAGTGCCGTAAGTAAAGCATCGCCCTGCCTAGTTTCTGTCTCTGTGCGGGTTGCCATTATGAGTTGATTCAAAGAACGCAGCTGGTCTTAGGGAAGGATTACTGAGATGTAGGTTAACCCTGAGTATTGTCAAACAAAAGGCTCGAAGAACGAAAGGCTTTAATATCAATCAATAGCTTTATTAAATGCTATTGTTATCTAGGTCCAGATTCCTTACTACAGTCGGAGCCCTAAAAATGAAGTGTTGGTAGAATTGGTGTGCTCGGTTCGGGGAAATCGGCTGTGTGAGATCCGAATCGCCACGTACGGTTGTAGATCTAATTGCAATTGTACCGGGATCCGGCTTGGAGGCCGAAGATCCCCGGGCCCCTTGACGACGTAATGCCCAGGTTAGTTCATAACTCATACCATCATAGACTCACTATGTAGCGGCAAGATCGCATTCGATTGACCACTTTTAAGCAGTAGAGTAAAGGCTCGTTTCCTCACGTAGAATCAATTAAAAAGGCGCAAACCCTGCACCCTAATAAGAGGCAGGGTTAACTTTTGCTCGTATGACTTAATACCATGATAGATACCTACTTAACTTTACCATAAGCGCGTCACATAATGATATCTTGAGCTTTGAAGAGCAAGCGAAGCAATCGAAGATCTATAGTATCACTGTTGTAATTAATTCAACTATATACCAGGTAACTAGGCTTTTAAAGACTGCCGCTGAGGTACGATGAGGAGGACTTCTTTAATAGGTTTAACATTCATTATCTCAACACATAGGATGGCTATAATTAGACGATACATTGAAGTCAACAGGCGCTGTTACCGTTAACCTCAGAGCGAGCCCTATACATTGCTTCTTCCATGGCATGCTCTGCATCGTAACCATACGCCCAACATTGTGTCGTGGGATCACTCCATTGATTAGCGCTGGCCACAAATGGCCGACCAATTACTTCTGCTCTCATTGCATTGTCTCTAGCTTCTTGCTCGGGCCCATCCGCAAAATGCCAGATATGTCCGTTCATCATGCTCGCGTCCTGCATCTGTCCAGTCCTCTCAATTCGTTCTTTTTGAAAGATGTGTAGAGCAGACGCAACCTCTGACTGGCGTTCTACCTGGTTCAAGGCTATGGCCAGAGCGGCCCCGTCCTCAACAGCCATGGCAGCCCCTTGTGACATGTAGGGTACCATGGCATGGGCTGCATCGCCGAGGGTCAGCAGCTTTGAAGACGGCGCTACCCAATTGCGTAGTCGACCACCACTTCTCAGGGGCCATTTCATAGCCTTTTCAATTAGCCCGATAATCGTCATGAGCCTGTGAAAATTGTCAGTCAGACGCCATGCGTGATAACCTGAGTGCCCTACTGTGGATCCCAACCGGCAAATTCTTTCTTGATATCTTCTAAGACCTCTTTATTATTCCATGTGGACGGGTCAGAGTAGTCCTTATGAGATAGAACCATGTTGAAGGTTTTCCCGGCTGAAATTGGGTATGTCATAACGTGCCGTCCCTCGCCGATCCTGCCCGAATGTCAGAAGAATGATCTTCCTATCTTTCAAGCGATTGAACTTGGTGTAAAATACCATATGTTAATATTAGGATTTTCGATGACCCAGGCCAATTCCGGAAATTGCTTCATATTCTCAACCTCGACAGTTGCACGGTATGCGGCGAATCCAGTATCTTTGGGAGCACCAACTGGTCCCGGGCTTATAATCTCGCGAGCAAGCGATCTTATCCCTTTAAAGAAACTCAGCATATTATCAGATCACAAGAGAGGCATGTTCCAGTGCATCATACCGTCGGCAGCAATGACTATGTCAGCAGACATGACGGATCCGTTCGCCAAGGTAACCGAAGGGTCAGCAGGATTGTACCCGACCACACGACTATTTAAAAGTAGCTTGACTCCAAGTTCAACTGCACGTTTATGAAGAGCTTCGTGGAAATCTGACCGGTGTACGACACAATAAGGCGACGCAAAATTTTCTTCGAATTCTGGCGAGAGTTTGGTGAGTCCGATAACTTGCCCGTTGCTCCATCGACGGAGGCGGATCGACTCAGGGAGGACTGCCCGGTCTCGTAGATGCTTCATGACACCCAAGCGCTCAAGAAGCATCCCCGAATTGGGAGGGATCTGAATCCCTGCCCCTACCTAGAGATACACCTAGTGTCAGTTACATCCGGTTTTCCTATATACGTAGTTTCAAACCTCTTCGAGCTGGGGCGCTTGTTCGAGAACAACCACAGAGTGACCGCGTCTTGCAAGCGCTACAGCAGTAGCCAAGCCACCCAACCCGCCACCAACAATTAAAACCGATAGGGGTAATTTGGCCTGGGTTGGATATCCATTTTCCGTAATCTTTCTTTCAGCGTTGATATCATCAAGGCGCTGCAAAAAGCGAAGTGACTGTGTTGGATATGTTGCTCGTAGAGGCCGGCTCGACTGCTGATGCGCTGCCGGTTCCGTTATTGGACGAGCGCTATGGGTGACTCGTACAGGCATCGCTGAAAAAGCACGAAAGGGGTTCGAAAGGGGCTCGAATATCAAACTACCCGACTGTGGCAAGTAAGATCATGGACCATATTCAATGAGGAAACTACAAGATTAGGTGGAGGTAGTCTAGAGTATATTCGTATTCAGAAAGTACGTAGAGCTAGTCGTCGCATGATAGTTCCGTTTATCCCCGAACTTGCCGGGGTTCCCGCAGTCCGGATCCAAACAAACCCACTCCTACGAACTGGCGGCAGCGTTTCCCCGAAAGTATACCCCCCGTAAGACCCACCAGCCCCGATCTTGGCTTCGGCGGTGGTATTGTCAGAGTCGCTTCGGGGAAAGGGCTTCTGGCTTACACTCAACGAAAAAGGGTTCAGGTAATTCTTTGATTATAAACATCCCCAGTCTTCTGTAGCTCATCATCGAATCAAGGAGTTCAACAAGATAGTTATCCTTTCTTCTCGATTACCTTAAGAGCCTTGACAATGTCTATCATGACTGTCTGGAACCTCTTAGGACCTACAGTACAGCCATTATGGGTAGTCCAGGGGACGATAGCATTGGCATTACTCGCAGTAAGTCAAATTATCATATGAGTACCTTGACCCATAAGCGTAAATAGAAATGATTATTGACTAACCTTTTCAATGTTCCAAAGGTCTTACATACGACTTTCTCGTTAGTCCGATCACGAATTCGTCACTATCCCGGCCCCCTTTGGGCAAAACTGTCACCTTTATGGCTAGTGTCACAATGCCGCAATACGCAGCGGTCCAAAGCCGTCATGCAATTACACAAGAAGTACGGAGACTTTGTCCAGATAGGACCTAATCACATTTCCATCAACCGCCCAGAAGCAGTTGCGCAGATCTACGGACACAAGACTGGATTCACGAAGAGCGAGTTTTACGATGCCTTTCTGCAGGTGAGGCCAGTCGTTTTCAATGCCAGGGATGTTGCAGCACATACGCGCAAGAGAAAACTCGTAAACCCTGCATTTTCCGCGCGTGCGCTGTCTGATTTCGAGCCGTATATGGACGCAGAGCTGCGGGCTTGGAAGCGACGGCTTGTTGGGATGATCTCCAATTCCGAGGCAAGTCTGGACTTTGCTGTCTGGAGTAAGTTTCTCGGCCTCTAACATTCCTCCGTGTCGTGAGCTAAGTTACGGACAGCAAATTATCTCGCGTTTGACGTCATTAGTAGTTTCGCCTTTGGAAAGCCATTTGGATTCATTGCTTGGGGTGAAGATCCATATAATCTCATCTCGACGGTCGATGCCCGTGGGGAGGTCCTCAACGCCCTCGGGGTTGTTCCTTCTAAGCTTAGGCGATTCATGAAATACCATCCTTTCGACTCATTTTGGAGTCATGGGTTGAGAGCGACTTCTAACCTCGAAAAGATTGGGCGAGAGGCGTTTCACGACCGCAAGAAGTCTAACGAGGGTCGCAAGGACCTTTTGAGTTATCTCTTTGCGGCAACAGATCCTGATACAAAGCAGCCAATCAAAGAAGAAGAAATAATCGCGGAGTCTATTAGTTTCATTGTCGGGGGGAGTGATACTACGAGTAGTACCATGACAAACTTTATTGACATTGTCTCCCGGAATAGACTGTTACAAACACGACTCCAGGATGAGCTGGATTCTAAGTTTCCAGGTGAACCCATTGAGACTTGGGTACCCTCGGAAAATGAAGTCAGTGGGCTTCCATTTTTACTTGCCGTTCTGCGGGAGGTCATGCGTTTTCGACCAACAAGCGCGACTGGATTGGAACGCGTGACTCCCAGAGGAGGAAAAGTCATAGCTGGACAATTTATCCCGGAGATGGTGAGTGAAGACTAAGATAATGGGAGCTCTCGCCTAGCTGACCGCACTTCAAGACAGTTGTGAGCGTACCAACCTGTGGTGTGATGTCAGACCCCGGAATATTTGACTCGCCCGCAGAATTCAAGCCAGATCGGTGGCTTGAGCCAAATGCAGGCAACCTTATGGAGTATTTCTTTCCATTTTCTACCGGGCCCCGCGCGTGCATCGGAAGAAAGTAAGTGTGTGTATGTCCCTGTTGTTATTCACGTATTCTGACCCAATGCTTCTCAGCTTTGCTTGGATGGAGATATTAAAAGCTATGGTGATAATATTCAAACTCTTTGACATCGAGAGAGTAGCGGACGAGCCAACTGTGATCAGAGAAGGGTTTTTCAATAAGGCCACCGAGTGTAAAGTCCTTATTCGAAGACGTAATTTCCACTGAAACTTAAGACAAAATCTCATGGGTACAATGCTAGACTGTTATCTTGGGGGCCACATGATTATCATTATGACTAGGCCTTGTAGGAGACCTGTTGTTCGACGTCTAATATTCATCCTGGAAATGTAAGTTCTCGCGATGCTTTGCGCTGGTATTTGCCCCGCTAATACGTGTTCAAGTTTGTTCCAAGCCGTAATTGTGAATGTATTCTTATAGCGACCCTGTTGGCTTCTTTCCATTCGTCAATAGTCTTAATATACCTCGTTGGAATTCGGGACGAAGTCCTCATCAATTCAGATCACTGTCCCTTTTTACTTACAAAGTTCCGGCACAGCCGACAATTTATAGAAACACAGACATGAGTCTTTAAATCACGGAACACCGTCGCCATGTATTTTCACTCGGGAGTGATCTATATAATATTTCGCAGACCGTAGCATGGGACAACAACCTTAAGAACCCCGGCTATGAACTTGAAGTTGGTCTGATCAGCGTAAGCTCCGATTTTGTAAAACCCGATAAGTAGGCTATCGGTCCTACTTCACAAGTGCATGATCTCCCAACACCGTGGCGAGACACGACAATCATTACTCAAATGTGATTGACACATTCTAGACTCATACACCTAGGAGAGTATTTCAGGCAGCTGTATGTACTTCACGTTACATGTGTGCTCTCCGAGAAAACTCCGACGCTGTACGTGCATACATATTGCAGGGTGGCTATCTAAACGAGACCGTGTCGCTGTCACCGTCTGATAACGCATTGGTATCTGGGCTGCTAACACCAGAGTTATGAAAGTCGAAGAGGACCCGGCTAATCGTCAACCAGCACTTCCCAGAGGCAGCCAAATTGGCAACTAAGCGTGAGTGCCGTGGAGCATCTCTAGATCTGCATCGTAAACCATAGCGAAGTCGCCCGATTGGTCTGCTCGGTCGTACTGGATTCGGCTCCGTCGGTTTGTTCTATAATACGAGTTTTAACGCCCAGCTTTATCTCCGTCACTGTGCTTGTTATTAGTCCCCACACATTCTGCTCAGTCTGTGTGTATTATAGAAAACTTCGCCCTTGTTACGGACATGTAGCCCATGCTTTATGATGTATATAGTAGTACTAGGATAGCGGGCCTGGAGAGGAGCTTTTCCTCTCCAGCGCAACAACAAGCAATATACGTACCCTTACAGCCCTAACCTGTGTAATAGTGTAGAAACCATATAAAACTGGGGCTTAAACACGTTACATGTTATTGGCTAGAATTAGTGTTTCTTTCTTGTAACCTGGGTCCTGCTCCTTATGTAATAAGCAGCCGACAAGCTAGGTATGTACCTACATATACCTAGCATTTCTCTCTTTAATATCAGCAACTTGCGGATAGTTCTTGGTAGTGTCATTCGTAAAACCGCAATGTTGATTGAATTAAGCAATGATTCCATTGAAACGCTTACTTACAGATTGGCCTACTTTACTCGCGCCTCTGTTAATTTCATTTTCTTTCATATCCTACACTAGTCTATGTATAATCCCGTCGTCATGATTACTGTTCCGCAAATAGTTTTCATAATACAATTACTAAACAGGAAGAATGATTAGTCAGGTCCACGCTAGTGATTCTGTAACATGTGTGGGGCTGCATATTCCAGCCTCTATACGGTTTAAGGGTTATCTTATAGGGTATTAGCATTAAGTACACTATTACACATCCTTCGGTACTGGATACATCTATCTTCCCCAACGGCCTCTCCTACTGAACTACATGTATTTAGTAGAGAATGAGCTAGGCACGTATCAATGCCTGCCGAATTCAAGAGGTTTGACCATCACTTCAGGCATACTTATCCTACCTAGCTTCCAAATATCGTCGGTTCTTGAGGTCCGAGCTCACTACCAGCTTATGTACAGATATGTTCGCATAATAAGATACTAGGTAATCATTACGTCCGTATTTGGTGATACTTTGTGTTGCTTGAAAATAGAATCTGATTTTTATTATTCACATTCTCTCAGAGCTCGGTGGGGCCTTGAATTGTCGTGGAAAGCTACGAAATCTTCATTACTACCTAGTCAGACACAATAGGTACCCCGTATATTACTACCCACTGGCTCCCCGCTTCATAATTCAACTACCGGTTGTTGTGCACCCGTGCCACGATGTGCATCACAAAGCCACGCCTATGTTTCTAATCTTTGTCCCTTAATTAGCACCGTCACAACTCTATCCTAGTACTAGATCACCCTAGCCCAGGCCAACCTATGGGGTAGTCAGGGATCTCGCTAGCTAGTCTGGACTTGGCCTCCATCATTATTACAATAACCATCCCTCACACCCGCAGTCTTTGAGCACTGTTGGCATCGGCATATCGCCCTTTTGTGAAATCCCGAATCTTGAATGTTGGCGCTAGAAACTACAGCCAATACATACTATGTGTTTCGTAGCCGGGGCTAAAGATCGAAGCTGGTTTCTCTATAGGTTCCGCTTATTAATCGGATAGCGGATGCGCAGAGATGGGGTGCCGGGGACAACCAATTCTCCGCGGCGAGATTATTGTTGGGATATGAGAATTCCCTATACAAGGGTACTCCATATATATACAGCAGAATGGCTTCTTGTCTACTTCGTCGCTAGTCTTCGTGTTCATACAATCAGGCTGTTTGCCGTACTACTCTCCAGTTTATTTGATTGACTTGGGCATGCAAGAGCTCCCCATTTATTAAGCACGATGTCCGGCTCTCTTATTCTCCTCGCAGCTTCTGCGGGCTGTTTTGTGATTTTCAAGATTCTGCTTCAATTGTACCGAAGTTTAACATCACCTCTGAGATCTGTTCCGGGCCCCTTTCTTGCTCGATTCACAGACTTGTGGTATTTTTGGAAGCTATGGGGAGGCTCGTTCGAGAGAGTGAATAAGGAACTACATGAAAAATATGGTTAGACATTCCATATGCAACAATAACGAAGGCAGCCGTATTAACCGCATGTGTAGGCCCAGTGGTTCGATATGGGCCTAACCGCTACAGTTTCGACGATCAGACCGCCTCCAAGATTATCTACGGGCACGGAGCTCAGTTTGCGAAGTCCTCATGGTATAACACCTGGGATAACGATAATGGACAGTGGAACCTATTTCAGGAACGAGACATCCAAAAGCATGCGCAGGCCCGCAGATATTACCAGAACACGTATAGCATGTCATCGCTGGTAGAATATGAACCCTACGTGGATGAGTGTGCAGACCTATACACCCAACGACTGCACGAACTTTCGAACAGCGGGATCTTGGCCAACATGGGTCACTGGATGCAGTGTTACGCATTCGATGTGATCGGGTGTATCACCTATTCAAAGCGGCTCGGATTCCTAGATCGGGGTGAAGATATCAAAGGCGTTATATCAGCCCTCGAAAAGGCTCTTCGCTACTCGACCCTAGTTGGCGTTTACCCCTCTCTGCATCCAATCTTTACCAAACTAAGCCAACTTAGAAAAAAGTTGATCCCCGGCAGTAGTCCAGGTGGGGGAGTCGGCTATGTCATGGAATTCACGAGGAATCGGATCGCGGAGCATCAGTCTTCCCCGAAGGCATTCGACGACGACGACAACGAAAAAGTTACTTCGGGGGTTGCAAGAGACTTCGTTTCTAAATTTGTGGGCAAGCACACCCAGGATCCTAACAATTTCACGTTTTATCACATCGTGCAAGGCTGTGGTAATAACATGGTCGCTGGATCTGACACAACAGCCGTCTCACTATCTGCAATCCTTTATTACTTGCTCAAGAACCCTGGCTGCTTCTCAAAGCTCCGCGCCGAGGTCGAGGAATTCGAGGCTGCCGGGAAGATCACTCCTCCATACATCAAGTTCAAACAGACTCAAGAGATGCCCTATCTACAGGCAGTCATCAAAGAAGCCCTCCGCCTCAACCCTGCGACAGGCTTGCCACTGGAACGAATCGTGCCGCCCGGCGGCGCCACCATCTGTGGGCGGTTTTTCCCAGAGGGTGTAAGTATACAGACCGACAGGTGCCTTAGAAACTCATATCTGACATTTCTCTATATAGTCAGTTGTGGGGGTGAATACTTGGATCGAGCACTACAACACTAACATCTTCGGCCAAGACGCGAAAGAGTTCCGACCCGAGAGGTGGCTGACTGATGATCCCGAGAAGATCTCTTTCATGAACCGACATTGGATGCCGGTGAGTATTTATAATGCCTTTTGTGCTCGGACTTCTCTCCTATCGGAGAGCTGCCTTAACTAAAACGATTCTTTCTAACATGATGTCTCCTAGTTTGGCGCCGGTTCTCGAACTTGCATCGGCAGGCACATTTCTCTCCTCGAGATATCGAAATTGATCCCTCGGCTCATGCGCGATTTTGACTTCGAGCTCTCAGAAGAACTGTCCAAGAAGGACACGAAGTGGTCAGTTTCGAACTTTTGGTTCGTCAAACCGAAGAACTTCATGGTTTATGTTAGGTCTCGGGGTGGTCTGTAAGATATGTGTACGGATATATGATCCCATTGCCACTCTCAGGTAGCTTGGATTCGCTATATTATATCGGTCTACGGCCATTCAAGATCAACGCTGCTTCCTGGCCAACTGCGTTTATCATACTTGCAATATAAACGTCAGTTCTAGCTTAGTATAGCGAGTCCACGCGGAGAGGAGTGCGGTAGATTCTAGTCGAAGGTACGCACATATGGGTATAATTTAGGCTTACATAAGCCTCTCGCTAGATTAATTAGTTTATAAATAGTCTTTTAACCACTACCTAGTTCTATCAAGGAATACACAACTTCGTATTCAATCTTAATAAGCAGTCCAGCAATATAGATGTATGTTTATACACGTATGAGAAGGAAACAACTCTACTTGTTGGACTAGAGGTCAAGTTCATATAATTATACCCTGAAGGTAACATTTTTATTTCGTTATTTTCTAGCGTTTGGGGGCCAGATGGCAGCGAATTGAGTGGTATAATGGTAGATTTGAGAAGTACAAAATAGACAAAATTTGTTAAGTTCGAGAAAATCGATATTATTTATCGTTGTAGGAAGATATCTGACAAACCTGCTCCCCCGGTCTCTTTCATTTATGAAAGCTGCTACATATAGGAAATAGAGAAATGGCAATATAAAAGTTGGCGAAGACTAAATCCACAGACCATGAATTCATGGTGAGGACACCTAGGAGATTTAAAGAATAAAGAGTCATTCAAGTTTACATTCCCCCTTTTTAGCGACACCGTCGTTTCATTCCATAAGCTGCCGTGGATACAGCATTCGCCGATCATCTAATATCTAACGACCTCTTGGCCCTCGTAGATAGGCAGCATTACCATTGGCATTGAGCTGAATGTATAGCTCTGTGCCAATCTCTTCATTGGATCGCTATGACGTCGGTCGGTTCCAAGTACGCAAGTCTTCTCGCAAGACATCGTTTAACTCGTTAACCACATAAAGTCTTCCGTAGAAAACTCCTGAGGCTTTCGTCAGCTCGACAGCGTTCTTACTATCATCGCTGCCGGATCCTATCATGTAATTAATTATGATCCATACATTATCGTATATCTCGCGCACTTCATGTAACCTGGATTCCTTACTCAATAACTTCCTGTTGGTTGATGCATATAGCGTTAATTCACAGCTTCCATCCATTCCTAATGCACTGCTTATTATGTATCACTCGACAGCATATTGTCTAGGTTTTAACCAACTGTAACTCAGAGGCAAGTTACCTCCTCAGGAGAATCGATACTTGGGCATATCTTCGCTTACATCGCTAACCACAGGAATACGAGACCACATTCGGCGGCCATACACCAAGGACCATTTGCTCCGGACGTCTGTTTAACGATGATAAATGTCGATTTGCAATAGTGATGTTCGATATTACTTTGTATATTATCGACTATTGCTCCCATGACGATCTAGTCTCTATGAATGGCCTTATTACCTTCGGTCGACAGGGGACTGTGAGAAAGCGCATCCCATCTAATTCGGAAGGAAGCTTAATATCTCATACTATATGACAAGAAACCACACCCTGACAAGACGGCCACATAAAAGTCTAGTCCTGTTGCGAGATTTCTTTCACATAGAAGGATGTATTTAAGAAGTAAGCCATACCAGTTGAAAAATCATGGTGGGAAGGCGTAATCTTCGCCTATGGTGGTTCATAACGAATACGTGTCCAGGATCATGTCAGGTGCCTCTTAAATTTAACCTGCTATCTTCGCGTGCAGTAGTGAGAACGCCGGGTACAAGTGTGCTCGGGAGGTGAAAAGTCCATTCAGGTGTGAACTAGCCTTCCATCCGTGCATATCTAGATCTAACTCTCTGCACAGCAACCACGTTATCACCCGTCCCCAAGAGGGGGCTGACTCCTAGCAAATCTTGTATATGTAGCTAATATATCCATAGTATAACTGTCACGATGTGTTTTCTTATGGAAATGTATTGCCGACCAAATATCAGCCTAAATGGATGAATGAGTGCGTGTATTAAAGGTGATAGAGGTATATGTGTGAAGCCTACTACCTAAATGTAGCTATTACGAGTGGGATACCCCTATTTCAGGTTGCAACAAAATGCAATATAAATCGCCATGATGCGCCAGGAAATATAACTAGAGACACACAAGTACATAGTTTTTGACCCCTCAATTTCGTCTTTGTTGTCTGGCCATGATGCGTAATAAGAGACAAGAAGCCTCATTCCTAACAATACTACGCATTACATAATTCAAACTACCGTGGGAGGTTTATATAACATACTGCCTCAATGGAATATATATATATATTCCTCAGCTATCCTTACAAGTAACGCAGTAGGGTCGTTTGACACCAAAGGCCCTACTAGCTCCCTTCTTCTAGATTGGCAGTAGCTATACGAAGAGAAAATATTCGAGAACGAGTGGATGAATTTATAAACAAATAAAGAGTGGATGTATGTCAATACATATAAAAGATCATCGTGCGAATACAAATATGAACAGGTTCCTCATCGCCAGGGCTTCCAGCCCTGTATCCATGCCAAAAAGGCAGTTCAGTATCAGTCGGGTGACTAGTGCATCGCCTTCGACTTGATAACACCACAACTCCAAATGATTCATGACGAGTGTCTGAAAAGAGCTTAGTCGATAAAGTCGATGTTGAGATCTATTGAAAGCCCGCAAAGACGGTTTCGAACGTCTAGTCAATGCTGGAAGCTAGCAGACATCCTCCAAAGTCGGTCACTCTAGTATCTTCGAGTTTTGTCTCATTTCTATAACCTGTTTAGCATGATACCCACAGGAGTCCTACATATATGATATGCTTACCTTGAGTGAATCGAACGAACCAAATGCTTAAGTTAAACGATTGTCTACCTCTCCTCCACCCAATACTTCTGGCAATGTTTACACATGACATGGCAGCATCCCTGGCTCCGGCATGTCAACTCCCCATTCCTCGTCCCGTAAGTTCCACATTGACAGCTATGAGAATCGTTTTGTCAGCTTATACTCTGTTCAAGTAATTCGACCATGTCGTAACAAAGAAGACACTTGTCGAATACAAACTTCAGTCAGGTCCAAGGCGGTTCGCCAACGAGACCCGGGATTCTGAACTAAGATTTGGGATGTATGGTAGTTGGTATTTATTTAAAGTCTTAGTTGAACAGACTTACCACACTAAATAGGCCGTGGCATGCTTAGCTGGTCTGGGTGGCATTTTGGAATCTATAGCAAGACCTAATTGCAAGTCAAGAGCAACTTTGAGTCGGTATAGGTGTTCGGAAGATGTAGTGTTTTTTTTGTGTAGGTATTTCGATAATTTGTATGGGTTGGCGGTTTCCTTCGTGCCCTTAGTCGAGGAGTGAGGAGTAGGAAAAGTCAGTCTTAACCCTCGAGGGCAGCACGCATTTATAGAAAGGTTTCCAACGAAGATGACTACCAATTCCAACTATTAATATACTGATGACTTAATTATGTGTATATCTGCCTTCACCTCCGGTCATACAAAACAAGAACACACAGGGTTTATGTCATAGCTCGTACTTGGCCAGAACTTAACGCATAATTATGTGCTTAATATCACGGTGAGTATTATAAAGCTAAAGTGACGATATGTTTGCTTCGTAAATAACCAAAAGCATATCTATTTACAAGATGATTACTTGATATAAATGTGCTTCCCCTATATTCACCAGTTTCGTGCCCACCTTTCCTTGCATTTATCATCTATGCGTAAGCTATTATTAGTGGTAATGTAAGTGCACTATTAAATACCTTAATAACGCTAATAATTTAACTTAAAAAGCTAAACACTAAAAAGGCGATTTAAATGAGAATTATTATCCTTTATTTTATTTTTAATATAAAGTTATAAAGGGGTATATATTAAAGATATATATTATTAAATAAATTAAATAAAAAGAGTTATAAATATAGTTAGTTATAACCTTATTATAACTATTTTTTTCTTTTATTATTTATTTTAATATATATGTTTTTGTTACGAACCTCAGAAATGGAAGGGTGTGCAAGTCACATAATCAAAGAATGAATCGGTAAATTGACATTTGAAGAGAGCGATTTAACGATTCATTAAATCGGTGAATCGCTAGTCGAAATATACGATTTAGCGATTCACTTGTTTTAAGGAAAGAAGAAATAAGTATAAATAAATTGAAATTTCCTTATGTATCTAGTTATTCTTTTTAATTCCTTAGCTATTAATTTAAGATTATAATTACTCTTTAATACTATAATGAAAGTACCTTAAAACCTCTTTAACGAACATAACATTACAAATTAATTAAACTAATCTTAACTTATTATTACCTTTAAAATAAGAAAACCTAGTACGTACTTACCTGTGAAGTCAGCTAACTAGGAACATATAAAGAGGTTCGTTACATTTTAATAGCTCCTTAATTAATGTTTAATATTGATTTAAAAGAAGGGACTTTTAATTAAACAATCCTAGGATAAGTATACCTTCTAAAACTAGAGGGCAACAAAAAAAGAAATAAATAAAAGAATAATAATTAATAAGCTCTTAAACGAAAGCTTTAGGTTTTTTTACGGTATAATAAAAAGGTTTAAAGAAACCAATATAAAAATCCATTACGGTTATAGTTAAAGAAGAGTTATAAGAGGACATCTTAAAAGCTTAATAAAAAGAATTATTTGAGGAAAAAGAGGAGGAAGAGAAAAAAACACCTAAAAAAAAAACAAATAAGCAAAACAACCCCTACTTCCTAGAAATAAATAACCACCCTTAAACGATAACGACCTTAATAACTTAAACGACGAAAATAATATAACAACTCCCGACGTGAAGGGTTTTAAACTTATTACACCTGGTAAATATAATAGGTCAAGCGATTTAGAGGGATTTTTAATCTAGGTTGGAACCTATTTACGGTTTTATTATAAAACGATTACCACGGAGGAATAGAAGGTTCTTACGGTATTCTAGCTCCTCGCCGGAACAGCCTTAACCTGGTTTTAACTAGTGTTAAAAGATTATCTAAAAAACGGATTAAACGCCTAAGAAGACACGAAGAAAGTCTTTAAGAATTATAAGGAATTTAAAAAATAACTTAAGTTTATATTTAGTAATTCAATCTTTAAATAACAAGTTAAAACTCGACTTTATAAATTACAATAAGATAAAAAGGCTTTAAATTACGTTATTAAGTTTAAGAAACTTGTAAATTAATTATAACTACTTATTAAAAGCTTATATTATTTATTTTATTAAAAATTAAAAAACCATATAAAAAATAAGTTATATAAAATAAACCTATATAAAGAAAGAAACCTAGGAAAGTTTAATAATTACGTTATAATGGTAATTACTATCAATAACGAGAACTTCGAACGATACTTTAAAAAGAAAAAAACGGTATAACGAAAAAATGGCGATTAGTTAAAAGGAGGAAATCATAGAAGCGGTGCCGGAACCAGGAAAGGCACTAGAACTAAATTAAACCCCATTAAAATCAATATTATTTAAAAGGAATAAAAGAAACGAAATAAATTAATTATTAAGTGTTTTAACTATAGAAAAAAAGGACATTATAAAAACGAGTATTGAAGTTTTAAGAAATAAGAATTAAGAATAAGAGGGATTCTTTAACCCGAGAAAAGAGCCGTCGAGGTAAGGGTTTAATTCGAGAATAATAAAGAAATAAACCAAGTGTTTATTATCGATATTATTAAAACAGAGAAAATCGAGGAGGCCTTTATAAAAGGAGTTTATAAATCTTATTAAGTTAACCGTAAAGATTATTTAAAGAATAATCACTCGTATTTAAGATATTTTACATTAAAATAAGTTAAATAAGAATATAACAAAGGCGAACTACTATATAAATGCGATAATTATAAGCTAGGATATAACTTAAAAATTAAGTTAAATTATAATAATTTATATTAAAGCCATTATAATAACGATAAATGCGAAACTTACTAGGGAAAAAACCAGCATAATAACTTAAATTAAAGGTTTTATATAAATAATAGTTATAATATCTATTAAAGCTTAAGGGAATATACATCGTTATATTAGAGCTTTTATATTAACGACACTTGTTAAGTATATAAAAGTTTTAAGGATAAAGCCGGTTATTATTTTTAAGAACTAGAAAGTAATGACATGAAAGAAAATAAGTATATTTATGATAATATCCCACGATAGTCACATTTTCTTTAAGCATATTATCTTTACCTCGGTTCCGAAAAAAACAACGAAGTAATTATTAAAGGTTATATGTGTTATACCTTAGTATTATACGATGTACACGACTTGCTTAAAGTAGGTTTCGAAGAAGACGAGATTAAGGAAGAATTATAAGAGTTATAAAAGGAACTACATTTTTCATAATAGCTCGAAAAACGAATTAAATACGATATTAGTTTATTTAGCTTTATAAGAAAACACTTAATAAAATAATAAGTAAAAACACGTGCGACTAAACGAGGCTATAAACAAATCATTAAAACATACTTTAAAAAAAAAGGAAAGCTTTTAAAAATCAATATAAATCTAAAGAGAGACATCGAGATACTCTTAACAAATAAACTCAAGAATTATTCTTTTTATTCGAAGATAATTTAGAACTTCAAGAAATTCCGAGTTAATAAAACAGACTTAAGTTATAAAAAGGCTCTCGAAAAAAAATTGAAATTTTAATGTATAAAGTTCTATATAAAAGATAAACTTTTTACCCCTTATTACGTAAAAGGTAATTAAAGAGACTATTTAAGTAATAATTACTAGAAATACGCTTTTATGAAAGCCTAAAAGTGGAAGGACATTTAAGTTATAACAACTAAAAGAAAACTAAAAAAGAAGGGACATGGAAAACCAAAAAACGGTAAAGGCTTTTGCTAATAAGGCAGCGAGAAGCTATAAATAGCAAGTCTTTATATAAAATCTAGTTAAGACTTAATAACATTATTATAATTAAAGTTAAGTATAATAAAAGAAAATATAAAGCCTTAATAAATTTAGGAGTAAATAAAAGTTATGTCTTAATAAAGGTAACTTAAAAAGATAAAATATTATAAGTATATAAATAAAGTTTATATAAGTTATAAAACTTCGAAGGATATATATTTAGTTACGAGAATGGCAAAGTATTAAAAGAGATAATCCCTCTCTTAATAACCATTTAAAGACACTCCGAGCAAATTAGTTTTAATATTATATACATATTAAATCACGATATAATATTAGAAATGAATTAACTTAAAAGAAGTAATTTACGAATAAATTTCGAGACAAACACGCTTTATTAAGATTAGAAATAAGAGGAGTCAACCACTACGGGTTACGAAATAAGTACCGCAAATAACTCTAAAAAAACGAATGTAAAAACGAAACATATTACTTATATAATTCGAGTAATCAAGCCTAAAAACCTAATAAAGAAAGTACCGCGTAAGTACCTCCATTTCTATAAATTATTTAAAGATAAAATAAAAAAAGAATTACTAAAATATAGCTAATAAGATTATTAGATTTACTTTAAAAAAGAAAAACAACTAAAATTATTTCCAGTATATCTTATAAATTAAGAAAAATAAAAAGCATTATAAAAAGGAATTTAAAAGGATTTTAATAAAGGATATATTTAAGAATTAAAATCCTTGTTAAGATATCTAGCGATTATAGTATTTAAAGTCGATAAAAACGGGAAGTAACATATCAATAAAAAAGGAAACTTAGTATAATAACGAGTAATTAATTATTAACACCTTAATAAAATAACCAAGAAAAACGGGTATTCGTTATTACTAATGAAACTCATAAGAGGATAAATTAGTAAGGCCTAAATCTTTATAATACTAAACCTTCGTGATAAATACTATATAATTAAAATAGCTAAAAAACACGAATAATATATAGTCTTTTAAACAATATATAAACATTATAAGTATAAGGTTATATTATTTAAACTTACTAACGTACTCGCTATATTTTAATATATAATTATAATAGTTTTTCGCAAGTTTCTAGATAAATTTATATTCGTTTACCTAGACGATATACTAATTTACTCAAAAAACGAGAAAAAGCATAAAGAATATGTAAAGCAAGTATTAGAAGCCTTAGAGAAGGCGAACCTACTTATTTATCCAATTAAAAATAAATGGCATATTAAAAAACTAAACTATTTAGGGTTTATAATAAGTCCAGGAGAAATCCGCATTTAAAAAAGAAAAATAATAATAATTAAGAATTAGCTAAAACTTAGAAGTGTTATAAACGTACGCGCATTTCTTGGCTTTATTAATTATATTAAATAACTCATTAAAGATTTTGGGCGTATTATTAAACCATTAACGGAATTAATTACCTTAGCAAAAACAAGAAAGGCTTTTTATTTCATTAAAGAAGCTAAGTAGGCTTTTTAACAGCTAAAAGAAGTTATAACTAATAAAGTTATATATAAACTTCCAAACGAAAATAAAAAGAAACGACTAAAGATAAATGCTTTAAATTTCGCTATTAAAGTAGTTTTAAAGCAATTAAAAAACAATAAGAAATGGTATTTAGTCGCGTACCTATTTAAAGCACTATATAATGCTAAATTGAATTATTAAATTTATGACAAAGAATTATTAGTAGTTATTAAAGCACTAAAGAAATAAAAACTATAGCTTAACGGAACTAAAAAACCTATTAATATTTATTTAAACCATAAAAACCTTACACGATTTATAATAACATAAACGCTTAATTAGGGACACGAGCGTTAAATGATTTTCCTGTCTAAATTCAATTTTAAAATCTAGTATATTAAGGGAAAGGAAAATATTTAAGTAGATCTTCTTAATAAAAGGGGAGATTATAAATTAAAAATCAATAAAAAAGATATTTAGATATTTAAATAATAAAATGACGGATTAGTTGTATTAATTTATATACGAATTAATATAAGAGACTGGAAATAACGTTTCAAGAAAAATTATAATTAAAGGGAAAAACAATTATAGTTTTAGTAAGGATCTAGCGACGAACTTCTTTCGTATAAAGAAAAGGTATATATATTAAAACGAGTATAAGACGAATTCGTTAAAGAATTTCACGAATATCCTTTATATAGCCACCAAGGGATTTTCAAAACAATAAAACGACTTTAAAAAGAATTCGACTTTCTAGAAATACGATAAACAATTAAAAGAATTATAAAGAATTACAACATTTATAATAAAACTAAAGCATCACGACATAAACTATACGGATTATTACAACTAATTTAAATACCTGATAAAACGTAGCACATAATTATATAGGATTTCGTAGTGAAACTCTTAAAGTTAAAAGATCCTACTATAGGAGTACCTTATAACAACATATGAGTAATCGTTAATAAACTCACGAAATACGCCTACTTTTTATTATTTAACGAATCGAACATAGTAAAATAATTAGTTTTTAATTTCCTAAAAAAGTACGTTAATAAACATGAGTTACTAAAACGCGTTATTTTAAATAGAGATAAGTTATTTACGTCAAAATTTTAAATTAGTTTAATAAAACGAATAAAAATTAAGCAAAAATTGTTTATAACGTATTATCCCTAGATCGACGAACAAATAAAGAAACTAAACTAGACAATAGAATAATACTTACGAAGCTATATTAACTAGGAAATAAACAACTAGGTAAAATTGCTATTAATAGCTTAAATAGTATATAATACTTCGATTAATAAAGATATAAAGATATTACCACACGAGGTAGTATACAGGTAAAAAGCGGAAATTTAAAGACAATTAATCGAACTTACGGAAGCATTAAGAGTCGAAACAAAGGCCCCGAGAGTAAAAGTATTATTTAAAAAGATTTAGGTAGTATAATAACGGCTATAAAAAGAATTGTAGTTTATTTAAGACAAAATAATAAAGTATTATAATGAAAAAAGAATTAAAGGACTAATTTTAAAGAGAAAAGACATGGTTTATTTGCTTTATTAATAACAAAGCGTAATATTAAAAACACTTTAAATTAAAATAAAGCGACTTAACAAAAAACTTAAATTTAAAAAATTAGGATTATATAAAATTAAGGAGGTTGTTTCGAAAGTTAATTACAAGTTAGTACTATTAAAAGAATCTAAAATACATCTTGTATTTCATATTTCGCTTTTAAAACCAGTACTAAATAACGCTATACCAAAAAACTAACTAGAATTTGAGGAAAACCTTAATAAGTATAAAGTAGAAAAGATACTAAATTTAAAATAAGTTAAAGGTTAATTATAGTATTTTGTTAAATAGGAAGGCTACTTACTAGAAAAGAACACTTAGAAACTACTTAAGTATTTAAAGAACTTGACAAATAAAATTGAGAATTTCCACCGCCAAAATCTAAACCGGTTAGAAAGGCCTAGATATCGAAGTTTTAATCTTGTTAGGAACGATTAAAGAAGAAGAAAGGGTAAGCCTTGGAAATAAGTAAACTTTACAAAGATTTAAATTAACGCTGTGATCTCTCTATACATTGCGATTCTTTAGTAAAACGTTTCTGTTTTTTTTCCTCGCGCTTAACGCGCTTTAATTCCTCGATAGAATTAAGACCCCGAGTAATCATTTTACGTAACTTACTTAATTATAATCGCTTTTAAACTCGAAAACGGCGAACCTTATTTAAAATAGCCTTTATTTCTATATTAGCTTCTTTTAATGCTGTTTTTATTTACTAATATTAATAAGTTATTTTGATAACACCTTTTCGAGTTATATTAAATATATTATAATTAGCCTTACTTAATCGAATACATTCCTCGTAACGATTAAAATCCTTTAAAGTAATGCATTCTTTATTTTGATTTTTATAATAAAAATAAGGCATTTCCTTATAACCGTTAATATTCATTACGTTTAATAAGGCTAGCTTATTTTTAAAGTTTCTCTTAGCGCGACGCGAGGTTTAAAAAAAAAATTTTCGATTTTTTATTACATGATAAGACATAATAACGCTTATAAATTAGAGAAAGCTTAAAGAATATTTAACAAATAAAAAAGAAGATTTAAATCTTCTTTTATCTTTAAGACAAAGATTCTCGAAAGGGAAAAATAATGTTATAAACCTTAGAAATGAAAAGGTGTACAAGTTATATAATCAAAGAATAAATCGATGAATCGACATTTAAAAAAAGCGATTTAACGATTCATTAAATCGGTAAATCGCTAATCGAAATATACGATTTAGCGATTCACTTATTTTAAAGAAAAAAGAAATAAATATAAATAAATTGAAATTTCCTTATATATTTAGTTATTCTTTCTAATTCCTTAACTATTAATCTAAAACTACAATCACTCCTTAATACTATAATGAGAGTACCTTGAAACCTCTCTAACGAACATAACATTGCAAATTAATTAAACCAATCTCAACCCACTATTACCTTCAAAACAAGAAAACCTAATACGTACTCACCTGTGAAGTCAGCTGACTAGAAACACACAGGGAGGTTCGTCACAGAGGAGTTATAATTAATTTTATTTGTTATTAATTTTTTTATTTTAATTTTAAAGGGTTTTAACTCGGAAAATGTAATAAACTAATTAATTTAAATTACGCGTTAAAAAACTAAATACTTAATATAAAAAAGGTATTTAGTTTTTAAAATATAAAACTAAAAAAGACGATTTAAATAATAATTATTATTAATTAATTTTAATGCCGTGTAAATGTTTTTTAATAATTAAAATTACGAAAATTATAAGAACTAGCTTACTTGTTTATATAGCTTATTCGCTTGTAAGACACGTTACTTTATATAATTATATAATTAAAAAGAAATCCGAGATTTTTATGATTTTTATGATTTTTACGTGCGAAGTTATAAATTTTTTTAAAAAATCGATTTTATATAGGAAATTAAGTGGCTTATTTACTTGTGTAGTTTATTTACTTATAAGGCACGTTATATTTTAATTTAAAAATATTAAATGCGTTTTTAATATTTTAGCACTTTTTAAAAAGGCGGGGCTTGACTTAAATAATTAGTAATTACCGTTTATTATAATAATTATTAATTAATTTCAATGTAACGCAAATAACTTTTAATAATTAAAAAAGTAATAATTATAAAAATTTATTTATAAACTTATTTCATTTATTCGCTTATATAATATGTTAAATATAATTAATTTAAACCCTTTTAAACTTTTAAAAGGTTTATATAATTATAAATTACTTTAAAAGTATTGATTTATCATTTAAACTTAAAAAAGTAATATTATATATAATAAAACTAAAAACGATAATAAAAAAAGTAATATTAAAAAATAACCTTTATACAACTATTAAAAGTTAAAAGAGTGTTTTAATTATTAATAACTAATTATAAAATACGAATATAAACAGAGTTTAAAATTATATTTATAAATAACACGTTTTAAAAAGGTTTAAAACGTCGTTTATTAAGGTTTATAACGATTAATTAAAAAGGAAAGAAATTTTTAAATTAATAAAACCGGTAAGTAGCAGTTATTAGTTAAGCAATGTTAAGCTTTAAAAACAAGAAATAACTTTATAAATTATAAATAGCTTTAAAACTACTTTTATAATTTATAAATTATAACTAGTCACGTTTTATACCCTTAAAAAGGTTACTTAAGAGGGCTCACGCCCCCCTTTCTTAAACGTTAAATAATACAACAATAATGACAACTAGTTTCGTGCTACTTACTTTATAACCCATCTTGCTAAGCCACCTAACGATAATATTAGAGATAATAGACTGCTTGTAACGAGTTCCTGGCATCTTGGACTTCTGGGTTCGTATCACAAAGCGGAATCAAAGAGCTTATGTTGAGGTAGTTGATAGTAAGAAATTAGTTAACAATGATCATAGTTGTTGGTTCCATTCTGGGGTAAATTCTACATATGACATGCTTTTCTCATCTTCAGCCCCAACGCTTGTACATATCCCGCTAATCAGTAATGTAAATAGTATTAACATTAGAATGATGTTTTCTCGACCAAGAACCCTTGCTTAATGAAGTACTGTGGTGTCTAGATTGCCCGCTAGTCAGTTCCTTATTTAGGACCAACACTAGGGCTTTAGATGTGATTTTCATGTTGTGGGAAATGGTATGAACGGAGTATGAAGAGGGATTTCAGTAATAGAGGACTACAGAATCTCGATTATGAGATACCACGAAGACTTTGCAATGTGGCACAGTAATCGCAAATTTTGTCCAACGTTGCAGCAATTATCTATGGTACCTAAAGCTTCCTAAATAACACATTCCGTAACATAGGGCCAGAGTCTCGGTCAAGTATCGAAGAAGAAATTACTTGTTGCCCGCTCTTTAATTAAAAGAGGAAAACGGAGAAGCATGCCTGCTTATCTATAAAAGGAATAACGAGTAAGTAGTAGTCAGTTATGTATACCATAAAACAAGCTGTGGCCGTGGAAATGCGCCGCGGTGCCTTACTAAGGGCTGATTTCATCTCCAATTGGGTATTTAATGGACGAATAAAAATAATAAGACATTCCAAATATGATCTTGAGTACAACTAACGAGCGTTCTGAATTTACCTAATGTACTGAGTAGGTGGTCAGAGCTTGCACCACCCAATAAGTGTGGTGCCGCCGCGTGGGAGACTGAAGCTCTCCAACATCATTACAACTACTAATTGAATCCCAACATAAATCACCCCCCAAACCCAAATCAGGAGCTACAAGTTTAAGGTTGCTTGCGTGCTAATAGTCTGACATGTGGCAGGTCTCGTGGCCCGCTTACTCCAGGTTTCTAACCTAAGCGGCTTTTTACGGGTTCGCACATAGTACACTTACACCGATCTCCTGGAAAAGATCTAACTTGTGATTGTTCCACCAGTATTGAGTGGAAAGCGTTCGTCACATTGTACATCTTGCTCTTATGTGAAATACTCACCTCGCAATTACTCATAATCAGCCGCGCAAGTACCGACATACACTCACCTGCGCATCTGTTCGTTGCTTATAGAGTCGCGCTGTAAGTTTAGAACTAAACTATAGCTCTAAATCTTGTGATGTTCTGAACTATAATTATATCTCTCAAAGGACTTAATTATCCCTCAGGGGACTTACATAAATAAAGGTCTATATAGGCATACATCTTTTTTACTAGTTAGTTAGTTCATGGTATTAATCATTTCATTTCAATATAGTAAACTACCTTGTTAACTATATAACCAGTTCTAAACTTTTAAACTCTCTTTTTAATAACCTCGCAATCGAATCTAGAGGAAATGAGAGTATAACCACCCTTATTACTAAAAGAGGTAATAACAAGAGCTTTCATAAAAGACTTTCTCAAGGGTACAATGGTAACTGTAGTAGTTACTGAACTAAACAGTCACGCAAGCACGGACAAGGACGGTGGCTTTTCCTCCTTTGCCTTGCCCGAAGGATCGTGGTACCGGCCGGTTGAGGGCTTCATCCGGGCACGGGACCAGCGCTACAGTTCAACAACGAGGGCTTCTGAACGACGTCGGCGACACGCTAGTCGAGAGGCATGATAAGATGTAGTGCAGAGGGGTGGCCGAATTTACTAGCGTTACGACCTGGCTGCTGCCGGGGAGATTGTTTAAGTGGATCTTACTGTAAGGGTTGGTATATTACTTGTTGTTGCGCTAGGGAGGGAAAGCTCCTCTCTAGCGCTCACTACGAAAGTACTATATACAAGCTAAAGCATGGGCCACCTGTCCGTGACACTTACACAGAGATAAGGGGGTCTATAACGCGAGCATAACAAGGGCTGCGGCAGCAGTTCAGCATTAGCACTACATAGAATAGAAATGAGTTTGGGTGCAATATAACGCAAATACCCAAAATTCGATTGACAGTGAGAATATGTAGAACTGCTTATGAATACCTACGTAAGTAGGTTGATAGGGCATGATTCCGGATTCCACATTCCTAAAACCCATGCCTCCGTAACTACATTATAGTTAAACACCGCACCTTCTTTTCAGGAGACGACTTTTTCAGAAACAGGAGGCTTGTAAAGGTCCACGGCAACATCGCGAATGATGACGCCTTGGTCCGCAGTACCGAACGAGTCATTGTTAAAGACGCCGGTCAACCACTCTATCGCCCGGTCCCGGCCGTTCACGATCTCGGCAACATGGCCGCCGACCGTGTTACGCTCGTACAGCACGGAGACACCAAACCGCTTGTAGTAAGCCACGTGCTCGTCCGTATCGCCAATGGGCGTCATTTCGTCACCGATCGCCTTGTAGATGAAGAGCGGGATCTCTGGGGCCCCGTGGTAACCGAGTATCCACTCGACCTTTTGGATCTTACGTAAGACTCGAGACCCCTCGAGGTCGGCCTGGCCACCGACAAAGTAGCCAAAGATGTCCTGGCCCCCATAGGCGTTGAAAGCCTGCAAGGAATCCATCTCGCGGCCCTTGAGGAAGGCGGTGGCGTTCTGGGGGCCTTCGGTCTTGAGGCGGCTGCGCAGGTACGCCTCAGCCTCGGGGTATTCGTTCATGATGCCCAGTAAGACGAGGACGAGGTTCCCCGTGAAGGGGGTCTTGTTAATGACATGGTACAAAGCTCCCAGGTTGCTCACCAGACCACCCAGTGCGGCACCCACGAAGCCCGTCGATAGCTCAGGAGCATACTGGACCTGCAGCTCGGCGGCTTTCTCGGAAGCGAGCGAGCCGCCGCTATATCCCCACATTGCATACTTGAACTTGTCCGCGCTGCTAGGTAGCAAGACGTCGGCGTTGACGGTCAGGGAGAGCACGGCGCGGATAGAATCGAGGGTGGCATGGCCAGCTAGGACGGTGGCGCCAAAGGCAGCGTGGGGTCCTTCGAAGTCAGGGATGGTGACAAACCAGCCGCGGTCCAGCATCAAGTCGAACTTTTCATAGTCGGTGGGGATACCGTACGAGTTTTTGAGCGGAGGCTGGAAGATGCGGTATGAGGGCCCCCAGTCGATGCTCGGCGAGTTGTAGGCAATCTGGTAAGACAGCAGGGCATTATGTCCGGAGGACAAGACGGAGGCTTTCTTGGGGATAAGCAGCGATCTAATTGACGACTGCACGGTCAGATACTTGAAGGAGATGCACAGTCTTTACAAACAAGGATTCAAAGACTTGGGGCACTTGCGTCACTGCCCAGGTTGGCTGGTATCGTGAGCCGGTGGTACGGTACAGAATATGGTAGGCCGTAGAGGCATTACGGAAGATGACGGGCCCACTCAGGACAGTTCGGATCCGGAGCACGGTTCCCGGGGTGGATGCTTCAAAGTCGGGCGGGGCCGTATACCAGGGATCCTGGCTCGGAAGAAGCAACTGATCCGATGCGGTGGTGCTTGAAGTGAGCGTTGGTGGCGCCATAACTGAGTTACATTAGAGAGTCTTGGGTCTGCAAGGCAATCTTGACGGAAACTGGTGTTCCACGACTTCAAGCTTCTCCTTTATCTTGCTGGTAAGCGGTAGTAGTTATGCAAGGGTCCCCGGAATTTACAGGACTCTGTCTGACATACTCAGCAGAACCCCCCCCTTGTCTTTCTCTGTCTGTTGGGCGCGACTGTATGTAAGACCTTATGCAGTAACCCCTCATGACTGGTGTATAATATGGCGGTGCACTCCATTGTTGTACTCCAGATTAAGGCTTAGCTTACAGTTCATCATCTACCTCACCAAGATAAGGCCGCAAAAGGGGGGTTTCTTATAGAGCGCCAGCAGGCTTGATCCACGGCACCTGGATTAGTAGCCGTCTGGGCTCGTGTCCGTCATCCCCCGGGAAACAAGCGACCTATGTTGTGAAGTTCTATTGGCTCACTGTGGCGAGTAGGAGCACTGGCGTTGGGCGGCCGTGAATGTTGACCGTGACTGCGATGGGTGGGGGTATCACGTCAGCAGCCATATCGCCGGGGTAGGCCTCGAAAAAGCGCTGCAAACCTCCACTCACCGTACAGCAGAGCAATAGCATGAGGTAGAAAGGTCACCGGAGCCGCAAGTGCGAACCAGTCTTCAAGCCCGGGTTTTCGGCCGAAGCAGTGGGTGGCGACGAAGCGGAAGATAGTTGCCATTGTATACACGGGGACGGTTATGACGCACATGGCGAATGCCGCCTTCTGCTGGGCATCCCCGAGGACCACCATTGATGCGACGCAAGGATGACGGGGCAAGGGGAGGACTACTGCAGAAAGGTGCGCCGGGGGGTTAAAGACTGAAAGGTTTGGATGGGTTGGATGGATTGGTCAAAAGTCGTATGGAGTGGAAAGCGAGCGGCGCAGCTGAATCGTGTAAGAGGACTATGGACGTATTATTTCCCACCTATCCGAGCACTAGCTCTGCCTGGTCTTCAATGTCACACGTCCGGTCAGTTTCATTCTGAAGGTATAGTTTCTATTCGATAGCAATATTTACTTCGGTTTCAGAGGCATATTCCTCTAAGCGCGATTTGATTATAATTCATTGAAACTTACCTGGTACTTATAAAATATTTATAGTATTTTAAAGAACATATGATTTTTTCAAAATAACGATTAAATATTTTGAAAAATATTTTATAGTTATTTTGAATCTATTGTAGTTTAAGCTCTCATTATCATGTTCTTAGTATAAAGCAGTAATTTGGTGCGAGCATCAACTTTACTGCTGATAACAAAGCCCCTGAGCAATAGCGGTAGCGGTATGCCCAAGGGTTTTTCATGTTGTTAAATACGAGATTAGAAATCTGAAGATGATATTTATTTTTACAAAGTAGTTTAGTCTCCTTTTTCTTTTGTAGTCTGAGATTATGTGGTTATCTCGGTTATACCCTTTCCCAATAGGAGGTCACGATGCACGCTCCTCGACTCCTCCACCATGCCGTTAACATCAAAGTTCTACATAACCTTAAACCGATCCTCTAGCTCTGTCTTACACATTTCCCGGTCCTTTCCTATCCCAGGATACATCTACTCCTAAATAACCCCCCCCCCCCCCAACCCCCCCGGGGTCCTTCGATCTCCTAACCAGCCATTGCGTCCGCACATATCGTACCTAGTTGAAGGCCTGAAATACTGCTGTAGTCGCCTTTGCTTTTTATCATCTATGTTGTCCAACGTTTTCAACACCTCCTCAATCGCCGTAACCAGCGCCAGCGCACCTTCTCCCTGACAGGATAGGTGAGGACATGGGCCCGAGACCAACGTGCATGCAGTGGTAATTGGCTTTGTAGGCCCAGAGAGTGAGCTCGTCATCTGACAGGGGCACGACGGCGCGGTAGCACCACTTGTGTGTATATGTCAGACTCATATCTGAGGGGACCCGGCCGCCAGGGGCTGGGCACGTACACGACTGCGCAGGCCATCGCAGCCGATAAGGGCGTCAAAAATTCTAGTGGATACTCCAGCGAAGCGGGGAGTAAAAATGATGAAGACGAAAGGTCTAGGTAGTCAACAACTTCCCTGTTTAAAGTGCACGACATCTGGGGGTTAACATGAGGGAGAGATCTTCGAGGAATTGCGCGCGCAGGCAGCCCCAGAAAGCGAGCTGGCGGTTCTTGCGCCTGAATAGTATAGCAGCCGGTGAACCCTCTGAATCCCCGACGTTGCGATTTCTAGCCTGATCTTTGCTATCGCCATTGAGATCAAGGTCATTAGTGTTATATCCGTCCCAGTACTCGTCAAATGGCTTCTTGTTAGGGACGCCACCTCTCTCTTCGTGGACTCCAATGTTGCCGGGTTTAGATGGGCCATGCATTTCCTCGCAACTTCCATGAACGCGAAACCTACCTCGATATTGTGGAAGTTGGGAGTCCGCTCATAGACAATCACCCGGACACCCCGGTGAAGCAGCCCCAGAGCCCAGATCACGTCGACGACACTGCCGCCTACAATGGCAAAGAAGAGCGGTTTATTACCCTGTCGCTCTACTTCCTCGCTACTTCGCGCGGCGCCATTCTTTAATGAATTTCGGTCAAACTATTCATATTATGATCCAGGGTTCATGGTCACAGGTCAAGCTGGACTTAGAATCAAATATATATTTGCCATAGTGTTTACGAACTTGGCTCTACGACTAGAAGAAAAGAGGAGACGCTACTTTTTAGGGTTTGGAAGGCAAAGTTGAGTGATGGATTACTAGGCTCTGAGTTTTGCTGCATTAGTCTCTGCTTACACAAGAATGGAAAATTAAGCTACTAATCAGTTATTTGATAAGTATTTCTAGCTTGAAGACTTCAAATAAAACAACATGTGTTTTTACTTAGTCTTTGTATATATTATCTATTTGTAATTGTTCCCCAGTTCCCTGCCATATACCTAGGTATACTGCCTTGTTTAAGTATTTTAATATAATAAATAGGTATGTAAAACAAAGCTCGGAATATCCATTAGCTACCATCTACAATCCGACGGCCAAAGCGAAAGGTAAAACCAAGATATTAAGATTGTAATTCATTATAATTTGGAACTAGACTTCGAGGTATCGTCAAGGGAAAATCACTCACTCATTATAGCACAACTTTCAAAATGCGAAGTCAAGGGTGACTACTAGATTATCGACAAAAGAAATAGTATACAAATTCCGGCTGGACGCCACTCTTAATTATTCCAGTACCGCAAGGACCGGGCATATTACGAGATAATTAGGAAACTGTATCAGCATAAATTCCGGTGAAAGAATCCAACGAAGGCAGAGAAGAAAAACGAAATAGCAGCTACGTGCATAAAGAAACCTCGAATTAGTGATGTAAAGACCGGCAAGCCCGAAAATAGGCCGCCAGAAATGGCCCATACACGAAAGAAAAGGAATGGAAGTTTATGGATGTGTTCTATGGTGCCTATCCTGTGGGCTTTCTCCATGCGTGTAGCAGCAGCTTTCTTCTTCTCCCCCTAGGTTGTCTCATCGCTATCGACTACTAGCCAAGGGAATAAGCTTATCCCCATCTAACAGCTAACGTATCAACCAAATATTTTATTATTTACATCGCAATATCGAACATACGGTAGGAGAGTGTCTATTGACTTATTACGGCGGTGCGTGGGTCCGCCTTTTACGTCTTAATCCTTAGCTAAGTACCTAGTTGAGGTTTTTGTTTTTAATAAAGAAATTTAGTAAGTTAGTTTTTAGTCAATATACCCCTTACATACCTATTGATATTATTCCAGGGCCTGACTAATTCATAACCCTGTCTTGGGGTCAATTTACAATAGCAACCTGCTTGGAGAGCTTTATCCGTATTACTCTGGACACCAGCACATTGCATCCAACAGCCAGCAACCAACGCATGATGTAGGCACAGTATATATTTAGCCACCTGCCAGGTCGGAAAAAGCGGCGCAAACCTCATGCACCTTTACCTGAGACACCACCACTGTTGCTGGGGGAGGGTTTTTTTTTTAATAGCTCCGCCAACCTCAAGACGCCGACCAAACACGTTCCTGTGCGTAACGACATGTTCATTTGCCGTTCCATTGCCAGAGTAAGTTCGTATGTCACATTGTGCGAGATCTATCTAAACCGAGCAAGCAACTCACAGATTGACTATGGTGTTTACGCCGCTCAGCAGATTTGGAACAATGGTTGCTTTGGCCAAGGCACTGAACATCGATTTTATCGTCATGAAAACATTTGAGATGTCAAGAGGGTGTAAGTAGGGGCTTGCATTCATGAAGCTATAATTCGTTATGGTCCGCTTTGCCTTGTAAATATCTATTTATGCTTCTAACCACCACGTGCTTATTCCACAACTTATCCCACACTACGCGCTGGCAACATGGTGCAGTTACGCTACCTTACTGTCCCCGTGCTAGCCCCGACCAATTAAGTTTGGTGTGAGTGGGTTCTATGACATGAGATGGAAAGGTACACTTAGGTACTTACCTCCTACCTAGGTATATAGTGTAGGAGTCCCCAGTGGTGGCAGCCAGCCCCACTGGTATGTAGTTAAGCCATGTATGGAAATTTGGAGAAGATACATCTAATGAGGTCAATGAAATAAAGTTATGGAGACAGTGGATAGGTATAGTCTTAATATAACTACTAGGGTACCTAGGGATGTGCCTAGAAGGCAAGGGGGTGCAGCTTCCGCTACCCACCTGCAGTCCATTTGGCGTATGACGTGACAGTCCCACCTTGTTGTTTACCTATTAAAGAACAACGATCACTTATTAGTAAACGAGCAGTTGGTCAACTGTTCGTATGCTCCTAATAACATCGAAACATTTAAACCATTTTTTAATAGTTACCTGACTGGTGTTGGTTGCAAGAAAATTATGACCTTAACAACGAACGTCAATATCTGCGCCCGAGAATCCATCCCTTATTTCTCTCTTTCTATAACCGCACTTTCATCCTTGTAGAAATAGAAACCGAATCCGCTCTGTTGTTTCATGACCGTCACTAGCTGGAATCCTGTGTAGATGAGCTATTTCTGCAACGCTCAAACCGACATGGATTCCAATGGCAGCCTTCTTACCTGGCGCTCGGTGGTTGTAGTGGTTGTTGCTTACTACGGAACCCTCGTGTTCTACCGCCTGTTTCTTCACCCTCTTGCTCGCTTTCCCGGTCCTAGACTGGCCGCGATCTCGCGCTGGTGCGAGGGCTACTATGACGTTGTTCAAGATGGGAAATACACTTCCAAGATTGCAGAATTGCACAAAATATATGGTAGGGTCTCTCTCATTACCATATTTCCTTCTTGACGGCTACTAGCTTCTAATTCTCGACCCCGGACAGGCCTGATTATCCGGATCAGCCCATACGAACTGCATGTCATTGATCCGGCTTTCTTCGACACACTGTATCGCATGGATGGGCGCTGGGACAAATATGCCTGGACATACGATGCCTTCGGGGCCAAAAGCTCCACGATCTTCGGGTCAGGTATTGCTTCTACCGCTATCTCCAGGTGAGCTTCCTATGGCCAAGAAGCAGGCCGCTCAAACTAGCATTACTGCTATGTGGCTCTTTCATTAACCACTGACTTTAACAGCAATCCGAACAAGACACTCGAGATACTTTCGCGGCTGCCACGTCTTCCTCTCCTGACAGCAAAGCGCAGAATAATATGATCTACGAGATTGTTCATTCTAATCTTCCACCTAGGGAGAAAACTTTTGAGCGTATTTTTGAGGAATTTGCTACTGTGACTGGTGCTGCATTCGAAACGACCGCCAACGTCTTGCGGCTAATTCTCTACCACGTCTTCAGCAATGATGAGATTCTTCAGAGACTCAGGAAAGAAATTTCCGAGGCCGCTGCTGAGTCTTTCGAGTCTATTCAGTTAAAAGCGCTCGAGCAGCTACCGTACCTCACGTCTACGCTAATGGAAGGCATGCGCCTAAGTCCTGCCATCGGTACACGCGCGGCGCGTGTCACGGACAAGGATCTCTTTTATGGCGACTGGCGTATTCCTGCGGGGACACCAGTCGGAATGACTACCTTGTTGATGCACACTGAGAAACTGTACCCTGATCCAATGTGCTTCAACCCAGATCGGTGGATGGATCCCACAGCCCGGAAAGCAGGCGAAAAGATATTTGCTCCCTTCTCACGTGGAACGAGGATATACCTCGGCATGCAGTCAGTCACGTTTTACCCCTATCCATATCAAGATCTTTACGCTTTCCATACTGCTTTGCTAACGTGACGGACCGCACATTAGCCTAGCCTGGGCCGAGATGTACCTGTTTCTCGCTGCCCTAGTTCAAAGCTTCAACTTCGAAATCAAGGATGCCACGGCGGAAGATTTCGAATTTGAAAGAGACAATTTTGGGATTGGTACCAAAGCCCAGTGCAACTTAATTGCCCGTATCACCCCTTACGAGGGATGATGTTATCCTGGTTAGGTGTGTTGTAAGACAGCGGCCTCAGACCGGCGCTTAACATACCCATAAGGATGTTGGGAGGGGGTGTTGTGCCGAGGACCTGCACCACTCCCAGACTATTAATTGGCTGCCCGCCGTTCGCAGACATCCTCAAAACCCACCACTGCATTATGCGATCTTAAAGGCCGTGATCCCTGACTTTGGCTTTCTTCACTGTCATTCCGCATCAACCATGTCACAATTCGCGGCACCCATCAACCCGGACGATCTAGGCCGTGAGCCGATGATTATAGGGTTGACCTAGGCGTTCACCACAATACCCATTTGTCTTCGTGTCTCTGCGCGTCTATGTACGTAGCAAAATGGCCAAGGCTCGGTCTCTGGACGTCTGGCTAATTTGCACTGCCCTCCTAAGTACGCCTTGCTGCACTTACTTACCTTCAAGCTTATGCGTGCTAGAGGATTGCCGTTGCTGCCTGCGATGCCAACGCGAACAAACCCCTAATTAGGCCTCTCACGTAGTCTTCTAGTCTTTTGCGACCATTGGCTACCATTATGGCCTCGGAAAGCACGATGCCAGCTTGGCATTCACGGAGATGGTCAACGTCCTGAAGTGGATGTGGCTTTCCAACACGCCTGGGCTCCTCGTTTCCATCTTCGCGCGCGTATCCATTGCCATTCTGCTCATTCGGCTTTGGGGGTCCATGTTTGATTCAAGTGGTTCGTAATCGTGGTAGTAGCCATCTGCTCGATTATGGCGCTTATCATCCTCCCCTGTATATATTTTCAAAGTACTCCGGTCAGTGGAAACTGGGATCCGAAGATTTATATCTCCACGGCATTTGTTGGCCAAGGTAAGTCGACATCGTCCGCCCTTGCTTCTTCTTCCACATCGTCACGATTAAAAAGAAATTTCGGTTAACCAAGGATATTGGGCTCAAATAGCCATTTAGACCTTCTCCAATTTGACCTTCGTCCTGTTTCCAGTCCTCATCATTTGGCTACTCAACATGCTTTGCGGCAATTCTTAGGCTTCGCACTGCTCCTCAGCGTGTCTCTATTCGCCATGGTCATGTCGATATTGAAGATGATTGGCCTGAAGACCATCGCCAACCAACAGTCCGATCCCACCGCCACCGATGTCCAATATAATGCCACGCTCGAAATCCCCTAGTCATTACTAGAGCAGGCGTGCGTCATCATCATGAGCTGTGCTCCGCCGCTGCGTGCCGCCATGAAATTCGAGGTAACGAAGTCCGCTTTCTCCTCACTGATCAGCCTTATGAGGCGGAAAGACTCGTCCAAGTCGTCGTCGCTAGACGATGTCCCGTACAAGGGCAACGGCGGTCATTACGAGGATCTATAGAGCCAGAATAATCTTGTGGGCATGAATCTCGGGGATTCCCCTTTCAGGGTTGTGACCTACGAAGGGGGAGGTGTGGGGAATCAGCAGAATCTCGTCCGGCCCAATGGCATTTCTGCGACCACCGAGTTTGGCGTTTCGCACAGCCGACGTGAGGATGTGGCAAGATACCCGTAGGATTGAATTTATGAGGAAGCTATACTAGCCTGTATGTATTTGCTCTTTTGGCCTGGTTGGAATAAGAAAAAAATCTAGAAAGAGACAAGATTCCAGCACATACGAAATAAGGGAGCCGCCGGAGGGGAGAGGGGGGGTTGGATTGCCTACTCTACTAGAGCTTCTATTAGCCTCTTGGGCAAAGTGGACCATATAGAGAGAGCGTGTCCTTTTTTGTAGGTTAGAGAGTTTCTCTTTCGTCTTTTGTACTGTAAAAGAAACTTCGTGTGACCAACATCGAAAGTTGCACGATGCAATTCTATGTACATTGTATAACCATCTTCTCGTCTGCTGGGGTTTTCTACACGCCCTGGTCAATGAGAAAAGCTTGACACAACTACAACCTTTGTGATGCTATAGACAATTGGTGGAGGTGCTGGCCCCTGAGTATTGGGAGCATGAAGCTTCACCCCGCAAGGGACTATTATTAGAAGCGGTTCGACTCCGCGTCGTATGTGTGTAAAGTTACTTAGCTTTTATAGTTGGCTTGCGATTTCTTAGAATCCTTAGATTTCTAACCAGTATATGCCAAGGGCAAGGGGTAATCAACATCACCTTCATGAAGACAGCGATCTCCATAGTGGTTTTTTTTGGTTTTTTTTTTGAATGGAGTTGTAACTTATAAGGGATTACCACACCGTCGTATTTTTTGCCTGATATACTCTCTAGCATCGCGATGAGTGCCTTCTCTAAGCAACTCCAAATGTAGCCTGTGGGCGCGTTCTATTCGGACTTAACTTTGAATAGACATCCTGATAAAAGAGAATGCTGTCACAGCTGTTGCTGTGGTGAAGCTATTCAGACGGCGACCACGTTGCCATGCACGCTGTCGTTGCCATGGCTTAATTCCAGTACTTAAGAAATGTATGTAGCTTGCTAGCAGCGGGAGGAACCTTTCTTTCCTCACGCAATTCCTTTTCATTGTAATACAGAGATTACTCGAGCCGTCGTGCCCTGGGTCTTATTGCAGTCCGTGACAAATGCTTTGAGTTTAACTGTAATTTGCATGCATCATTAGCTAGATATCTAACCTAGCCCCAAGATGGATAACTTAGATAGACTTATAATAATGTTCTTTATTTCTTTATGATTCAGCATGGCAGTGTACTAACTCTTCGAGTTTAATACACCACCTAACATTAAGCTCCCGGCCTGGTTTTCCACGTTGAAATCAAACCGTATTACGTCCTCTTTGAACCGCCAAAGATGCGCGCTCGTAACTCTTCTCTTGTATCGATACCTATTCACGTCTTTTTACATCATATCCGTCAACTCACCTATGGTATTCATCACTAGTCTAATGCTAGGCTAAGGCCTTTATATCCCCTTATAGTAACTCACCAGGGCATAATAAAACACTCTACTCCGCTTGATCGGGTTTATAACCGAGAGCCACCGGCCACGAGGTTAAAATTCAAAACGCATAGCAAGTTGTTAAGCTTCTTTAACTTAGCCACGAATGTCTCTAATACCGAGATATTACCTCAAAATTAAAAAGGCACTATATTTTCAAGTTAATAAACGTCATAATGTTGCTGTGACTTAAAGCCCGCCGCTACTAGTTTATGTATACGATTATCATGACTTGGATTATCGTGTGTGCTTACAACCAAGGTCTTAATAGACCTAGTGGCATGGTCGTATAAATACACTGAGCGGCGGCTTAGTCCTAGCACTATTCGGGGATTTTCCATCCCTCTAAAAATAACGAGTGCATTTCTACGATTTGTTGGAAGACCTAAGGACTCCATTCATAGAGGCAATAGGGGAGACAATAAGGGGAGGGGCTATCCCGAGGTTATTCCGGGATCATCGTATTCGCGATATCAAGGTAAATAAGTAAAGGCCTTTGGACAACATGTATATGCGAACGCTTTGCAATTGCAATTGAGGTGATTATGGCAAATAAAAAAGTGACTTCAATTAAGGTGTGCTATGTATGTAAATAGGTGTTTCGATCAACTTAAGGTCAGTTTGCTTAAGGGTCTTGTCTCTTTCCTACCTCAACATTCTAGGCCAGCGTAGGGCTCTCTAAGTCATGTGACCACCTTTCGTGGCTAAGTCTCGTAATTGGCTTAGGTAGTGTACTCAAGAAGGTAACTTTTGTTACGGGCTTGCAGTTCGGTCCGTACGCTATAGGTATCTATGTATTAGTCGAACTAGAGGCTTCGCTAAAGCTTGCAACAAGGGCCTGACGTTCAGCCGAAGATCTACTGTTAAGTCTAACATGATATAGTAATTCCCTCTTCTGCCCGCAACGATATCCCTGTTTTCTAAGAATCGCCTTCTTAACGTCAAGCATGATGATGATTACGATACTAAGGGATGGTGGTTATATTGATGATGAAAGTCCGCTGCCATGGTGATTAGCTGAATAAAGGCGAATGCGGCCGGCCGGCTGGCTGGCTGCAAGACAGTGTAACGCGAGTTTTGAATTTAAATAGTCGTCTCGTAGTGCCGTCGTTCTGTCGAAAAGACATAGAGTTTCCATAGCTTGCATATAGATGTGCCTTGCAAAAGTAATCCACATACTAGTCATATTAAGGTCGATTACGTACTGAGCCCATATCAGTAACTGTGCCAAGATATCCCAAGCCTTGGTGTACGGTCACCTAGTGTGACCCTAAGAGGCGGTTGGGCACTGCAGGGGGCGTAAAGAATGTGGGATGTTCCTAATTGGCCCAATGTTCCTGGAATGTTCCTAGAATGTCCACAGCCTTGTTATCCGTCGCCGTCTCCAGTACATATCACTAAACTATTGATATCTAACTTTGACAATTGATACCAAGATTTATAAAGTATGTCTAGTATTTATCGTGTTATCCTTCTTGAATGAATTAGTTCCCGCTCTTACACCTACATCAGCTTTATTCCAATGCCACTCTCAAATGAAGCTATTATAGCCATTATCGGCGTAGGTGTGGCTCTACCACCGGCAGTGCTTATTTGTTTTAAATGCCTACGACGTCGACATCATCACTGGAGACTATTACCTTCAAGTCCAGGTTTGTGATTACTTTGTTCTCCCTTCTGGATATATGTTTCATCTGCAGGCATAAGAGCCCATTTCGGAGAGGTTGTGCGTTGGTGCTGACAGAACAAAAAAAAAAAAATGAAGACGGATTCCCACTCGAGTCCTTCTATTCTCCCCGACCCGGGGCCCAGCTCTCGGTCCCATCTGAACGGCTACCCAACGCGCAACCCCACCAATCTCTACCCACTCCACCAACCTGGCATACCATTTTCATGCACATCCAAGGGGACCGTCTAAATCATAGCTTCATGTACACTCACGCATCACCAATCGGGCCGAGCTCGCCAGCCCCGCCAGCACCACCATCTGCTTCTTGAAAATAAAAGGAAAATATAGAGAGAGTTTTGGGTGGTTGGAGGTAGAGACGGCGTTTCAAGGCACAGGTATAAAAACACGAAGGGACAACATCATAGCTACTGAATTTCTACAAGTCTCTTTGTACAATACATATATAGTTTCTGGGAGTTCCACTTAGTGTGGGTAGATGAACCTAGCGGGACGGGACGCGGGGGTGGGGAACGGCGCAATGATAGAATGATACTATACATAGTACTACTTACTATACTACGTACTTCGCAAGACTTCCTACCTAGGCAGATTTTAAACCATGATGATTTGAGGGCAGCTTAATACTACTACTACTACTAGCCTAACGTCTGACATGCAGAATTGAAAAGACCTCATCCATATAAACGCCAATTCGGAAATACATGTCGGCCGATGTATACAACCACTGCAGGTACCAGGTAGTAAAAAGGAAAAATGAACCATGAACCATGATACCAACTCCGCTTCTATCTATCTATCTATATGGCTAACGTCAATGCAAGTAATTCCCGTTCTATCCCTGCACAAATCATATTGAGACATCACTTCTCTTGTATTGAACATCAAGTACATAGGTGTAAGTAAGTACCTAGGTACTTATGTATCATTAATCAACAAACCAATGGGCAATCAGCCCAAACATTAATCGACAAGCCAATCAATCGACCCAAATGCAAGCGCATGCGCAATACACCATTCCATACATTCCTGACTTCCATTGTCTCAACGGCGTGCACAAACTACCCTTCCCAACCAGCCAACCAACCAATCAAATTATACCATTCATTTCGCCAAGTCAGCTTTGGGGTTATACTTCAAGGCCTGGAAAAAGAGTAGGAAGAGTGGGTCTATAATTGAAAATAAAGCAAAGTAAAGCAAAGCAAACCAATAGAAGCAAGGCAAAGCAAGGTGAGGCGAGGTGAGGTGAGGTAGCTAAGCTATATATATAGATAGATAGCCAGCACAGATAGTCCAGGTTTTCTCTTTCCAAGCCCCCATTCTTCATATCGCATCCCCGCGGAATCATTAAGATTTGGATATTCCCCCACACCCCCCCTTCTTTCACCAACAACCCGAAAGAATCACCGGTGTGGGGAAAGCGTTTGTAATCTATTATCTCTTGATACTTCTCAAGTGATCATCAAACTGTGAGAAAAACTGAATAACCATAACCTCAATTCTCCTCGGTATGAAAAAGGTATGGTATATAAACCCCCTCCTCATTCCTTCCTTTCCGAATGCTGAATGCAAACCCTCAACACCCCTCAAACCCTGCTTCCTCCTTCCCCCTCCGGGCGCGTCGTATGGATATAAGAAGATGTCGAGAGACAAAAGCCAACCTATGACGTGTTTTTTACCACCAACTCCTGGCTTCTTCCCTCCAGTGTATCCATTCCCCGAGAATGCTATCCGACAGAAAAAAAAAGAAGAAATAGATAATAAACACACAAAAACCATGTACACGAGATCTCTTCCCCACTGCTACCAGATCGTCGATCAAACCAAGAGACCCTAATGAGTATCGAGTCTATCGGTGTGAAACAATCCCTTGGATCTATTCTTTTAGAGACGGGATTCAAGTTGCTGCTGCGAAGACCCGGATATATGATCTTCACTAATTTGCTGATTAGACCAGTTCCAACGTGTTGATACACACGACGCTAGCCCCGGTCAGACGAATCAATATCCCGGCTTATATTGTGGGATAGATGGCGTTCTGTGGTGGTTCACACCGTAAGGCACTTTAAGGCCGCCGTAGCCGCCGTACTGAGAGATGCCGAGCGGGTCTTCCTACTTAACCCTGTCTCTGAACTCTGTGAATTCGGCAACCTTCTTTCGGTGCTCCCTGATGGCATCCAGCCACTGGCTATGGATCGCCTGGTCCTGATCCAGCTCCGCAAGATATTCACGTGCACCATCGCTGCCCAGGGAGATATCCAGCCACGCCGCACCACGCTGTTGGCGTCGGGTTTTAAAGTTGTCCTGGCGGGTTGAGAAGTGGAGCATGATCTTGTTGTGGAAGCTCTCCCACTTATCCATGTAGTTGTAAAAGTCTTGGGCATACTTGCGGAAGGACGTTGCGTTGGGTCGAAGACCAGCCACTGCAATAGGGGGTGGAAGTCGAGGAGCAACCGGAGGAGTGGGAAAAACGAGAGGTGCAGGTGATATCACTTTCTCCAGAGGAATTTGTTCCGACGGTCGGCTTTCAAAAGGTAATGTCGACTTAAGATCCGAAAAGGATTTGAGCCCAGTCGGTGTCGAATCTACGAAGGGCTCAACTTTCTTGAACTCCGTGAATTTCATACGGAACTCTTCGGTATCCTCGGAACCACCATTATGGGGAATAAATGGATTTGCTACAGCAGGCGCCGCCATTGGCTGTGGGACAGATGGCTCAAGGAAGCCGCTCTTTGTCGAGTCTGCGTCGGAGGTTGAACTCGCCGAACTAGAATGCACACCATCCACCTTTCCAGCTCTCCAGTCTGCTCTATGGGGCTCGACGGGGATATTGCGAGCACCGTTTGTCTGAGAAGCTTTCGGGGTATCCTCCACGTTACCCGGGGCCGGCGAATCAATATCCATAGCATTGGGGCTAGGCGGGGCCCCAGACGCAGACACAGATGCCGACGTAGTGTCAGAGGGGGGGCGAGGAATTTCCTGCCATCCTTCGCTTTCTTCTTCGTCTACCATTCCAGCCGTACCTGCAGTCATCTTCACCGGCTTGCTTTTCTTAGAGTGCATCCGGCGGGCTGGAGACGATGATGCACTATTAGAAGGCTGGGGTTCAAAGTGATGAGATCCTATCTGCTCATTCCATTCTCCAGCCGAGAATCCCTGCTTGCTAGTATCCTCCGAACTTTCTGGTGCTGAGGTCATATGGATCGTTGGGGCTGGCCTAGATTTCTGAACCTGCCGGCGCGTAACACGGGTACGAGGCTGCAGTCGAGGCTTTGAGGGCGTATATGCTTCGCTCGCCGAGGAGGCACCTGCCTTGAATTGCCAATCATCGGGATGGTCGTCTTGAACAAATTTCGTGTTGATGTTATCAGCACTACTACTGGTGAATGGCTTGGTGCTAGCGTCTTTGCTAGTAGAGTCGTTGGCGGCTGAGAAGTTGAAGCTAGATGAACGACTCTTGTCAGCACCGGTCTTTACTTGTTTGGTTGCTGAAGCACTCGAATCGTCTTTAGCTTTGTTCTTCGCCTCTGTCGCAAGCCGATCAAGATCTTTACCAAGCATTGGTTGTGTCTCCATAAGACGCGAGAGCGTTCTTCTTTGCTGGGCTTCAAGGGGCGTCAATGTGGGGGAATCTTGTTTCATTCCTTCACTCGAAGGGCCCCTGAGATCGAAGCCTGTGACTATCGACAGCCAGTCTAAAGCTCGCGGTGCGTGTTCTTTAGCACGATCAGGCTGAGATCTGACAGAATAGAATTGAGGCAGAGTATTGGACAAATGAGAGTGTTTTGTGGGTTGTGAGGCATACACTGAAGGACCACTATTGACATGGGCTGAACCTGTACCCGGCGCGGGAGCTGTTTCTCAGTCAGCAAGTGATAAAAATCAGCCTTGAGATTGTCCATGAAACATACCGGTGTTGAAGTTGGCGGGCTCCGTCGGGGCGTGACCGGCTGCTGCTGGTTTAGGCTGTGAAGCTGTATTGGGCTGCGGGGCTGTATTCGTAGGATCTGCCATCGGGTCAGATCGATCGCCGGTAGCGCGCATGTTAACGTGACTGCTGCTGTATGAGGCTCTTCTATTAGCTGATGCACCGAGACCCGCGTTAACTTTGCTTGAATCTTCGGAGCCCCCATCGTTACTCGAGCTCTTTGGTGAACTAGACCTCCGCGGCCGCGAGCGTGGGAACGCGCCTGGCATCTCCATCTTTCGAGGAGGTGCCCGGGCACTTGTGGTGCGACTCAACCCTGGCCCGTCAGCAAATAAACTTGTCTTCTCCCCGCCTGATGAATGATATGGTGTACTTTTGCGACCATCCATGTACCTCTCTTGTATGTCGACAAATGGATCTACGGGGGTCGAAGGTTGGTGGTTATCGGGCGTCGTCTCCGGTTTCGTCTCAGCGAATATGTTCGAGTGTGTCCGGGTGGTGAAGTAATTCTTGTTTGTGACCGGAGGCTCGTCAGCTACGCCAGGAGAATGCGGGGTGAAGCCAGTCCTTCTGCTGCCAAAGGCCGCCTGCGCCTTTTCTTTCTGGTAAGCGGTCCTGGGAGGGACAGGACCTGGTTTCGCCTCGCGAGCCGCCGATGTAGGAGCTCTTCCTGGAGTAGGGGGAGCCTTTGCTCGGTTTGCGTGACTTCTCATGCTTTCCCATGCATCTGCGTTGCTTTTGCGTGACTGAGGATCGTCGGCTGGCGTAGGTCTAGTAGGCCGCGGCATCCCATTGGCAAAGTTCGCGTAGCGCTGGGCAGCGGAAGGGCGAGGGGGAGGCTGCGGTCGTCTTGGAGGCGGAGGGTACTGTTTGGCAATATCTTGCCAGGGATTACCCCGGACTCCGGAGGCCATGGGGTAGCGGGCCGTGTGGCTTCGGCGAGCATCGTCATATTGCCGTCGTAAGACATCGTCGATCAAGATCTCGTGGGCGGACTGGATGATCTGGAATTTGGGGTTGACCTCGGCTTCTCTGCCCGGATTTCGGTCTGGATGGTATTTCAGTGCTGGGAGGGAAGAAGTCAGCAATGGAGTAGTGACACCAGCGAAGGGCGGGATGAGAATACCTAGTTTTTTGAACTGCTTCTTGATCTCGTCTGTGGAAGCAGTAGGGTGGACATCAAGGTCCGCATAGTAGTTGCGGCTCTTATCCCACTTCGGCATGATGACAAGCTCGAGGACTAAATCAACATGGAGAGGGGTGTGAATGCGATTGAGGGAAGGAGGAGGTTGTTTGCAGCCTTGTCATCACCGCATGGGAAGCACTTGGGTGGACTCGATTTGCGATGGCGGGGGGTTGATGTACGAATGTTGTCTTCCAGGTCGAGGTCGAGACGCAATAGTCCGAAGGGAGGTGTGAAGAATGTTCGGACAAATGACGATAGGTATAGTAGTAGTACTGGTAGTAGTCATGCGTAGCAGCACAGTTGAATGTGAGGTGCACAAGAAATATCGGCACTGAAACTTAGGTACCCAGGTTGGTAGGGAAAAAAAAAAAGAATTTCCAAGTATTGGTGGGTATGGACGTGTACTTGTGGAGAAGGCAGAATGATGATGTACCATACCAAAAAATGGTGTAGCGCAGGCGTCGCGGGCGAAGCTGAGTTCAAATGGAGGAGAGAACAACAAAAGATTGCGCGTTGTATTTTCTCGCGTTCGTTCGGGAATGGCTTGACAGTGGAGGGAAGGGAGGGTACATATGGGTTGCGGGTGCGAAGGAGGGAGGGTGTGGCAGGTGGGGGGTACAATACCTAAAGATTTTAGACAACGATCCGGGAACGGGGCTAAACAGGTGCCCCGTGCCCTGTTGTAAGGTCCCAACTGACTGGATACCTAGGCCTTCCGTCGATTCTACCTGACCTTGCTGCTGACTTAGCCGGTGGAGATCCAAAACAAGCATTGTCTACTACCTTGTACCTTTGGTACTACCTACCGTATGAGGATACATATAAGTACCTACATCTATGATGGAATGAAGGTGCCTTATTTACATGTACAGAGGTACCTAGTTACAATCATTGTTGTCCCGGCAGAATACCTAGGTACCTACCTACGGAGAGTACTAAGTACATGTACTTAAGCTAGGTATGTACTATGTAGTACTAGTGCTAGTATTAGACATTGACAAGGCAACAGATTTATGCTATTACTCGGAAAGGAAAAGAGACGATGATTCTGCAAATCATATCACGTATCCTAGCCCTAGAAGCAAATGCCTGTTTGTTCCTCTGTGGGTAGATGTCTGGGTGCGCCCAAAGTCACACACCGCTTTCACCAACACACAACCTTCTTATACCTAATACCTAATATTAGTAACCTAAGTACCTTAGGTACCAGTATTTCCTTCTTATACGTCCCATGCTCCCTCTCATCCGCAGTCTGATGTCGACACGCGGCCTCGGCCGCGGGCACCACCAACAATAACAACAAAGCTGATGAGAGCCCGTCACACGATGATGGCCAGTTCCGTCTAGAATGTATATGTAAACACTAGGTCATCGCGCGCACAAGCACAGCACCGGCACTAGGGGATTTCCTTCGTAGGGTCAATCCTGCATGCAGATTACACGACGGACCTAGGAATAATAAGTATAAGATGGCATCGATTGCTCTTGGGGGCAAGGCAGCTGATTGTAGCACGGCCTATTTTTACCTTGCCAAACTAGGAAGACGTTATGCATGTGAGACTTTCCTATCAGGGGTGTCATCTATCCATAGAAAGATCTAGTAAACATCCACGCAAGTCAATCCAATCAGAACAAGTCTCTTTCGGTTGGCTTCTTGGGTTTCCCTGCTAGTAGCTAATGAGAAATAAGAACAACCCCATTTTCTGCAGCGCAATAGAACTTACCTATTTGCATCTTTAAATAGAATATTTTAGGTACATAACAAGAGTACTGCTATATGGACGTGCCGGAATGTAGTGTACCTACACTATAATACCCAAGCCCCACCTTACGGATGCCTACATAACCTTAAGTACCTACATTCCTAGTACGTAAGTAGTTAGAAAAAGTAAACGCGGGAGGGTTCGGACTAGATGACGTCAAATAATGATGCTTATACCTACCTGACCTACGTGGTACGAGGCAACGAGCAAGGACGGAACCAGTCACAACATAACTCTATACAACTATATGCATTTATTACCTACTCTTCATAATAAGATACAAGCACAGATTACCTATTTGCAACTTCAAAAATCAGTATACCTACCTACTTAGATACTGGTGGTAGTCTGCGCTTTCGCTGGTTATTTAAGTTAGTTTTAACAGTATGGGAGACTGAGCTCTCCAACATCATTACAACCACTAATTCAACCTGTTCCGAACTATTCTTAATGGATCACCCCAAACCAGTACCTAATCTAGATAATAAACATTGCCCAACAAGCACAAGAACCCCGACTACCTACCTACCCCTCACTCTTCCCGCACACGTACAAGGTTTAGAGAACACAGACACCAGAGGAAAACCCTCAAATCCCCTCAATAAATCAATCCATTGTAATCTGCAAAAAACCTGGTTGGCCAGCCGCCCTTTTATGAACGTTGCACCCCCGTCCCTGTCCCCGTCGCGGCTCGTCCCTAGCCGCATAACGTGAGCCAAGGTATATACATGCATACGTATATACAAGAGGGAGCGGGAGGGAGGAGGGAGGAGGAAGAGAGGGGGGCCAAAAATACCTAACCCTTCTTGTTACATTGATCGACGTCACGACGCATACCTATACGCACTTATCTCCGTCTTGCTTGCAATTGCCGAAGAGAACGAGAAAGGGGACACATTGTCACTCGTTAGAACTCCCGGCAACTTGCTGATTTTAAACCAAAAAATATTCGGCAATCTCAGAACTGGGGCAACCCGAACCCCAGTCCCGAGAGCTAATGCGTCTTCTATTTGTGAAGCCCTTTCTCCTATGTTCGTCGAGCAGTAATGACGAAAAAGCCCAACAACAATAACCTACAAACCCGCCAAACGCCTCCCTAAACAATATGATGTTTTTATGCCACGAATAATCCAACACCGGATAGAATGCAACCTAGAATGCCTTGAACTCCTACGATGCGCATCGTCTCCTTTCCGCCGCCCCTGGGTCCAACTCCGTATTTTTATACCATATCTCGACTCATCTCGTAGGTCCAACCCCCGTCCCGTCTCATCTTATCCCTCGCCGCTAGGTCTTTCCGAATATCCTCCTCCGTCAATCTATCAGCACCGCTCCAGTTGGCACTCGAGGTTCGGGCACGGAATTTGTGGAACCGGTCTTTGCTTTTGACGAACACCTCCTCCATGTTAAGGGGAGCCGGAGCGCCGAAAACTTGAAATGGGTCCTTGCTTTCTTGCTCAACCAGGGCCCTCCGAAGATTAGGTGAGTCGGCCCAGGCCGCAACCATATCCTTCCCGCCATCATCATACTCATCATCATCTTCGTCGTCTGTGTTGATCTCGGGCAATTCAATCGCCTCGCCATTCTGGAATCGCGGAGATGATCGTGTGGCTGATTTGGCAGCGGACTTAGCGGCTGCAACTCCCTGGGGTCGCGCAGGCGTCTTGTGAGAGGGTCCGGCTGGGTTGGGTGCGAATGGAATGGCTGATTTGGACACTTGAGCCATGTCCAACGGGTGTGCTGCCTTCACCTGACTGCTATGCTGGCTTGTAACGGTAGTCTTGAATATATCCCTTGTGCCATTCTGAGTTGCATTAGTATAGCCAGCTGGGAACATCGATTTAGTCGGTATGTCCTAGTTGATAGGTTAATTCCGTACTCAATGCGTTTCAACTCTGGGTTTCTTACCTTTTTGAGACCGCCAGATGGACGCACAGGCGCGCCTTTCAGGCTTGGCTGCTTCTCCTTCTTCTCAGCAGCGATATCGAGTTCATCAGACATACGCAGCCTCTTTGACTCCTTGGCTGGATAGACATTCCCATTACGGGCTGAAGCCTGACGTGAAGCACTGTCTTCACTCTGATCTTGTTGAAGAGGGCGTTTTGTGGCTGACTTGGAGTTGCCCGACAAAACCGTGTTGACTGGACGGGCAGTGTCCTCTTGAGAGCGTTGAGTAGCCGTGGCCATACGCGAGGGAGGTCGGCTAGGCGCACCTTCACCTTTGCTAAAGTCCGGGGGGCCATTTGGTTGGCTTCGAACAGCTGGCGGGGGCGCCCTGGTTTGCTTTGCTTTTTCAATCATAGCTTGTTTCTTCTTCGCCTCCGCTTGCTTGCGATCCTCTTCCCTCTGTCGCTCGGCTTCAAGCTTCCGCTGTTGTTCTTGGCGTCTCTCCTCCTCCTGCATAGCAGCTCGCTTGCGCTCCATGTCAGCCTTAGCATCACGCTTACGCTGTGCCTCACGTTCTTCCTGCTCCTTTCTTCGTGCTGCCGCTTCGAGAGCCTTAGGCCTGCCTACAGATGAGGTCGAGCTCTTAAAACTCTGCATTGAACTTTGTAGGGAGGGCTTCGCCTGTATTGACTGGTTGGCTTTGCCCTTAGCTTGAGGTTGGGACAAAGTATCGTGAAGGTTGGAAGAAAGGGTACTGTTGGAAGGATGATATTGAGAATGTTGAGAGCCCATATTGACTCGGATCACAGTTGGTGCTTGCTTTGCTTTGCTTACGGTCTCTTTAGCGGGTCTGACTGGCCGCTTGATCTCTCGAGGCTTGGTAGCGGAGGGGGTTGCAAGAGAACGGGGGACCGAGGGAGGTGGCGGCATAGAGCTAAGCACATCAACCATTTCAACGTCGCCAATAGTCTTCTCGTCCGAATTAATGGGATTTTCCGCACGCCCCTCTGCAACAGGCTGTGCCTTGGTTCTCTGCGGGCTCGCTCGGCTTGTCTTTAGTGCATTATTAGGGGTGGGGGGGACAGGTTTCTTTTCCTGTTCTTTCTGGGAAATCATTTGCTTTTCCATGGCTGCAATTCTTTCCTGCTCCTTACTGAAGACCCGGGCCTTCTCTCGCTCTTTCTCGCGGGCCTTTTCGAGCTTATCCATCTGCTCAGCTGCTCGGCGTGCTTCTTTTGCTTCTTTCTCCTTTTGCTTCTCCTTCTCGATCGAAGCCCTTGTTCTTCGGCCTTCAGCACGTCCTGGACTGGTGGCGCTCGCGATTGTTTGAGTTTCGGTTATGTGGCGAGACAGGTCGGGATATAGGGGTTGCCCGTCCCTGCCCAAAGGTGACCGAAGCTCATCACTTGAAGGTGCCCCAGTAAGACCTATCCGAGGAGTTGAGGGTGAGACAAGCGATGATTTTCCTTCCGCACTGATGGCAGCGCTACTAGCCAAGAGCCCCTTAGAGCTCTTAAGGATCGATGACAACTTGTTCTTAACCTGCTTCAGAGGACTGTCTCTTAAGCTTCGCGATGGTGACTTTGTGGGTGTGGTAGGTCTCCCCGTCTCGGGAACAGATTCGAGCGCAGGGTGTGATGCGGAGATTGTCTTCTTGAGGCTAGTCTCGTCGCTGTTGTCCTTGTTCATGATAGGTAGAACAGGAACAGATACCGACTTGTGGTGCCCTAGACCACCTGTAGACTTTTCCGGAACGGGCGGACGCTGAGGAGACTTTGACAGACTTGTGCGCTGGCGGGCCTGTGGCATTGGGAAATCATTACCACTTACCGTCTCTTTTCCAGACACACCCTCCATTACGTCGGCGGTGTAGCTCCTAGCAAGTCCTGGCCGCGGGCTAAAATCACCAGAAGCGTTGTCAGGTGTCCCAAGAGGTTGAATCCAATCATCTTCGTCATCTTCCGGGAACGCGCCTGGCGTTGTAGCCGTCTTTTTCGGTGAAAGTAATGGCTTTGCCTGGGGCGTTGGTGGAACTGGGGCAGCGGTGGCTAGCAGCTGCGAAGCAGAAGAATCTGATGACGATTTGGAACGCCGCGAAGCAGTTGTCTGAGTCTGGCCCAACTTGCTGATCTGGTCTTGAAGCCGCTGGGTGTAGGTCTTGTTGTGCGTGACCGCGATGTCCGATTCCAGCGGGGCTTGCGGCTTTAGTGGAGAAGGCTCATCATCTATATCCATTTCATCGTTCTCATCGTCATCTGTGAGCTCACGCCTAGTATGACCCAGACTTTTTCCCCCGGTGTGGCGGTTATAATAGCTAGTACAGGTCTGGTCCAAATGGCTGATTCTCGATATCCTGTTGCCAACACTCTTGTGGGTCATGGGTTCCCGTGCAGGCAAGGACGCGAAATTAAGACTGCTCTTTCGGACGATTGGTCGAATAGGGCTCGAGCCATCAGACGGGGATCTTGATGGCTCCTCAAGAACGCCATCCATCGCGTCCGCCTCGGGCACCTCTTGCTCGGCATCTGCCGGGACGTGACTAGTTCTTGGCGACTTCGAAGGTGTAAAGCTCTGGGATAGTGGAGTCGACTTGGGTGACAGGGCTGGCGAGCCCGCAGGAGTCGTGCTCTCATTGTTCTCAACCGTCTTGATTGCGGAACTTGCTGCTGCTGCATGTGCCGTGAAGTATTGCGCTGTGGTTGCTTCCGCTGCCGTTGTCTGCACAGTATGCTCTGATGACTGTGGTACCGGGCTACTAGTTTGGTGCTGCTCGGGGGACGTAGGGCAAGGCACTTGGTCACTATGGATATCTGCCGCTGGGCTGAACGGTTCTGTGGGCTCATCGATGTCCATCACATCCTGAGACTGGCTCCCATGATATCCCGAATCCACGACTGATATTGGTTGCGTGGCAGCAGTAGGCTTTGGTGGAGAAACCTGTTTTAAGGGGCTTGTAGGGTTGGTCGCTTTCGGGTGCGAAAACTCGGTGTCTGCAGCAATTTTGACTCTCGGTGTGTTGTTTCGACTGATATTAGGTATGGAGAAGGGATTTGAAGGGCCCTTGGGAGTGGCAGAGAAGATATTGGAGAGTGGCTAGAATATGTTAGTGATCAAAGCATGCTGATAAGTTTGCAGCCTAGGTCCGAGCTGAGGTTACTCACGACGCGGTTTTCCGTCGGATTAGGTCTGCGTATTGTTCGAGGCGTCTTGCCTCGCAACTTTCCGGGTGTCTTGAATACTTCGGCAACATTTCTACGATAGTGTCAGTTGGGAACAAAGATCCCGCCGGGTATGTATTGTGCAGTTACACGCACATCTGATTTTCACTGAATATATCTGCCATGTGTTCATTCAACCAGTCGAAATCGTTGCGCGCAGAAAAGGTAAACTCCTCGACCTCGGACTGCGCGATCTGCGTAGCAGATGCCCTCTCTTCGGTGATCCATTGCGATGATCCGACCTGCAAACGCGCTCCTCGTGGCCCTGCCATCGCGACGACCGGTGGTGTGGGAGCGGGAAAAACGCGTCAGATGCTGCGCGGGATCGCGTCAAAACGGGGGAGGAGACGTGTAGAAGGGACTCGGCGAATAAGTGATGGGTCAATTAACCATGGCTCGATGCTAAAACGGCGGAGATATGAGGTTGGATGGAGTCTGCAAGGGCGTGTATTCCAGGTGATGGAGTTGTGTAGGTAGGTAAAAGTGAAGAGGTAGTTTGTGGGTGGTGGGTTGCTCTAAATTGAGGGAAAGCCAGGTCACGAAGCTGCGCGGCGCTTTCATTGGTCGGATTGCTACATCGTTGTAAACAACAAGCTTTGACCAGCTCCTGGGCCCACTTTACCTGATACGCCATTGATCGCCGAGATCCTCGAGATGGTTCGGAGCTTCATTTCTATTTTTTCTTTGTTCTTTCCTTGTTTTCTTCTCATACCCCTCCCTTTTCGTGCCTGCCTACCGCGTAGTAGGTACGTACCTACTACCTGGTTTAAGTCCTATCGTCTTATCGGACTTATTGCATTGCACACTAGAAAGGGTGTATTCCGTAGGGGCTTTGGCGAGATCAAATAATTCTAGCTACCTCCTACATCCAGCCTAGCATTGGAGTCTACTATGTGTACGATATATGTCTTGGAGGCATCATAGTTGTTTTTTTGCCAGCTTCGTTGGCGGTATTCATCATTCCATTACAATCGTAAATAAATAAAAAAATAAAAATTTTCCCTAGTCACGATGCCAGGCATATCACGAACGCATGGGTAACTTCGTACCAATGAAGCTATCTCGAGTGATGTTAAATCTCCCCTGGGCTTCTCGGGGGTGTTCACCACGATCCCATAGATTATTCAGCAATGACTAGTGAAGAGAAAGCTTTACTTCTCCACCAATCCAATTGGGCGACTGCGTACCTAGTGGTTGCTCAGCTTCACATGCACAGTTTGCAGCAACCATCGGCAGTGACGACAGCACCCTTATAATACGCTTCAATATATGGCCAGCCCCAGCAAGGGTGTCCAGTCACTGTTCCTTTGTAGCTCGCGTCTCCATCCGTATGGCTTGCCGTCGCTTGAAAAGGTAGGGTAAGCTAGCACTCAAGCAACAGCCTACGATGACTTTGTCACATGGGCGCCAAGTATCTTTATAGTCGTCACCAAGACCACAATAATAAGTAATAATAGTAGAACAATTTCCGATGCTATAGCTAGTTATCCTCCTCTAGTCAGATCCTCAACCAAAACATCATCCAATGTAAAAACACCTCTCCCAGTGAACCTCTTACCTACCACCATGTTCCACCCCATCACCACCATCATCGCCATCCTCACATCCCTCATACCATCCCTCGCCCTCGCCCTCGCCTTCGACTACTCCACCCTCGTCTGCCCCCCTCCCTCCAGCCCATCCACCCTCCGCACGCCAACCTACAGGTCCAAGGGGGGCATCTTCAGCGTCTGCGCCTCCGTCGTCTCCGCGCCGCCTCGACTTCCTGTCCTACGGCGCGTGGAACACGTTCATCGTGGACGTGGACGTGCCCTCGACATCCCGCGACGTCCACGTGGGGATGCGCATGACACTGACGTCCCGCGGTATCGCGGGCCCGGGGCTCAACACGACGAGCTCCGAGATCGTCACCGTGCTAGATGACGGCACCGACGAGGACGAGGACGAGGACGCGTCTGATTATCTGCTAGCCGCGTGGCGCTACGACGACGGGCTCGGGGGCGCGGGAACGCGCGCCGAGCACCCGACCGTGCTGGTCGCCCTGGGCGACGGCACCACGACGCGGATGCTGTCATACGAGACGTACTACGAGGGCCTGTCCACGGGCACGATTGCGCTGCTGAGGGACCAGCTGCAGGAGCGGTTTGAGACCCAGGCCTCAGACCTGAAGGCATATGTGGAGAGCAAGAGGTGAGGACGAGGAATCCAAAAGCAATCACGGGAAATTATGTCCGTATGTTAAATATACGCATACGTATAGACATATTTATGATATAGCCCTCGCGACGGCGCTCGGTAATATTCTCTATTAGCTTTAAGGGCCAATGTTATGAGCCCTATGATGGTACATTTAGATCATTACTCTAACACGTAATAATCATGTATACAAATTCTGGAGGAGAGAGCAGAGAAGTCGTCCATAAGATAGACTTGATGAAAAGGTCTGATGACACAAGCTGCTATACAAGCCAAGGATCAACTTGATTGGTGGGAGACGTATGGTATTGCACGAGGGCTCTAGCCTACCAGAGAACCTGTCCTAAGGTCTTACGTGTATTGTTCGCGATTAAAGGAACGTTAATGGTCACACAAGGGTAAGGCGAATAGGTAGTTGTCAGGATTGAGGCATCCTCAATTGATGTATCAAGGCGTCAGTCAAACGCCTTACGAGAGAGCTTATCTACTTCCTAGCTCTGGGGGCTGCGTAGTGTGTCGCCCTAATCACCCCTGCACGAAAGCCACCGGTTGTCATACATGTGTTCCCCAGCTTGTAGTTCAGACAAAAAAAACGCCATGAAATCTCGCAGCCACCTCACGACTCGCAAACTCAATAAGCCCTTACGCCGCGTTGTTCGTCTCGAGATCCGCATAATGCAATGTAAGAGTACGCTGCAGAACGTTAGGAATAGTCCTCATAGAGAATCAATCACAAAGATATTACGTACTCTCTCCTTACGCCACTCCGATGTGTTCCAGATGATGTAATAGCCTTCCTCGTGCTGAGCGCTCAGGATTCGGGGATGCATGATCTCATCTTTGGTCAACCATATCTTGAGCTTCTTGTGCCATCTCCACGCGCGGTTGTAGCTACTCAGTATTAGCGCCGGTAGATAATCTACGAAAGTTCTTGGAACCTACAGTTCGTGCGCCGCCAGATGTTGCTTGATATCTCCGGGGCAGCTGTAGAATATCCACATCAATGTCTCTTCGTTGAAATTGCCCAATTTATTCTCAAGAGGCTGAACATTGTTGACGTTGTAGCATTCCGGGAGACGAAACTCGGGGATTGCTGGTCGCGGGGGTGTGTCATTGAAGAGGGAGTAGATTTGCGTAGATATCGGCCTGGCATCAGTTAATAATTTTGAAGGATAATCATGGATGCTGGGAAACTTACGCGGGAGATGTCAGGTCCAGGCCAAGGGTAGTTGGGTCTATTCCAGTGATAGCAGCACTGTAGTCTGGGTAGTTATTCATCAGTGTACGAAGACCCTTGATCCCCCACTTGTCAATGGGAGCCATTCCCGCAAGAGGATCATGTACTGATTGCGACTGCGGTTCCTTGTCGTCCTTTGTCTTGCCTGAGGGAGCATCGTTGGTGCCGATTGCACCCAGCGGGTTTCGACCCTCGGTCGATTGTGATGGATCTTGCGGGGAGGATTGGGAAGCTAGAGGATCGTCGCGAAAGCCGGGAGGCTTTTGACGCGCCTCATCATTTCCTCCAGCAGATCTTATCTCCTGCGGACGTGGCATGGCTGCATATATTATAAATACCTGGTCAGAAACACGAGAGGAATAGATGCATACCTGGTGCTGCAGATGTATCTGGCGAGCGAACGTCTGTTGATCGGGTGTTGGCGGATAGAGCATTCAGAAGACCATTGCCAGATCGGGAACCTTGCAGGCCAGGCGTTGCATTGCCTTGGCCACCAAAATTCAGAGTAGACATCAGAGATGACCCGCGCTCTTGGCCGATTTCTCCGCTGCCGTTTCTCAGGTTGGTATTCAAGGGTGGGAATTCATCGATGCTGTTGGGCTGAGGCTGCGATGACTGTGGCATATTGTTTTGACTGCCAAAACGGAACGGACCTTGGTTAGAGCTCAGGCGGGAAGGAGGAGAGAAGAAGTCATCCTGCTGGCCCTGCTGAGAGGAGATGGGGGTAGGCTGGTTCCGTTGCATCGCTCCACTCATGTTTCTCGAACTCCCTGTTGACCAGAGAGAAGAGTTTGCACTAGGGAGCTGTGAGTTGGTTGAAAGAGAGGGAAATTCACTAAAGAAAGGAAATTAGTGACAAACTTGGGACGGGTGCAGGAAAAATTATGGTGTGTAGAATAGGTAAAACCCGTGCAAAATAAAGGGCAACGTGTAGGTGACGTGCTGGGGGCATGTGACTGGACGGGCAATGCGCAAGGGACGGATGGCAGTTCTTTACCGTTTGACAACGGCGGTTTTGACGACAGTAGCGTAAGATAGGCCGGGTGGTAATCTATTCAAGGGCAAAGCCGGAACTTGGTCTGAAGGTTCGACTTCGGCTTCAGCTTCAGGCTCATCGGCAGTCGAATCAGAGCCATCTCCGGCAGCGAAGGGATTATTGGAGTCGCCGACAAACATCGGGCCACTTGATTGTAGCTGGATCCTGCGGACCGCCTTCGACTTTCTGCCCTTCTTCGAAGGTGATGGCTCCTCAGGGGGCGGCGAGCTTGCCATGGTGCCAGTATCGTTGCAAGTTGAAATCAGGTTGGAGGGTATGGTTGAGAAAGTGAGGTGCCAAAACTGTGTGTAGTAGGTGTTTTGCGCGTAGAGGTTGTTGTACGCGCCAGAAGTACGTGTAGGAGTTGTTGCATGCGTGCAGTTGGGGGGCAACCAAATCCCAAGGTCAAGTGGGTGGAGGAAAAGGCAGCGCAACAAAAACGAAAAACACGTACGAGAGGTCTATAGGCGTCGCCGGCTGGGAGCCCGTCAGACTCTGGGCAAAACTGAGGTTCCCCCCAAGTTGCCTAGACGAAGTCTGAAGGCCTGCACCACCCATGGGTACGCCACCACCAAACGCCCATCCGGCCCCGTTGTTTGCTTTGCGCTCACAGAATCAGCTTAATTACTGGGCTCTCGTTCAAGTTCCCATACCTAGTTTCCCATTCGGTAACCGATTTGACACTGCTCTACCTGGCTGTTGTGGTTGTTGTTGGCCTCCGAATCCCGTCGGCATCCCTCGAAGGGACTGTGGCACGGCTCCTGGGGATGTCCACCATTAGCCAAACTCACGAAGGTCATCACGCAGCATAACAATAGGATATGATATCAAGTGATTCGGGAAGCTTATATATAGCGGAGATGGAGCGCGATAGGACAGGCAACCTCCTCGATCGGATACGAGGAGCCCATTCGACGAGGCTGAGGCTGAGATAGAGGCAGAAGCTGAGATGGGAGGCCAGAGACAAGAGACAGCTGCGTCTCTGCCAGCAAGTCTGGTCCATGCCTGATAATAGCCAATGGCACAGAGACGCCATCGCAAAGCTCGTATCGGGCGATCGAGGGTCGGATCAAGGCAGCGGAGTGCTCGTTGTGGCACGCGCGTGACGTTATCGTCGATGCTCGAGGGGGCAAACAGCAGGGCACATGAGGCAGAGAGGGTCGGGACAGCAACTACCTGGTCGATTCATAACTACGGTTTCAAGCTAGAGATGTTCCTAAGCTGGACTCTCTATCCTCCGCTCCGGGGGGTGGACGTCTCGTGGGGGGTGGAAGTGTTCGGTAGGATATGTTTCCAAGCGTTCTATGCAGATGGAAAGTCAGATGCTCAGGTTGTCGCAATGGTTCGGCCTTGTCGAAAATGCTTAATTCATGGGTGGTGCACGGGCCCGAAGTACAGCGCTAGAACTAACCCCCGTCAGCCTTGTCCGTCAGCCCGCGTGTAGCTCCACAATCCCCACAGTGCCATATCTTATCAAGGTTCTCTCCCCCCCTTTTTTTAACTTCAATGTCAGGTACTTATTCGTCGTCACCTCTCACATCTGTAACTTACCACATAGGGAGTAACCACACCCACTTTATCAATGTAGTTTACGGACAGGGTGTAATTTATTCTAACCTATCTTCCATTCAAATCACACACTACATGTAATGCGATTACAACATCCCGAGTTTACATGTAAGACCTAACCGCAAAACTAGATACATAGGTACCTAAGTCTATTTGACCTTAGCTACCTCAGCTACCCCTGATTGTACTAAGAAAGCTATGCTCGACATCAACTCCCTGTATACCTCTCCCAATAAGGACAATCTTCCCTGGTGGTAAGACAGCGCTGTTTTGCACGGACGCTTTCTCTCCATCGAGTATCTCAAATACCTCTCGAACGCCTTGAATAAGCTTGACCACCCCATCCTCAAAGACGATCCGGGCCTTCAGTCGATGTATCTCAATTGGCGTCGACTGGCTTCTCTCTACGTTCGGCACCTCGCTGTCCCATAGGACTGACCTGAGCCAGCCGTCTACATGCTTGAGTTGGCTGAGTTTCAACAGTGGGACGTTGACGGTGACCGTGGAAATAGTCTGTGCTAGATTGTTAGTGTTGGTCCCCTGTTAAACGAGGTAAAGGGGTAGGGGGGATAATGACGAACGGGATCGAGATGGCTGTGACCCCTCCCCACCGTGTCTAACACGTCTACCTGATCGTAGGCATGCAGATCTAACAAAACGCCCTCTAGCTGAGGAATAGCGCTTTGCGTTGTAACGTGGATCTTCGCAAGACCGTTGATGGCCTGTATCCGCGCCTTTACCTTCTCAAGCTCTCCCGCGTCAACCAAGTCCGATTTGTTGATTACAATTACATCAGCGTGGGATATCTGGACGTGGGCAGTTGTCATGAGAGGTCCATGGCCGTGGCCGTCGTCGTGCCCATCAACCTTCCCAGTAGGGTCGTCTAAGCTGCGAAGGATATTCTTGGCGTCGACTAATGTAACAATACCGTCGAGGTAGATGGTGCTTCCAAGGCCATCGTCAACCCAGAACAGGGGGGCTAAGTTGCCTGGATCGGCCAGTCCTGTAGTCTCCAACAGAATATAATCAAAAGCGCCTTTCTTCTCCATCAATGATTCAATCGCATTTACGCCGGTGTCCCTGCCTCATACTGATTAGAATTTAATTCGTTTCCACACTTGGTGAAATGGTACTTCACTGAGCAACATATACATCCGTTGCCAACTTCAAGCCATTCTTCGACCTGTTCCCCGCCTTTATTTACCGTGAGAGATTTTTCGATGTCGAGAGCTATAAGCGTGGATCAGCCTGCGAGGGCATATGTAATAATGCACGTGAACCTAAGCTGACAGTCACCAAACTCATTCATAATGACGGCGATCTTCTTGCCATGCCGCGCAGTCAGGATATAGTCGAGCAGCGTCGTCTTTCCAGCACCAAGGTAGCCTGTTTAATGTATTAGTTACGCAAAGGAGTGGTTTATAACGACGACTTGCCAGTGACAATGGTGATGGGGACTTTAATGACTTTCTCCTCCTGCTCCAAGCCCGGCTCAGTCTCGACAAGCTCGGGGGGAGCATCGTCATCGACATTCATGGTGAAGATTCTTGTACAAATAACCCGGAGGCAACTGATACCCCCGCCAATAAGTAAACCAGTTTAATTAGCTGAACATCAATATTATTGACGGTTAGAAGGTGTTTTTGCATACTACCTAAGGAGGTAGGTACATTTAAATTTAAATGGGGTTGATGTCATCAGAAGCCCCGGCGCAAATGCAAATTATTGGTTAAATGCATGTGCAAGAGGGTTGTGGTAGTTCTGTCCGATTACGTAAAGCAGCTAGGGGTATGCGTATAGGGGGGTGGGCGTAATAGTGCATAACTAGCCGCCCTATGGCAAGCGCCTAACTTGCAATGCGCAATCTGCCATCTTTCAATCCCAAGCTTCAATTCAATTCTTCCAACTACCTACCGAGCTCCATCAAGCAATCGAATTCCATTAGCTGTCCTACCGTCCTACTCCCTGCCAACCATTCGAAAGACGACACAAGTTCCCACAGAATATAATATTCTGCAGCAAGCTGGTGATCCAAATGAATTCTTGACCATGTCGCTCCCCCAAGGTTCACCTCGACTACCCAGTCCACCACCGCCCGCCGAAATTCAGATCGGTCCAAAGTCCCCTGGACTGGGTACCACAGCTAGTCGTCAGGCACAGGAGATGGAACAGAGCATCGTCGACGCAAATGCAAAGCGGCGCATACATCCGGGCACCAGAGCCGAGGACATGGCCGCCGGGCCACCGCTGGTGCCATTGAACGAAGTGCGTAGCTCAGCTCAGCTCAGTAGCTTGCTCATCCATGGCCTAGACTAAGCTTTTTGCATCAGATGCTGACATGAAACTACAGCTCGATTCGGCTTTCCAGTTGCAAGAGCACCTCGCAGCCCTACACTACCACCACTCTGCCTCTAATACGACACCGATAACCCGTGCGACAGCTGCCCAGCTTGCCCAGCCGCCTCCGGGCATCGACCGTACTCTATGGCTCTACGAGCTGTGCCGATTCCTCATTGCGCAATGCAACAGCTTGATTGTTGGCTTCCTCTTCGATTCGCCTCCGTGCTCCGCCGCAACCTGTCCCGAGATGCGTGCTTCCGAATGGCAATTCTTGTGTGCCGTTCACGATCAGCCAAAGAGCTGCTGTGCAATTGATTACTGCTGTCACACCCTCGATTGGGCAGCCAACGTCGTCACAAATCCCAAGATATTTCCGAGCAGGTTCGTTGTGGCATCAGAGGGTCACGACAAGAGCTCCGTCCTAAAGAACTTGATCAATGTCTTCCGCCGACTGCACAGAATATTTGCACATGCATGGTTCCAGCACAGGGGTGTGTTCTGGTCAGTGGAAGCCCAAACTGGCTTGTACGCTTTCTTCAAGACTGTATGCGACTTGTACGATCTTTTGCCTGCGGAGAATTACAAGCTCCCCCCTGAAGCGGAAGGATTGGAACCAGCGCTTTCGGAGAAAGACGAGAAGCAACCGACGGTAACTACTATTGCCAAGCCGCCGTCGCAGTTTCATGAAGGGTCTGAGCACGACGATGATCGCCACAGTCTGCATGCACGTAGAAGTAATACGGCTAGGCACTCGAGTAGACCGTCAACTGGTAGTGCCGTGACAACTGTCATTGAGGAAGGAGAAGATGAGCATTCAGACGTCACAAATAAGCTCAAGCGTATGCACATATCGGCACCTGACCCAGTAGAGGAGGACTCGGGAGTTGAAGTCCCCGTTATTGTAGAGGGCGAAGCGGTGGGTGAGTCCGATACTGCTCAGGCAACCAATCACGCGGATGATACACAACCCCGTGAGGTGACAGTCGACGTGCAGGAGACTGTGTCCCCTGAGCCAAGCACTTCAGAGGACGGCCCCGAAAGTAGCACAACATTCCAGGATGTGCCATTGCTTGATCAAGAAAAAATAGATGGCACCCAACAGGAAGAGGGCGAGGAGACTAAACCGGTTCCGGAAGAGGGTGAAAAAGAGATTGCTCCTGAGGACCCCGAGTCCGTCCCAGAAGCGACTGAGGAAGCCAAGCCCCCTGTGGAGGAATCGACTGACAGGTCCGTAGATGCGAACTCTGGGCATGGAGGGGAACCGACTTTGGAGAAGGGTAGCCCGGAGTAGGAGCCCGATGCCTTTGTAGAACATTTTAAGACCGCCGACCAGGCCGTTGACTTGACTGACGTGGACAATGTCATCCATCATGGAAGACAGATGATTCAACGAATCCAGAAGAGGAAGACATTGGCCGCCCCTCCGAAAACGGCGAATCCGGAGACAGACAAATAAGATCATCGAGTGCACGCGAGGGGTCGTCGACAGGCTACGACAAAGTCAGCAGCAGCGGCAGCAACAGTCAGCAAGCAGTACAGCGGAAACGGAGGATAATAATAGGAATCATTAATCGAATGGTGTGTAATGTACGGGTCGGGGGAGGAAAGGAAGATAGGGGCTGGCTCATGGTGTACAGCTACAACATGTTCATCTGGGGGGGTGGGGGTTTGGCACCGGCGCGAAGACGACGGAATACAAAAAACTACGTGTTGTATTAATACCTCGAGGATAGAGCCGGGGACTCGTGTAAGGTAGATAAACTAACTCATCTTGTATGATTAATTCCTATTATAAAATGCCTACCTAATTTTTTGATGCTCGGCACTTGACATTTTCCTTGATTTCCTCTTTTACTAGTTTCCATTTTTCATCACTAAGACATCGCATGGGTCAGTACTACTAATGATTTATATTTTTACCAGATAGCCGGTTACGTAGGACTCCGTAGCACACACCCTTTCATGTCCCCTTTTTAAGACAGTGCCTCAGTTTCGCCTATTATTGCACTAGCAAATTATAACGACTAAAAAAAAAGGGAGGGAAAAAAAGGCTGGCTCCTCAGATAGATTAAGTTCCTTGTATTAATAGTAGATTAGGCTGTTCTGTATAGGTAGGTAAGGTGCTGATGCTCACGTTGATCTAACTCTCGTGCTCCCTCCTGTTTTGATATTAACCCCCCCCCCCCCTTTTTTTTTTGTTTTCCTCCCCTTTCCCTCCCTTCCCCCGCAATATTATTAGTCATTTCCCCATTATCTCTATGTCCACCCCCCTCCCCCCTCCTTTTCCTGCTCTCTCTCTATATATGTGTGTATGAGTGTGTATACCTATATTTGACGCAAGCGTACCTAGGTAATAAAAAAGAACTCCCTTCCCTCGATGCCCTTCTCTCTTCGTAGGCATCCCGTGTTGTCGGCGCGCATGCTAAGTCCCACGCTGAAAATGATCTATGGAAAGGGGGGGTATGTGATGTAGTGTAATTAGGGGTAAGGCGTTGGGAAGTCGGCGGATATCAAACGGTTCATGTTTTCGTGAAGGACGTGGGCTGTTCCTGCTGTAGAACCCAATCAGGTTTGTCAAATATATATATGTGTGTACGTCTATTGGAGTCGTGTCATGGTGAACCGTAGGGTCGAAAACGAAAACAACAGGGCAAGCTAGGGAAGGAGATTGCGTGTAGTAGCAGGAACGTGTCTCGATAAGGCTGTGACACCTAAAGTACGCCTCGAAATTACGCCGAGCAACGTCAGAAGCAAGGTACGGCATTTGTTTATGGGAATACATATATAGGCGGACAGGCATCTCTTCCAGTTTAAGGGTTCTTGTGGACAACGCGTGAGAAGATCGACAGACACTGAAGGGATCCTAAGCCTAGATCTGGACGGCTTGGCGTTGTTTTTTTTTCGCGGCAGATTTGGGGTAAGTGATGGGGCATAGGCGGTAGATCGACAGAATGATGAGTCTTGGGTTTGAGACGGGTCTGAATTAGGGCCCAACGAGCACTCCGCAAGGATGGTTTGCAGATCGGGTAGGAAGACCATCAGGACATTTTGTATATCGACCTTTCGACACGCGCTCGTGACTGCGCGAATCGTGGGGAAGTGATTATCTGATATGCATCTTGTCACACTTCCTGGAAGGCGGTTCTGAAAGAGGGTCCCCTTGGTTTACGTCTTCCCGTGTCGTTTATTTATAGTGGTTCGTCCTATGTTTGTGGGGAGAAGGGGGGAAGCAAAACCCGGCGGCAGTCCAAACGGCTTGTGCAGGGTACGACGTTGCCATGTCATGCTTGCATTGCATGAACAGGTAGAGCCCTCGGGATGGGAGGTTTGACGTCGCAGCACCCGCATGATCGGTTCCCCCCTCTCTTCAAGCCTGGTTCCCTGGCTCTGCAGGGCAGAGTTGCATCTCGGTTCGGGTTGCTTTCCGAAAGATATTTTCGCCGCATCAAGGAGACGTGTTTCAGACCCCTGCCGGCCTAGACGTTGCTGCATATCAACCATGTCGGACCTAGAGATAGATGCTAGATACGCAGAGTCCTCAGGCCCGTCTCTCAGAAGCATTAGGCCTACAGATCAATACTGCTGTGGCTCTTATGAGCTATCAAGTTCACCCCCGAAATGCTCTCGTCACATGACCCCCGTGTTGTCTCCGTACAAACCAGAAGAGCTCAGAGTCAAGCTTGTAGTATAATTACCTCCATCCTTAATTGTGCTAGTCATGTCAATCTCGATTATGTCTCCTCGGGACCCCTATCGAGACGCATTTTCGCAAAGATTGCGCTCATTTCCCGAAGGCTCTCTGTTTGCTCAGAAACAGGGTTTCCATTGCGCTCGTCCGCGAAGGCACGGATATTGCGAATAACTGGAAGTAGTCCCTCATTATTTGGTAACCACCAATGTATGCAGGAAGGGTCGCGGAATATCTCGGCCATACGGGCCCGTAACATAAGAGGGAAAACATATCTAGGGGTTTATATGGTCAGCGCCAGTAGATAACACCGATCTTGTACAAGTCTTGAGAATGAAGGAAAAGAAAAACTAGCCGTGAATGGCGACAAACTAGGTTGAGGTCATCTGCAAAAAGGGGTAAACAGGGCTGATGTACTTGATCTTCGGTGAGGCCAGTTTCCACTGCACAGAAAGAACCATCCATTGCCGCACCACTCAGGACGATGTCGCGACTGAGTTTAAAATCTAAAGAGAATATATATCCTAGATGTGGGTTTCAAATGAAATAACTCACCCTGTTGCCTCAAGTAATGCATACTTTCGCCTAACCCATCCATGATGCTTTGCGTCTCGAGGTAAGAAGAGAGCTGCAATGGCGAGACCAGGCTGAATTATGGTGAGCGTGCCATTTGGTGTCGAAGGCCAGAGTTGCACCGCTTCAAAAATCTCGCAGATTGCAAGGGATAAACTTCTCAGCTCATCTGACGGCTCCCGTTGTAGGGTGAAAGCCTCTTGACTTTTGTGCATGATCATGATGGAATGCCATTCCGCCATTAAAACAGTCGTCGTGAATAATGGGAAATCGTAGAGATGCCCTGGCTTGTACGGGTCGACTATGTCGTTCTCGTCTAACGCCTCTTTGGGGTTGAAATCGGTTACCAGAAAGGTTGGATCTGTTATAGCCGGGTCAAGCTTATTCTTCCATTCGTAGAGTTGATTCGAGATACGGCCATATTCTGTGGTGAAGGCATCACCTAGGATTTCGCCTCGGCCACCTTTCGCATAGAGTATCGACATATCCACAGATATAAGGCGCAATGCGGCAGCCTGTGCTTCTGTCCTCCAACCAAGATGGTTTGGTTCCCTCTCAACCTGCTCCTGGTAGAATCGAACCGAGGTTGAAAACCATTCTCGCGGCAATGTCGTCTCGAAGCCCGCCATCATACTGACGAAGACATCAAACCTAACATACCAAGTTAATAGCATGCGGCTTGCAGGCGACTCCATGACCGTCTCGGGAGTGAAAAGCCGTGTAAGAATATCTAGTGCTGCCTTTTGATGTCCCATAAGGTTTACCCAATCACCAAGATACTCCTGCCGTAAATCAGCATAGATTTACTAGGCACCTTTAAAGACGTACCACTCACCTCGAAAGTAGCAAGTTGCAGGATTGTAAACAAGATCCCAGTGCTCTGTTTCTCTCCTCTTTTTAGGCAACTGAGTAGCAATGTGACACTCTTGTTGTAATATCGTAGAAATTCTTGGATTTTACCATTTGGATTCTGAATCGTACGGTGGTATGCCGAGAAGCCTGCAACCGCATAGAGTAGTGCATCATTGCCATTTTGAACCGCGAGATTTGGTAGGATCTCTTGGAAGAAGTTATCTGGGTCATTTACCACACAGTAGTTAAAGTGAGTAATGTTTTCGCAGAAGTAGCCGAGGTAATACTGTAGATCTGGTGATAGATGGCTCCAGTCCGGGCGAGGCTTGTTGGATTGCAGTGTCGGGTCTGGCATCTGGAATGGGGTCGGAAGACTAGCAGTGGTGCCGGTTGAAGCCGATGGAGAAGAGCTCTTAGGACCCTCTAGGGAAGGTGTCTCGGAACTTTGTCGGGTCGAGGTCTTTCGGATATTTATTGTCGATATCGTACTTGTCCTCCGCAAGCTCAGATAGGGCTTCGACACTCCCTCTTCGTAGGGTTCCTCCTCGTCAAGGATTGACTCGAGCTTTACGTCTTCCTCTTCGTCATCCTGTGAAGAATCTGGACTAGTCGCCTGGCTCAGCGGCGCTACGTCCTTTGACGAACCCGATCCGGCTGACCCCTTTCCTGTGGGTGGCTCGGGATACACACAATCTCTTTTGCCTTTGCGGCAGCCTGGAATAGTCAGCTATCTATATTAGCTAGAGTCATGGGGTGTTTTCCTCACGTTCACAGATGGGATGTGTCTCGTCACACTAGACAGAAGCTTAGCATAGTTTACTGACAATATGAGGACCATCGCATACCTTCACCCGCCTGCTTCGACATGTGTAACACCCTGACCGGGTTCGGCGGTGTTTGACATGCTCCATTCCAGGCGCGGATTTCTTTCGACTTCGATTGCCCTGGGCCTTGGGCGCTTGGAACATTATCGGATCAGAAAAGCCAGCGAAATACCCTATGCCTTGATATGGATTTGGTAAAGGGGTACCGGAGTCTCCTAGCTGTGTTGGGGGAGGTCGAGGCGGAAATTGGGCATCCTGGGGATTTGGACTCGGCGACTGGCCGGTCCCCGCCATGGAGGACAAGTAGTGTTGATAGAAGCCACTCATTGGAAGATATGCTTAGGCCGTGGTATCCGATAAGACGTTGATTCGAGGTGATATGGGTTCGAGTCACTCAAGAGAGAAGGTTCAGGTTGATTCAAGCATGTCTAGCTGTGAGTATACCGGCGGGCGTAAAGTATTTCGGGTGTATGAATTTGGCGCTGGCGGGAGTCCAAGCCGCTACGTCGAAGTCCTAGCCCTATGTGACAAAGCAAGGCTGGCCTCGATGTTCTTAATGCGGTTGACGATTGGGTTGATGGAAGTATTGATTAGTTGTGTGCAGTTCCGACGGTTAGAGATGGGAATAACGTTCGAGTTAAGACAAATATTTAATCGACAATTTTCCTTGACCAATGGGCGCGTTTAGTGTGACCCGGTATGGCCTTTCTACGCCAACACACTGCGCTTGCCCTAACCTCTCGTGGCGGCCAGCTCGTTCTGGCCTCGACACAAGAAGTCTTTAAAGGAGCACCAACACCTGGTAGCTAGGGAATGAATGTAGAAGGGGATATTATCACGTGTGGCAACCCCTTGTTGTTCTGATTCCGCTAAACTTAACCAAACTGGTCTGATTGCGTAGAAGCGGATGCTACAACACTTATCCAGAGAGCTTGGTAGCTCTGGTTACTGGTGACTAGGGGATTTTCGTCGAAGTGAAAAGTCTGGGGCTTGTGTGGTTCACCTTGCAGGAGTCCCCCAGTGCTGCTAAGCCCGCCTATCAGTAGCAACCCATCGAGGATCTGCTGACAGGATGATGGCGAGGCGGGGCTAGTTCATGCGATGGGTGGCTCACTTGTCGTTATAGATGTAAGGCCGGGGGGTTTACTCCCTTCTATTAGGAGGCAAGAGACACTTAGAGTTTAGAATTTCGTAGGACAGAGTGAGAAAGCGATACACATGACCGGGATCAAGTGAATCCGTACAAAAGCTGTTAGATGGCTATCGGTGTTTCGCTGTAGCGCTGTTGGTTTCCACGTGTCGCCGAGATTAATGACGAAAGATACCGCTGGTCCTCAGTGTTCAGTATAACCCGACGCACTCCATATAGGCGGGAAAATAGCTAAGGGGTTAGGTTCATCAAGCTCCTAGCCCCATCTAGACACGAAATATTCGTAGCTCAGGACTGCCGATGTGTCCTATTTCGGGCAGTCTAGACACGGGTTGATATCAAAACAAAACAGTAACGATTTGACGAGTAAAGGATGCCAGGTTTGAAAACTTCCAGAGTGTCGATGATCCTAGGCGTCGATGACCCGTGCTTTTCACTACTATACTCGGCCAAGAGCAAGGGTTCGTCCCAAGGGTCGAAACCAGGGTAGGGCCCTGTCGAGTTCAAATTTCGTGAATCCAGATTTGAGAAGTAATCCTAGATAGTTCGTCCGCTCACGAGCGGAGAATGCCTCCAATTTCGACCACCGTATTGGAACGGTCCAAGGCAAGACCCGTTCAGTCAAGGCTACTTATCGTATACTGTGGACAACGACCTCAATATGTCCTTGCAGGGAGGGTGTGGGCAGATCCAGCGCTCTGGTAAGGAGTACAGTACGCAATAAGAGTTGTTCCGCTTGAAGATGCCCATTTGATACTAAACAGGGGGGTCCCTGGACTAGGGTATACCACTAGGTACTAGAAGGGGGGAAAAGGACTGTGGGACGTGTGAGATACAATTCGGCCAGCAAGCAGCTATTAAAGCCTGCATATGGTTCCAGGTGCCTATCTAGCCAATCCAGAAGCGCTACGTCGATGCTCAAAGAACCTTTTTTTAGTTTTGGGTTTTGTTTTTTTATACCTCTGCTATTACCAGCAAAGGCAGCTAGCTCTCAAAAGGAATATGGAAAGAGATGAGATAAGACCACGCCGCTGACCAGGGTTCATTCTCAGTCATGGGTACCTAGCAAGGTAGCCTGGCGGGGAACTGGGGAACGCACCCACCAGGGAACAGAAGCTCCCTTGCGAAGTCCTATCACTCAGTTTGATCAACGGCGGCTAGCAGCTATTCGATCTACTGGCCTGAAATTGTATTTGGCCAGCTCAGTCTGAGACGAACGAGTAGCTCAACGGTGTAAGGCAACCTTCAGCTGGCCATGCGCTGAGCAGAGCTTTGCGCATGGCTTGAGACGCATTATGAGATATGGCATACTGTGCGGGCCGCTTTCGAAGCTGTGTGTGGGTTCTTGTCTGATCGAATGCTTGACCTGGTCAGGTGCGGCGAGTGTGCCGCGTAGCGTAGTGTAGCAAGCCCACCGTCGATCGAAGATCGTCTTAGAGCCTTCTTGCAGGTACAGAGTACGGACAATACGGTGAGTTTGACTGGCGCTGATGGGCCCAAGGCCCGGTCCTTCGACCCGGCAAAGGAGGATGCTACCTCAGCAGCTGCAGAACATGTGAGTTGCTGAATGCTGCGTTGATGAGCGTCTAGGACACCCTTGGGCGACCGTTGATTGGATCCATCGATCTCGAAGAGCATATCAAAGCACAGACCAGAACAACTCATGCCTGGAGAGGCTAATCAAAATATTATTTGCTGCTGTGCTCCGTGAGCAGGAGATGGTTATAGAAAAATGATAGATCAATGAATTGGATTGGAGGACTCCAGCCGGAACATCCGACGATGGGTAGGCTTCCGGAAACGATAGTGAACGGCCTCGAGCAAGACTTGAGCTTCTAGGGCAATATGAGGGCATGTTAAGAACCAGGGGACAAGGCATCCTAAGAGCTAAGAGTGTCTCCGTCGGGCTACGGAGCCGAGATGTGCAGTACGAAATATTGTGCCGCAACGTCATGGCTTGTGTGTGGTGATAACTGACTATTGACCCCTTGCGAAAAGCCCTAGTAGGAAGTTAGGGATCACCCGTCCGGGTAGCTGATCTAATTTTCGCACTCCCAACGGCGGCTTTTACGGGCGCATCGTCAAGACGTGCAATGGCACCTGGTTGTGAGAGGAACGCCGATCTAGTCAGCTCTGATCCAACTAGAAGTTGTTGTAATGTCCGAGAACCGTCTACGGTTGCATCCGTCATCTGAACTCCGGCAGAGGTTCCGAAAGGAAATTCAAATGATCATTGTACCTTGCAAGGCGAACTGTGTGCATGTGTGTATGTGTATACCTTGTATGTATGTAGGGAGTCTGGCGATGCCGCGAGGAGGGAAGGAGAGGAAGAGAGAGAGGGGGGGGGATGGTGCGGCAGTAAAAGCGACGCTAAGAAATTACCAGCAGAAAGTAATGTTTGGAAAGAGACCGCACTAAGGTGCCCTAGACTTTAACCTTAACCAGCTGCTTAACCAATTGCACCCACAATCTGGACCTGTCTTGTCTGTGCCTTGCAGCAACTCGTGATTCTCTTTGGAGGTGCCCTACGGTTTATACACCACCTCATAGGTGGTTACTGGTACGTTACATACCTTCCATGTTGTACATAAGAGCTGTCGTCAACTGTCGATTTGTGCGGAATACGGCCTTGCGGTGATTAAGTGCCAGGGTTCACAAGCCCCATCATACCATCAACTAGAATTCTTCCATCTTAGCTCTCAGCCTCCGGATGATTTCATGCATGAACGCGATCATTAGGGTACCCAACTTGAGACGGCGCCGATGTCGTCCAATAATTCAGACGTATCGGTAGACGGGCGGTTTTCCCATGTGGGGCTGGTATTCTTCTAGTGCGTGCATCACGTCGCACAGCTTAAGCTAGGTACATCTCTGCTACCCGACATGTACGATATAAGTATTACATGTACGCCAACCTAAATACAGGTATCCACAATTCTATCAGTACCTACGAGGCAATCCACCGTTATACATACGACTAGACTGATCATGTTCCATTTCTTCCTCTCTTCTTCAATTCAATCTCAAACGTTGATATCCACTCAAGTCAGCAGGAACACTACAAGTTTGGTTTGTTTCGGTGGATCCTACCGTACTTAAAATATCAGCGACCTGAAACGATCGTAGCTGAAACATATTACTAGCTGGCTCGTGAAACTTTCGACTCTGGATTATATTACACTATAGCAGATTACAACTTAACGATAATATTAAGAGAATCACATCCCCGGTGCCCCTAGCTCTCTCAAGCTACCCACATTGTGGGTTAGGCTAAAATAAAGTCTGATAGCTACCCACAAGAGCTCCTTTGGCAAATCACTGAATATTGATGCGGCTTGTGCCGTCGCGGATTCTTACCACACGTACTCAGTACACACACACACACTCTCTCACTCTCTCTCTCTCTCTCTTTCTCTTTTTATCTCCACCAATATCAGCCACCCATGTCCTCATTAAGAGCCTAAGCAGAAAGATGGGACGAATCTGCTACATCCCCCGGGGCCAGAAGCTTCCCCACAAGAGCTGTCGGCCCTCTCAAACTTCTGCCGTCTCTGCGCTGCCGGGTCTAGGACAAATCGTTACACATGACCGCATACCCTGATGCGGCCCGTCCTGGTCATTGCGGAAGATCAAGGGTAGCTTCACGAGGCGCTAGAAGGCATTGAGCCTCTTGCGACGGCAAGCTGCAGATCCGAAGAGCAAGCGCCAGCACCGTTATGCCATGGCTTACAAGTGAGACGATGAACTTCTCCGTGTCTCGAGAGTACATACGGTACCTGACTCGGTATAAGAAACGACCTCCACGGCAAGTTCCAGCATTCCCACCAGCAGCATTTCGTCTGCCGGTTATGTCAACTGCAACGGTTGCACCGCACCGTCGTGCTGGTGGAAATCAAACTTCCGTCTGCTTGCATCGCTCCACACGTGTTCGATGGCAGGTCAAAGCGTATCGTACCTTACATTAGCTTTGCTGAATCCGTCCCGATATCTCCGGCCAGCCACCCGACCAGGGGGTCTAGTGCCTTGAGATGGGACGATTCGAATCTCGCTCCCCTGTCCGCTGCATTATTCGACTTCACACCGCCAGGCACGAAAGCAGTCCAAGGACGGCTACCAGCAGTGACCCGCATATCCACCACGAACCCTTCCCCTACAACTCTCCGAGTGCATATGCGGCCTGATAGCCCGCCTGTCTCTTGATAGAGGGACGCATAGAGCTTGCATTTATTAGCGTCCACTTATTGGCATAATCCTTGCTCCTCTTTATCCAGATTGAGCTGTCTAGCGTCCCAGGAGACAGGTATTTCTAAATATTTCCGATAGCTATTCTAAGCCATCACCTCCCTTTTCGGTTCGGGCTCGATACGAAAGAAGGATTCTAGACGTCATTCAATGCGAAAACAAAGGTACACACATTACCACAAACATTACTTTCCCCCGGCTTCATTTCTGTCACCTTTCCCTCGTGCAAGGGGGTAGCCGCCACTTCCTGTCGGACTTGGGGTACAAAATATCGCTCGTCTCTTGGGTCTCCAACTTTACGTTGTATGGCTGATTTCTTCCCAACAGAGAACCCTATTGCTATGTTCGTCATGAACCCCGCTAGCGCTTAAGATGGGTGGACGGTCCCGGTCTGTCGGCCGGTTCATCCGACGTTCAGAGGTGACGGGACTGCGGTGATCCAGAACCCCGACCTTTTCGGACGGAGACGCAGAGAAAAACGCTACCTACTAGTTCTAGTTCCACAGCCCTCTTAACCTAATCCGGATAACTCCAAACTTGCCTCTATGCGTCTACATCTATTATTAGTTACCAACGCCCTCTTTATCTTTTCGTCTAACAGAGAACCAAATTAGTGTAATAAGAACCATTGCTTACATAATAAAATTCAGAAAGGCGTTTTGTCATATTGGTTGAGTAAGCGGAGCTAAGTGCATTACATGGTTTGTGCGGTGTTTTATATGAAGCTGACGACGACAATGACAAAACGACGGGCATCTATTGTCAGCAACCATAGCACGAACCACCTCAGCGAGATCAGTACCTACTGTTAGGTAACAAGATACACCAAACTTCAATTCTCAGGAGGCTAAATAAGCGGACAAAATATTATTATACAGGAATAACGATGAACGATGATGTGATACCGGCAAGTTAAACTACCTACGTAAATGCGACCACTGGTATGTAGGTACCCAATTGTACTGTTGGAGGAGCTACCAATGAGGCTTAGAGGACTGTTGGTTTAAGTTGTCTATGACCATCGGAGATCATTACATGGATTTTATGTTACTTACAAACTTTCATAGCCGAAAGTTCATTGTTGAAAACCACTATGTACATGTCTAATGAAAGCACTCTCAAAACGATTCATTTTATGAGTCTTACCTTGCTAGTCATGCTCAAGCCCATCCAGATCTAGTCTCAATCTGAGGAGCTTCGAGTTAGACTTGACTTTGTTAGCCGAATGTTTCCGTGTAAGTCTATAGTCAGTCAGTCAGTCAGTCAGTCGACTATATATTTGTCGAGCCACACAATGCCAGCATCCCGAGAGTAGGTAGGCTGTAACTCCTCATATCACTCATACAATCCCAGCACAATATTATGGGTTTGTCTACATACATGGTATACTGACCTAGGTTGCCAGGCCGGGCGGTGCATGGATGAGGAAATACCGTTAATAACATCAATATACACAACAATCTAGCCGGCTGAACACACGTTCAGAGCCGAAATTCGCACTCCATACAACGCGTCGTAGCCCTATTCTGAAATACAATGATCCAACGCATCTTATGCCGAAGTGATATGATACGGCACCCATGCAGGCTAGTAACGTCAACCAATTCCAGAAGTGATGGCGTGACGCGGTAACCCCCATCAAACCCATCAAACCCCAACTGGGCATTTTGCACACGGTGCTCGCCTGACTGCAACCATAGACTGACGATCAATTGCGGGAAGAAATGCGCCCGCACATATTTCGGTATCCCGACTAGGCCCGGCCCTTTGTGGGAGGCCTGCCGTAGCGTAGCTATCTGGAATGACGACGACCCAGAAACCATGGAGTCGATAACTTAGATAAATGATAGGTACCTATGAAATGGCAGATTAATTAAGGACTCACGTGACGGCGTAGCACGTGCCCTCTCGACTCCTGTGTTTCTCGACGTTTCAGGCGTTTCACAAACACCAGAAAACTGACGGTAGCGGCTCAAGCTTGACACTTCATCTTCGTTCACTTGAAATTTACGATATACCCGGTGGGATTTCTTCGGTCTTGCTCTGTATTAACCGTAACACAATGCGACGTGCTTGCTGGTCAAGCAGCAATTTGTAATCATCTCCAGCTCCATCTCTCTCGGACGTATTATTGCACAGAGGCACCGGTAGCCTCGGAGGGTTGGCCTAGACATCCCGCCAAGTTGCATCGACCATGGACCAAATCTCGCTAAAAGATCTCAATCTGGACCTCAACTCCATATTTCTGCTGACCATAACCATCTGTGCCTTCTTGATACCAGTGGTTGTGATCCTGCCACCGATCCCTGCCCGCCCGAGTGATGCTCTGCTGCAGACGCACTCGAAGGCCGGCGTCAGGGGCCCAAAGAGCAATCTCAGAGATCAGTTTGCTGCGTCCCACGCCTCGCGCGATGGCCAGCCGCCTACTGTCCACAGCCTCGTCATCTACCCGGTCAAGTCGTGCCGTGGCATCGAGGTGACGAGGAGCAAGGTCCTCCCGGCGGGGCTCGAGTTCGACCGGCTGTTCACGCTCGCCCAGCTCAAGAGCCCCTTCCCCGTGGCCGTCGACGCGTCCGACGAGGACAAGAACCGCCACTGCTGGCAGTTTGTCACGCAGCGGCAGTTCGCCCGCCTCGCCACCGTCAAGGTCGACCTCTGGCTGCCGGACGAGATGAAGCTGCGGAAGCAGTCCATGCACACGCGCGAGGCCTTCCTGATCCTGCGCTTCCCCTGGCGCGAGCGCGGCTGGCGCGGTGCGCTGTCCGTCCTCGCGGCGAGGATCAGCCGCCGCAGCCTCGCCGCCGAGCCCGAGAAGGAGATCTTCTTGCCCGTCGACTTCCCTTCCGACGCGGAGATCGCGGAGAGGGGCTACACGTACGAGGACGTCACCATCTGGAAGGACACCGTCCGCGCGCTCAACATGGAGAAGGATCTGCCCGAAGAGCTGGGCCGCTACTTGGGTGTCAGCAACAAGCTAGCTCTGTTCAGGATTGACCCGGCCCAGCCACGGGAGGTCTACCGGTGCGCTCCTAGCAAGGAAGATGCCGGTTACCAGCCTGTGACGGGGTTCCAAGACGCGGTATGTTGTTTGCCGTGGCGCCAAGCGCCTTACCTTGTCAGCTCCTAGTACTGATACGAAGAGATAGTATCCACTGCACATGCTGAACCTCAACAGCCTACAGCAGTTCAGCGCAGACGTGCCGAAGGATGAGGACCTGAAGGAACTCGACGCCCTCAGGTTCCGCGCCAACATCATACGTGAGGTTTACTTACGAAACTGCCCACCTTTTGTACACCCCCTTGTTGCTAACGAGACCTGTAGTCTCCGGAGCCCCAGTCTACGATGAGGAGACTTGGAAACGGATTCGGCTTAGGCCCGGCAGTTCGCGTTTATACAATGATGCTGAGTTCCATGTTTCGTGCAGGACTGTGAGGTACGTTCCATGTGTGCATTATGCAGTTAGACGACTAAGTCCTTATCTGTCCTGCAACAAACTCTCCCTTCCCCACAAACCCAAAAGCTACTTGCTACATATATACCAGCCATGAAATTCCCGATTCAGTTATATATATCACGAGTATAGACTAAACTGATTTGTTTGTAGGTGTAAAATGCCCAACGTCGACCCCGTCAACGGGTTTCGACACCCGTCGGAGCCTGACAAGTCCCTCCGGACACATCGTGCGGTCGACGAAGGAGCGCCGCGTCTGGGCTGTCTGGGTATGCAACTGACGCCGCTGTTCGACCCCAACCTGGGCGAGGACGACCGGCAGAGCTGGATTGCGGTAGGCATGACGGTCGAGGTGGAGGAGAGGGGCCAGCACGTCTATATAAAACAGTGATTGGGTACTCGAAAGAGGCCTTCGCACGCAAGGGGAAAGAGGCGTGGAGACAAATGACATGTATATTATGTGCAAATAAATATATATACCTATAATACCTACATTTTACGACATGTGTTATTTGTGTAATACCTTGAGACAAGCATTCTAGACGAACAGGCAATATACTCATAGGTACGTACTGTACCTTCCCTACCCCCTACAAAGTACTCAGTGGAGGGACAATGAGCTGTATACCCTTCGCCATGTTATAGGCTAGGCATTTTATAGGGCATGGGTAAGCTCGCTCGGCAGTTTTTGCCTTAACACCCACCCCTAACCCACATCCCGAACATATAACCTTACCCTTACCTGCTTATAACGTACCGAACCTTTCGGGTAGAATAAATGTGTCCCTAATATCGGACAGGGAACACGTGAGACCGTATTTCGGGTCCCGCTTAGCCCAGCCCAGCCCAGCCCAGCCCAAGGAGGCAGGGAAGGGGAAGGGGAAGGGGGAGGGGAGGGGGGAGGGGGTGGGTGACATACCTATTTTTCTCTCGAATCGTGGGCCGAAACGATGGAATTGGGGGGAGGGGGACCAATGAGAAATCGACGCACCTGGCTCCTAGCTTTCCAAGGGTGAAAATAACGAAAAAGGATTAAGAAGAGGAGAGAGGGTTCGTGATGAACACGACCCAAGCAAGCAAGGGGTAAGAAAAAAAAAAAAAAGGCCGAAACTTTTAACAGATTCCCCCCTGGTCTATAGTACCGAAGAAATAGAAAAATCACGTCGAAGTTCGATGTGACTCTCCCTCACCGACTTATCAAAGTTAGACATCTATCTGCATCTGCATTTATTTGCATTTGCATTTACATTCCCACGCACTTTTTTTTTCACAGAATACGCATCTCTAGTGGGTTGTTGTTGTTATCATCATGTAGTAGATAGTAAGTAGGTTACTAGGTAAAGGGAAAAGAAGAAAAAAAAAAGACTCTATCAAATTCGGTATATTAACGGAAATACGGGTATAGGCGCTTTGCAAAAAAAATTTAACATTTTGCCAACCGCCCCCTTTATTTCCTAAAGCTTCTCCGGAACGATGCCAAATACCGTTTTTTTTACCATAGACCTAAGATGACAAGAGTCCTTCATTTCGTAGAAATCCATTCATTCATCTTCCCTCCTCTCACCCTTTCACACTCCCCTGTCGTTCATGCGATGGCTCGTTCGTTCGTCACGCCCATTTGTAAAGGAGAAGAAAAAAACCCAGGAATACGTAGGTAGGTACACAAACGCGCAATATCATAACCGCTCCCACACATGATCATGAACTCATTTATCTCCTTGGAGTTATAAAAAATAAGAAGAAAAAAAAGGGATCTCCCATGTGTATACAAACACTCATAGCCGTAGACAACAGCAACACATGAACACAAAAAAAAAAGAATTCTAAACTCTAACTTCTAGACAAGAAAACCAGATCTTTTCTTCTCTCGATTCCATCCCATCGTTTATTTAAAGTCCGCCGCCGTGAGCGCCTGGACCATGCTCGTGCCCTCGGAGAAGCGGGTGCGGAAGATGCGGTTCGCGTTCTGGAACATGCCGTCCTTGAGCGAGACGACGATGAACTGGGAGCCCTTGAAGCGCGTCTTGATGAGGCGGCCGATGTTTTGCGTGTGCGACAGGTCCAGCGCCGCGTCCACCTCGTCCAGGATGTACATGGGCGCCGGCTTGAACTGCAGGAGGGCCATGATGAGGGAGAGGGCCACGAGCGATCTGTTTTCATTTATTAGCATGTATGGCCCTCGAAAGAACTTGACTCGATGTAGAAAGAGAGAGAAAACGTTGCAAAAAAAAAAAAAGGGTAGAAAATAAATGATGAGTGAACTTACCGTTGGCCACCACTCAGTTCCGTTAAGCTCTGCTTCCACACCTTGCCCAAGCAGACCTTGACTTCCAGACCTTCGTTGATGGTCTTGCCCTCGGGCGGGTCCAGCTTGGCAAAGCTGCCGCCCGGGAGCAGCTCGGAGAAGATCTGGCCAAAGTCGCCATTGACCTTCTCCCACGTCTGCAGGAGGGCCTTCTTCTTGTAGTCGTCCAGGCTGACGATGGTCTCCTCGATCTTGCGCTTGTCGCGGATGACCGTCTTCATCATGTGCTTGAGCCCAACTTCCTTCTTTTCGACGCTATCGATCATGTTCATCACCTTGGGGTTGATCTTCTTCTTCATGCCTTGGGACCGGTCCGTGAGGTTCTTGAGCGTTGCCTTGCATTCGGCGATGTTTTGTCCCTTGAAATCGTAAGGCGTGCCGCTACGGCCGAAATTGTCCTTCTCGTCGGCGATCCACTCGTATTCTTTCTCCATTTGCGCCACGGTTTGCACGGCAGTCTGCTGCTCCTTATTGAATTTGTCGATCTGGTGGCCGAGCTTTTGCATTTCAAGGCCTTCTTCGGCAATTCGGGCGTTCTTTGATCTAGTAGCATCTTCCAGAGCTCGCAGCTCATCGTCAAACCCAGTGAGCTTGGCGCGTTCGTCATCGAGTTCTGCTTGCGCATCATCGTGGGTCTGTTGGACCTCGAACTGCTTCTTTACAAGATCTTCGATCTCCTGCTGTTGCGACTTGATCGCCAGTTCTACCTCTTGGAGCTGTTCTTTTGCGGCAGCAAGATCACCCGAAACCTGTTCAGAGTCCAATTGTGCACTCTGGAGCTCCTTTTGGAGGGACTTAACGGTGCTCGAGTTCTTGGCTAATGTTGCCCGTAACTTGTCAAGGGACGCTTGTAGCTCGACAAGTTTGGAGTCTTTGTTGTTCTCAAAGTCCTTCATGTCCTTTTCTATCCTCTTGGCGTCTGCGCTGGCTTCGGCTTGCCGCTTCTTGGCCTCAGCGCTATCATTCTTGAGTTGTATGATGGTCTCCTTCATGTTCTCGACTTCCTGGATGATGGAAGAGGATGAGTTGCCGCTGATTTGCTCCTCTGCAAGTTTGATTTCGTGGGTCTTGAGGTCGAGCTCTTGCTTGATTTTACGAGCTTGGTCTAGTTTCGACTTCTCTCGCGAGATCTTCGACTGGAGTTCCCGTAGAGAACTTTCGGCTTCCCTTAGCTGACGGTTGATCTCATTCAACTTTTGCAGCGTAACAAGAACACCGCTCGAGTTTGGAGCGCTACCGCCAGATAGTGTACCCGACGGATCATACACATCACCATCTAGTGTAATACTTCTCATCCGAACAATCGGATCAAATGTGACTCTCTTAGCAGTCTCAACATCTTGGCAGACAAGAGTATTGCCAAAGACGTACTCCACAGCCGCAGAAACCGCGTCATCGTAATCAACGAGCGACAGAGCTAGGTGAGCTTTCCCCGGGGCGATCTTCTGCACGGTAGCTATTGTTTGAGCAGAAGCTTTGGAAAAAGAGATATTGTTCAATGGAATGATGGTGACTCTCTTCCGCAACCTTCCCCCTCGAAGAAGCTGGGTACTCGTGACCTTGCTGTCGACAACAACGTTATAAAGATGGCCACCAGCACATATCTCCAGGGCTGTTCCCGCTTTAACATGCTCCTTATCAAGGGTGAAAAGCTGGGCGACTAAGCCCTTGACCTTCGAACGGTCGAAATTTGGGGTTGGATCGGAATAGTTGAAGTCAATGTTGGCCACTTTGCGCTTTAGAGCGTCAGCCTCTTGTCGCAAGCCGCGAATTGATTGATGCAGTGACGACTCCTGCTTATACAACTCCTCCTCTTGCCCAGGTTCAAAGCCAAGCTTGCCGAGTTGGGCCGCGAGTTTTTGCGACTGTGCTTTAAGGCCCTCTAGATCTTTTAGGAGGCCGGCGTTTTGTTCCTTTGCCTTCTTCGCTCGAGGCTCTTCCTCCTTGATACGCTTTTCGAGATGGGTAATCTTGAGCTTGACTTGTTCTTGTTCGGTCGCGGCTGCGGCCACCCGATTCCGTGCGTCTTGCAGTTGACCTTGGTAACCACTTTCTTGTCCTTCCTTGGATGCGACACCAGTTTGCAATGTCTGAAGTAGTTCCTCTTTGGACTCTGCTTCTTGGTGCTGCTTCTGGTCCTCTTCCTTTGCAGAGTCGTATTTAGCCTTGATCTTCTCTAAGGCCTTCGTCTTTTCCTTCAGGGTCGCTTCTAACTCGGCTACATTCTTCTCGACTGCCGTCTTCCGTTCCTCCTCTTCAGCCTTGCTGGACTTCTTCAGGTCCATGACAGTGGCAAGCCGCACAAGTTCATTGGACTGCTTCTTGACTTGATCCTCCAATGCTTGGGCCTTTCCTCCCTTCCTGAGCTCTTTGTCTCGCTGTGCCCTGACTCTCTTCACGTCTTCCTCAAGGTGGGATATTTCGCTCTTGAGCCTAATTGCAGAATCTTCGAGATCCTTTTGTCTCTGTTTCTTTCTGTCGAGGTCCGTAGCGGACTGTTCCAACCGTTCTTGATACTTGATATAGTCGTGTGCGACAACCACTCTTGTTAACCGCTCGAGATCGTTCTGTGTCTGCTGAAAATCGAGGAATGCCCGCTTCTCCGTCCGCAATTTCTCAAGCTTAGGCTCGATCTCGTCGCGCAAGAGCTCAGTGATCTCTTGCAATTTCATCTCCTTCTTTGCCATGGTCTTCAGGGCCTTGTCTCTCCGGTCCTCGAACATCCTCGTGCCGGCCGCTTCTTCAATCATGGCCAGAATCTCGACCGCCTTCATATTTAAGACCTTGGTGATCCGACCTTGCATAATCAGGAAGTTGGGGTTATTGATGTTAAGCTGGACCGACTGGAAGAGATTCTGGACTGTCTGTTGTTGCGCTCGATGGCCATTGATCAGGTATTTGGAAGTTCCGCCGAGAACGATCTGTCTAGTAACGCTGATGGTGCCATACTCTTCGAAACCGATTGGCGACTTCGTCTTGTCCTTGTTATCAAAAACGATGGTGACGCTGGCCTTCGTGACGCCGGCCTGGCCACGCTTGTAAATCAGGTCCTGGAAGCAGCGGTTAGTATCAATCATGCCAACTTGGAGAATTCAGGCGTTCTAATCGTTCGTACCTGCAAGTTCTGTGCTCTGACTGTTGTCATGTTTGTGATGCCGAGAACAAAGCAAATGGCATCCAAGATGTTGGATTTGCCACTGCCGTTCAGGCCCGTAATCGAGTTGAAGCTCTCATCCCTATGCGACATCAGTTACCACAGTGCGCCCGAACGTATCGCCGTTGTTTACGTACCATCCTGAGATGACTGTCCGCACCGCATAGGATTTGAACCCCTAGAACAGATCAGCACCGTGGGGTTTTGGCGGTATTATCGATACATACGTCTATAATCACCTCGGTGACCCTCATGTTAGCGAGTGCGACCGTACTGCAGTCGCATGTGGTTGCTTGCTTATTGGTGATGGTCTCGAGATGTTCGTTGCTACGCGTGCCCTCCGAACCTGAAAGTCAACAAAACAAATTGAATCGCGGGTGCACCCTTATCGATAGCAATCATAGATACCACCAACCCACATAAACCCCGAATATGCACTACCGAGGTACTCGTAGGGGTGTATGCACTTAGACCAGGTAGTATGAATCTAACCGTGGTGCGGGCATATAAAAGACATGCTCTCCCCCACCACTTTCAATTTTTCTTCCTTTCCTCTCCAGCTCTCTTTGCCTTTTGGCTTAGATCAAGTGTAGTATCTGTTCTTTTCAGTTTAATCTCTGAAAGAGTCCTACTTGGACTCAATCGTGATTATTCTTATTTTTGTTCCTCGGGAGCGTATCCTCTGTGCTTGCGCATGATCGCTCTCACCGTGTCCCTGGTATTACACTGACTCCAGGCGACGCGAAATGGCTTTCGTTGCTATCTCCGGCTCGCCCGGGGTTGTGAGGAAGGCGGCCCTACCGCGCTGTAATCTCAGTACACTACTACCTAACACCACCTAAGGAACTTACAGGTACTCCGTAGGTAGATATAGATATTATTAGCTTGTTCTTTGACTGCCTTTTGTTACGATAGTTGAGTAAAATATACACCTACGTAAGCTTTTATCTTAGGTGCTTGATTTCGTCCCTTTTTTTTCTCCGTCTATCCATCCATCCATCCTGCCTTTCTATAAAACCACGATATGCCTTGCTTCTTCTAGCCCCTAACGGCCTAGATGAAGCTGTTAGTACCTGTAAGCAATACCGTCGGCTTAGCGCAGAGATAAAACAACAAGGGAGCGGCCCCATCGGAGCCGATCCAGTCCCATATTTTCCCAATCCCGCATCATTGGGAGATCACTTCCATGCTTCCACCGTCTTCTTTCCCATAGCCATAACCATAACCACCCACGCGGCACCACAACACGGTTCAACCACGAGACGCCATCGCGAGCCCAACCAGCCAATCCGCAATCCCTCCCCGACGACACCAGATATCTGTGTAGCCGTCACCTTACTCCCGGTGCCACTAGTCGATGCACAAGACGAGACCGTAATCCTCCACGGCCGGCCATGGCGGACGAACAGGTGTCCCTCACCTCCCTAATCGTGATCGTGGTTCTCGGCGGCCTGATCATCCGATACCTATTCTTCCCGAACGTAACTCCGACCCGTACGCCACGCGATGCGCAGTCGGCGGCGCGCGCCAGGGAGGCCGCCGTGGAGAGGATACAGCAGATGTTCCCTCAGGTCGAGCGGAGGACGATTCTGTGGGATCTACAGCGGACAGGGGGGAATATCATGGCGACGACGGAGAGGATCCTAGCAGGCCGACTAGAAACTGTGAGCCTTCATCCTTCGGTTTTTTTTCTTGGTTTTTTTTTTCTTTGGACATGACACCGAAGAGATGTGTTATCGTTATAGTTACCTCGACGTGGTGGCGTACTTGTATTGCTAACTCAATTCTTCTCTCTCCTCTCAGCCCCCGATTACTTTCCAAGTACCGCCGCCTCCGCCCTCGCCCGCCCCAACCTCGATAGCACAGACGCCAGCTCCCAAGGCGCCCGTAAAGCCGGCCGAGCCGGACCTGATCACAAGATACAACCTGCAGGACAAGATTGGCAGCAGCAAGGACGAGCCCGAGACGGCGACCAAGGGGAAGGCTTGGAGCTCGAACCGTGAGGAGCGGCAGGCATTGCTACAGCGGCGGCGGGACGAGATGATCCTGGCGGCCCGGAGGAAGATGGAGGCAAAGATCGCAGCTGGGAAGGGCACATGACGGGGTAGATAGTGTCAGGGTACGAAATTTGACAGCGGCGCAACAACATCGAATAGTTACTCGTCTCGGCGATACTACGTATATCTCGGGGTTTGACTGCCCAGTTAGTAGCAGTTTGGTTATACAACTGATATATGATATCCTAGGTACATTAGAAATTAAACAAGGCCTGAAACATGTCAGGTCAATTCCGAGGGTGAGACAGTTCAAACAGGCTCGAGGACAATTGGGGATTTCACGGCGCTTCCAGTAGTTAAACAATTCTTGATATTCTGATGCACTATCTCCTGCTCGAATGCAATACCTGATTCGTCCGATGCGCTGACCCTAGTATCCAATGGGTTATTCTCTATATATGTCCATATGCAAAGTCCGTGATTATCCCAATGTGCTTCCCGCTGTTGTCCTTGTTCTAACAGTGCGCTAAACCTAACCTTATGCCTACCCAATATATATATATATATATATAAAGAGGATGAACCCGTTATTCGTGTCCTGTTTTTTTGTGTTTTTGTTATTATCATTATTATCGCTATCTTCGCTTCTGCTCGATCGTGTAGAGCCCCTGGCCGATGCCGTCCTGGATCCCGCCAGTGATGTTCTCGACCATCCAGGCGGCGAAATCGGTCAGGGCCTTGCCGACCCTGCCGTCGCTCATGGCGCAGATCTTGCCGCTGAGTACCACGCTATGCCTCCCGACGGCGGTGGCGAAGACGAAGCCGCGCGAGACGAGGTGCTGCGAGATGCTGTACTGGCGCTCGTACTGCGCGCCCACGCGGATGACGACCACGGCGCACGACAGGAACACGTGCACAAGGACGACCATGCTGCTAACCAGGGCCGCGACGGCGCGGTGCAGGAGCGTCTTGCCCTGGGTCGACGGCCGCCAGCCGATACTACGCTGCTCGGGGCCCATCATGACCCCGCCGTCGGCGTCGAGGGCGGCCGTCGCGCACGAGTTCGGCAGGGCCCGGCGGATCACGTTGCTCTCGTGGTCGTCCAGGTCGTCTGGGAGCGCCTTCAGCATGTAGGCCACACCGTCGATATAGGATTTCCTCGCGAACCCGGGGTCTTCCTTCTCCCTCGAGGCCGAGTGGTGTAGGCATGATCCTGGGGGTTTTTTTATTGCCGTGAGCTACGCAATCGCTGGGGGGGGGGGGGGGGGGGGGGGGGCGGCGGGGGGGGGGGGGGTGGTGGGTGGGAAAAGAGGACAAGAAAATACATTAAA
>MU404060.1:327888-424910 GCA_022695795.1 Biscogniauxia marginata | reverse complement strand
GCCCCCCCCCCCCCCCCCCCCCGGCCCGCCCCCCCGGCGCGGGCGCGGGGGGTTGAATGGTTCAAGCTGTCTCGTACATACCTTGTGTGGCATACCTCCACTTGACGCCTGACATGAAAATAGGAGCGGCCCTTTCCTCGGGGGGCGGCACGGGGAGGATGGGGGTCTCGTCGTTTATCACGGCGGGGTCGGCCAGACCTGCCGGTGCCCGCGGCGGCAACTTCACCATGGCCCTGTCATCCCCTCTGGACACGGCGACTTCCTCCACATCGGGCTCAGGCCGGGGCGGCACCGGTCGGCGCCGCGAGGGCAGGATGGAGAGGCTGGATGGTCGACGAAGCGACTGCAGGGCCGGTAGCCGTGACTGGACCGACGTCGGGAGCATGTTGAACATAATGATAGACATATCTTGCTGCTCCATAGCGAGAGTGCTGGTTTCTCTCCTTTTCTCTTATTTCTAAGGATAACGTAATAAATGCCCGGGAAGGACAAGCATCCAGGTTGTCTCCTCCCCAGTTTCTTAGCCACCAAAAAGGTTCGTCCTGTCAGAATAGGCACATGTGCCTGGGGAATCTTGGCTAAAACTCAATGTGAATGGAAGATTCCTCTTGAGCGTGTACCTTGTGTGCGTCTATGTAAAATACTGCGTGTCTACGATGAGTAGAGAGAGGTAGGTTCGTTGTGCAAGTCAAGACTTGGTGGCTTCATCCCGCCCTACATTTTGCTAAGGCGGGTCGATATGGATGGGATAAGAAGCGCTTATGTAGGCCAGGCCAGGGTCGGTCCTCTTGTTGGACAGTTCGAAATTCGTTGAGGTCTCCGGTCTCCGGCAAGGAAGATACTAGGTGAGGGAAAAGGAAAGTCCCACGCATTCATGAAACAGTAGTTCCTGATAACGAATTTCACATGTTAAGCACGTATCATGGCCTATCTTAGGTATGTACATGTACATGATATAGGTTCCAAGCATCCACCGCAGTATTTTCTTCGCTGCGTAAGTACCTACATGTACATACTAAGGTTCAGTTAGCGCATAGACACATATGTATGTAGGTACATATCTAATGTATGTTTTAGATATCTAAAAATAAGGTACCTACCTAGTATGTGGCTTGAGTGATTACTTAAACCAGGCGAACATGTGCTGGAGAATTGACAACCTTCTCCGCTGCAGGTTTTATCTACAGCACACGCTAACTAATCTTAGGTAGCCCCGCCCTTTAGGAGAACATACAGCCGGTATCCATTTTAAACCCGCTTTTGGCTTTTAAGGGTTCCAATTGCATACATGTTCATAGGCGTGTGTAAGATGGTGGGCAGATTCATATGTAGCGAACCTGTGACTTGAAATAACTAGCACTGGAGGGGCAACGTGACCTTGAGAGCTGCACGACCACTGCATGCACGTGAGAACGATGCCGCCGGGCCTGATGTGAGTGGGAAAAACTAAGGTACTTAGGTACCTAAAGCTCAGGTAGTATGTAAATGAGCCTCACAAATCAGGAGTTCATCAGGAAACAGCGAAACCCTTCACGGCAGTCAAGGAATGTCGGTTTCTGCAGTCGTCACATGCGGTTGAGGGCATTGTACAATACAGTAAGTGCCTACCTGTAGCTCAACACCATCGACGTAACGTGCTTTAGACCATGTTCAGCTTCGAGTAGTCCCGGACCTCTACCTCAATATATCAGACGAAGTCATTTGCACCAGTTCAAAATGTATTTTCGCTTAAATTAGAGAGTTAGCAAACAGATGAAATATTCAACTAGCTGCCTGTAGGTAGGTAGAAGAAAAACTTGGAGGGGAGAAAGGCGGGTACAAGAAAAGAAAAATCGAATAAGCAAGCACGATTCATACCAAGTTCAATGCACCACACCCGCTAGTAGTAAGGTAATAGGTCCGGCGAGACACAGACGGGACCCATATAAAGTGGGATGAGAAGAAGAGCGGGGTTACGGAGGGGAAAATCCACCAGCCCGCTGCGACATTCGGGCTAAATGATTGGATAGTCGCATAGACCCTTAGACTAGTGTTATCCCGAGCTGTGATAAGCAATTTTTTCTCTCTCTTAAAACGAAAATTTCCCATTGCCAATTGCCAACCCGCGCTGCGCTGCTTGTCCCTACACCTGAAGATTGAAAATCTTTTTCAACCTTCCATCCTCACCAATCTTCGTGGACACCAATTCCCCTTCGTAGCCCCAATGTTCAAGGCATCTATACAGCGGCAGGCCCGGCTGGGCAGCGTTGCCCGCCGTCGGCTCTCGACGCTCCCCCTCCGGTCTTCGTCGCTGATCCCGTCTTCTCAGAGATGGTCGCAAGCTACCCACGTACGACAGCTCCCCCTCAGACAGATTGCCTTGCGTCTATACTCCTCTGAGTCTGCTGCCGTTCGAGAAGACCAGCCGGATGAGTATTCGGGCGCTTCGTCGGGACTCGTGACCCAGTTTAGAGATTTGACCAAGCTGGGAGTCAATGAGACTCTCGTGCGAGCCCTCACAGAGGGCATGAAATACGACACCATGACTGAAGTCCAATCCCTAACCATCAATCCCGCACTGAAGGGTGTTGACCTGTGAGTCCCTTCCTTCCTGCTGCCCTTAGCAATTCGTCAGCACACCACTAATCGTCGTAGGGTTGCGCAAGCCAAAACCGGCACGGGAAAGACCCTAGCTTTCCTCGTTCCTGTCTTCCAGCGCCTCTTGCAGGATACCCCGGATTTGGCCGATCCAAGACTGCGTCGCACTGCCGCCATTGACAACGTTCGTGCTATTATTCTCTCGCCGACACGTGAGCTGGCTGAACAGATCGGCGTTGAGGCGAGAAAGTTAGCACAGAACACAGGTATTGTCGTCCAAACGGCCGTCGGTGGAACGAGGAAGAAGGAGGCCTTGTTCCAAATGCAACGTCAAGGCTGCCATATTCTTGTAGCAACTCCCGGTAGACTTGAGGATATCCTTTCGGACGAGTTCGCCGGTGTTGCTGCGCCGAACCTACAAGCCTTTGTGCTGGATGAGGCCGATCGCATGCTCGACGTCGGATTTTCTGACGCTATCCGCAATCTTCTCGACCTTCTGCCTCGCGTCGAAGACGTCGATCGACAAACCTTACTCTTCTCTGCTACAATCCCTCGAAACGTCGTCTCTCTAGCCAAGAGCCTGGTGAAAACGAACAACTTCGAGTTCATCCAGACTATCAAGGCTGACGATACTCCTACCCATGAGAAGGTTCCCCAGTTTATTGTTCCTGTGCATGGCTATGAAAACTTTTTCCCGACCGTCATGGAAATCGCGAACAAGTCCCGAAACGACCCGAACGCTCCCCCGTTTAAAGCCATTGTTTTCTTTTCCAACACCGCCACTGTGGAGTTTGCTTATAGTGTCTTTCGGTCGACGTCATTAGCCAACCGAGATGGCCTCCCTCTCTTCGACATTCACTCAAAGCTCACCCAAGGTCAACGCACGAGGAGTGCTGATTTCTTCCGAAGGTCGAAGACTGGCATCCTCATCTCATCTGACGTCACAGCAAGAGGAATGGATTTCCCCAACGTGACGCATGTCATTCAGGTTGGCCTGCCGCCTGACCGAGATCAGTATATTCATCGAGTTGGTCGTACCGGTCGTGCTGGACATTCCGGAGAAGGGTGGCTGATTCTTGCCGAGGACGAGCTCGCAGAAGCTCGATACCGTCTTCCTGGATTGCCAATTAAACCTAATCAGACCATCGACAGTGCGAAACACATCGTAGGAGAGACTCCAGCATCGCCAGAAGTGGCCCGCTATTTTGAGGAGATATCGCAGGCATATGGCAAGGTACACCGAAGCCTCTTCAAAGGTGTATATAATGCCTTCTTAGGACAAAAGTTTGGCAAAAATTTGCGTATGACCGATGCTATTGCGCTAGTCAATGGGTGGGCCACGAAAGGTCTAGGCTGGGCCGAGCCACCTGCTTTAAATCCCAGATCGGCTGCTAACCGTGGGCTACAAGGAGCACCTGGCCTAAGAATCGGATATGATGATGAGCCAGATGAGCTGCCAATGGGCCGCGACCGCGGCTCTTCAATGGGACGCGGTGGTGGTGGTTTCAGGTCCGGAGGTGGCGGTGGCGGTTTCAGATCCGGTGGCGGCGGCGGCGGGTTCAGGTCCGGAGGCGGTGGCGGCGGGTTTGAAGGCCGATTCCGAAGCGACGGGGGCTCTGGAGACTCTAGGGGCTCTGGCAACTTTGGAGGGTCTAGAGGCTCTGGAAACTTCGGAGGATCTAGGGGTGGTTCTGGGGGCTACGGAGGCTCCAGGGGTGGTTCTGGGGGCTTCGGAGGCTCCAGGGGTGGCTCTAGGGGCTTCGGAGGATCTAGGGGTGGTTCTGGGGGCTACGGAGGCTCCAGGGGTGGCTCTGGGGGCTTCGGAGGATCTAGGGGTTCTGGGGGCCGGTCGTCATTCTAAGGTAAAGATTTTACCCGTTTGACGTACGGTATACTGTCGCCTTCTTATTCCTTATAAGGCCTTGATTATTCCACGCACCTTTTCTCCCAGGAGGCATGGTCATCGATAAAGGACTATGTATTCATGTATGTATATTGCTACGAAACTGCGACGACGAGCAAAAGCACGAGGATTATAGAGCAGGTAGCATGCTCCTATCCCCAGACCCCCTTTCCCCGCCCCTCTCTCCATCTACTGTTCTTTCCCCCCCTTCCGATGACTTTGTGGGCTTTTTTTGTTGGAGTCAGGCTGTCTTTGCTTGGTGGCACAAACGAAATGAGACATTGGCGTAAAAGGGGGAAAGGGAGGAAAGGGGCTGAGTTTCACGACTGAAACCAAGCCAATAGCAGAAATCTCTACTTTACTACAATGAAAGGCGTCTTCATCATGTACGATAGTGTAATGAGTGCCAACACGCATTGACGAATGACCGAACCCCCCCTCCCGACGGCCCCTACCCTGAATAGGATGCTATTAAGGTGCTTCTGCTTTTCAATGTGACTGTTATTTTACTGGGCTGTAGTGCATTCGATGTGGTTCATCATTCCTAATTACACATATCAGGATCGATCGGATCGGATCTGTCTATACCAATTTCCCCAGTGCCCTCTCGTCCTCCCCTTTTTATGTTAGTCTACAACGGGTGGCACGGGTATCTTAAGAATCTCGGGTCATGTACTCACGACTCAAGCCCCCTCCTGAACTGATATCTTAATATCATATGTAGGACATGGTAACCGAATGAAACCTGGATCATTTTATTACTAAACCTTAGGTGGATCGTCACCTGTGTGCCCTGAGCTATACTATCTAGAGATGTAGATCTACGTGATAAAAATATTTGTATAGGTAGGTATATGCACAGATGGAAAGGTCACACAATCATGTTTGGCTGACCGGATTATAATACGGCTCGTGGCGAGATGCGTGCGTGTGGAAAGTCTTGAGTGGCTCGTTTCCCTCGAACAATTTCATATATATATATTTGAGATTGCTGACGTATATTATCGAGGTGGAGCATCTATATGTCATATCTATTTATGTACGCATGGATGTATTAAACGTAGAGACATAGGATGGGAGGATACGAGAAACTGACTGATGATTGACATAAAGTGCCTTTTTTTTTTTTTCGCGATGGTAATTCTCTGTTTGTACAAGCTACATGGGCAGGTGGAATAAATTCCCTTTGAGAGACAGCTATTAAGGGAAGAGGTTTATATTAGGTAGATACTTAATAATGCGTGCCTAGGCTGGCAGTGCGGTTGGGAAAGGGGGAAGCGAAGGTTCGGTGGACAGCTTTGGAGTGCAGTTACTACCGACTTGAATTTAGGTGGTTGCGCAGATATGGTCATTTTAAGGATAATAATGAGGGAGGGTTGAAAGAAGCCCTCGACCCTTCTCATATACACATGTATTCTTCGCATTATCATGGGCTATAATCAAAGCGATGTTGTCATTGTCGGCCTGACAAGCACTACCCGGGAAAACTGTCTTGGGAAACTAGCTACTTTCCTCTTCCATTGTCCCACGCATGCCGTTCGTTCTCTGTTTCCTTCGAAGCCTCGAGCAGCGTAGTTGAAAGACGTTCCTCACGTGTGCTTCGATCGACTGTTTACTACTCCGAAACCTCGGGTTGAGAGGGGCTTGCAGGGGCCGCAGCAGAAGCAGAGGTGGAACCAATTTCTTGACCATCTCCTTCAGTGATTGCTCTATCGACGTTTCTATCGGTAGTTACGGCCTCGGTCTTGGTCCCATCAGGCTGGCTGTCACGGTAGTCATACCACTCTTTAGCTCTTTTGGAAATGTAATAATCCCAGACGCTCCAGACATCGGGAGCAGGGAGGCCCTTTTCTCCCTTTATCAGGACTCTAAAGATCCAGTCTAAGTGAATTCATAGGTTAGTCTCATCTAGACGAGCGAAACAACTTACATATCCCCCCACCCCCCAACAAGATCCAACTTACCCGTAACCAGTCGCTCGTCCTGAATATACTTGCTACACATCTTAAGAGGGCCGGAAATCTTCACATGGTGTTTGTCTCTGACATGGATGTAGAGTTAGTGGTATAGTCTGAACCTCTTGTGGTGGTCACAGCCCTCGAAACGACAGAACCGCTCGTACGGAAGGATGATGGCCTCGCCTCGCTAGGACTGAAGTTTAGAAATTGATCAAGCCATTACAAGCCATTATGATTGCAAGAAGAAAAAGAAAACAAAACATAAAAAATACTTACGTCGTTGAAGTTGTAGTGAGGCCAGTTAGCATTCTTGGGTCGTAAGAACATTTTGTAGTATCGTGGCGCCATTGCGTGCCGGAACTAGTAAACGATTTAATCTGACATTGTGAATCAGCAACTTATTCTTCTCTCTGGAATAAAACCCTCTTGACTACTGTGATGCTGCTTAACACATACATAGTCCAAGTAGGGTACGAGATAATAGGCCATGAAAATATTTTGGGAAGCTACCTACCGTAGATCGTGGGCGTTGGGGCTCTTGCCTTGGTGTAGAGGGTGCCAATGGGAAAGGCTAGTGAGAAAAATAATAGTGTGTTATCACTAACAAGTGTCGTCCTTGTTGCTTGGTAGAGTATTAGGTAGATGATGTACGTAGGAACACGTCCAGTCATCCAACTCATGAAGACAAAGGCAGAGGAATGGAAAGGACGAAGGTTCTGTGACATTGCTGTGTAGAATCATCTCTGAGGTGAATGGGCTTGGGAAGGTGGGTAGGATGATGATATTTGTAAACAAACAGCCTGCATGAGTGAATGGCGAGAGGAGAGGAGGCTAAACAGACTTTATGGTGTTACTATGGCGAGTGACAGTGGTTATGAGAAAGGGGTGGGTTCACGATAAATTCACAGGTTGTCCACTCAGCCGGGATGTCCATGGTAAGTACAACCTCGTTTCCCCCTCATTATGGCTGCCCAGGTGAAAACGGGATACCACAATGTATCAGTACTTTTCTGAAAGGAGATACATACTGAGATGGGCTGGCGATATTGTGATATATAATGAGCATGAATATAGGTATCTAGCGAAGGGGGGAGAACTGTTAAGAAGATGAGTTTACCACAGGCACCACCCAATGATGTAGCAACGTATGTATATTTATCAAGGTATCAAAAAATCTTCTAAGTGAGTGAATAGGACAAAAGCCAATACGACCAGAAAGCAATTATACACAGGATAAGTCCCTAGGAGGTATTGCAGGTGGTGACGATGATTAAAAATCTTCAAATCCCATAGCATCTCAAAACTACGCAATTTCAAACACGATACCCCTGAACAACCTCCTGTGCCGTTCCTACCTGAAGATTTTATAGTAAGAAATGTTGTAATCACAGGAGGCCATGTAATCATGTTGATCAGGAGAAACATAACAATATTTATATCCATTAAATCCATAGCCCCCAAGCTGTATACCATTTTCTTGTCATAGAGTGTAAACCTGAGTGTAAACTTGGGCCTATAAAGAAATCTAAGACTAATCTGCAGTTTTTCTCTATCTTCATCTTAACTGACTAAAGCTTGATGAAAGGTATTCTCTTTCACTGCAAATCCGAGGAATTGTAACCCTAGCCATACAATCCACCTGGTTAACATGTGATACCAAGTTTGCTGATTAAGAAATCATATTGTTCAATGTAATTTATTTAATACTAGTTGTCAAGTCCCAGCCCGTATCTCCAAACGCCTCCCAATGTTTCCAACGCAAAATGGCGGTGGGCCATGCCATGAGCGTGATTCCATTCCAGATACAATATTCGCCCTTTAAGCCCTTCTGGTCGTACCTTTTCCCTCAAGACATATCGTGTTGTAGCTGAGCACTCAGACCCTCCCCTGCAAAATCATATTAGCATCCCATAGGAGTAACCTCTCATCCCAGCCCACAGTTGCAACCCAACCACCAACGCCGAAGAGACACCAATCCACTCCGGTCACAAACTCGGTATGTCTATTCATCACGCCAAGTTGCACTCCTCGCATGATAGGAGAGCTCGACTCTGTTGCCATTGTCGAACCGTCTGTCCACAACCGCACCGTCATGTCGTAACTCCCGCTGATCAATACATCGGCGGCATGTGGACTCCAAGCAAGCCGTCTGATAGCGTACTCGTGGCCCATGATCAGAGAAGTCGGTCCGGCAGCAGGGTTTCTTATATCAAATGTTCGTATCACCCGATCCACCCCGCCTGTCGCAATTACTGTGTCTCTGTACTTGTTCCAGTCATGGGCGAGGATCTCGGCAGGCATGGCGGGTGGGGAAATACCTGGTGGCAGAGGGACTGGGGGTGGCTGGTGCACTGGGATCTTGACGGTGAGATGATATTGGGCACTGACGGGCGTTCGCAGGTCGAATACGCGAAGATGCGAATCGGTCGATACGGCCGAGATGATATTAGGATTCGAGGGGCAATAATTTGTGCTGTAGGTACAATTCCCTACAGGGAGTGTCTGTAACGACTCTTTCCTGGCTGGTGACCACTATGAATATCTTTTTATTAGTATATGACAGATTTCCATGTGCAATGTTCGGCACGAGGTACATACGATCTTCACAGTTCCATCCCATGAACTAGAAGCAAAGGTGTCTTTCGTGATGGGACTCCAGGCGACTGAAAATGCTTCCCGTTTGTGCTCATGGAAGTTCATGACTGGGAAGTCGTTGACATTGACGTCGTAGAGCTTGATGGAGCCGTCTCCGCACGCGACCAGCAGCTGGCTCTCGTTGATTTCGGACCAAGCAAGATCGTATTGAGCATCGTTGGTATCAAACCTAGAAGGATATATGGAGTTAGTTCCTGGGCGCATGTAGCAATTGCAATTGCAATTGGCTTACGTCTTTTCGACCTGTACGCCTTGCGGTCCCAGGCCCAAGCAGAACAATCGGCCATTGCCCACGATGCCATAGTTTGCGGCAGACGCGACAGCTATGCGCGAGTCGTAGTATGGCGAATACTTAACGGCATACGGATTGAAGCCCGGAGTACGAAACTCGAGCATAGAAGCCATGGTCCCGGAATAATGGCAGGTGGCATCAACTAACGGTCCGAGGGACCGCAATATAGAAGAATCATTGTGTAGAAAAGCCGAATTGCGATGACGATGCAGCTTGACACAAGTAGAGCCTCGGCTTTTAAAGAGGGTGGGTAACCGTCTTAGGTAATCTGCATACAAAATATGTACCATCCAGGTATCGCACTATACTACAGTAGGGTTAGCTTGCCGCCAGGGTGCTCCCTGCAACTTCGGAAACTTCCTCTGTAATGTTTCACTAACAACCTCTACTACTCAGCTAAGGTTAGATCAATTACATACCATAGGTCGCAAGAGACTAAATAGTAAGAAGTCGGGTGGGAGCATTTTGGAGCCTGATTAATTCTTCAAAACTCCGGTATGTACTTAATCAAGTTAACCCCAAACTGATTAAGTCGCGACAAAACATCAGACATCAAGTTCACTATGGACACTTTCCTGAGGAGGGGGACCAAGCGCGGATCGACCTCCACACGGGAACCGGCACCTGAGGATGAGGACGAGTCTACAGATGTGAAGTTAGCCATGCTCGCTTCTCTATTTCCCAATTTTGGCCAGGAACCACTAATCGAAGCTCTTCTCACACACGATGGGTCTGTCGAGGCAGCCTCTGCATCTTTAGTCAATGACGAACCGGAACCCGCAAGGAAACGGCGGGCCGGCGCCGTGGTAGGATATCAAGCATCCCTCAGGTCCTTTGCACCTAGGTCTTCAACCGATGATAGGTCAACATCGCCCAAGAAAGCAAAGCTGCTTTCTAAGAAGGGGACAACGTTACGCCTCTACGACCCAGAGGATATAGCCGAGCACACTCCCTGCAGCATCATTCATAATTTCCTCCCGCAGGACGAGGCTGATGATCTGTTGCGCGAGATGTTGGACGAGGCAAAGTCGTTTGAAAAGATCACTTTCAAGCTATTTGACAATATCGTCCAGAGCCATCACACCTCAAGTTTCTACGTGGCAACCGAAGCAGAGATCAACACCCAAAAGCATGATTACTTTTACAACGGCGTTCGTTTGAAGGTTAGTACCATGTGAACGTGTAGAGACGGCTAAGATGTGATTTCCCCCCTCCCCCCAAATTCCTCCCCTTGAGACACCTGAAAGATGTTAAGGAACTACCTCTTATCTCGAAACCCGATGCTTATTCATCTCAGGATGTTCGGCAAATTACGCCTCAGCTTTTACGCGTAAGGCCAAGAGTTCAGGACGCAGTAAATAAAGAGATCCAGTATCGCATCGCAACTCGATATCCCGGGGGGAAGAAGCTGAAATATCAGTCTCCGGATCCATGGTCCCCAAATGCTGCTTTTGTTAACTGTTATAACGGGCCCCAAGAAAATGTCGGCTACCATAGTGATCATTTAACTTATCTTGGCCCTCGTGCGATAATTGGGTCGTTGTCCCTCGGCGTAGCGCGAGAATTCCGAGTCCGACGTATAGTGCCCAAAGATACCGACAACAACCCTGCAGATGATCCCGATGCAGAGGGTCAAATCTCCATCCACCTCCCGCACAACTCGCTCCTGGTAATGCATGCCGAGATGCAGGAGGAATGGAAGCATAGTATCGCTCCAACTCAAGCAATCGACCCTCATCCAATCGCAGGCAACATACGCATCAATGTCACATACCGTGACTACAAACCAATCTTCAACCCCAAGTACACGCTAAGGTGCAAGTGTAGCCTGCCGGCGATTCTGAGGACAGTCCAAAGGAAAAAAGAGAACCGCGGCAGATACTTTTGGATGTGCCACGGCGGCAATGCTCCTGGGAGGGAGCACTGCTCGTACTTTGAGTGGGCCGAGTTTGACGATGATGGAAACCCAAGCTGGGATAAGGCTCGGTACAAGAAAGGCAACATACTCCTTGAATGCGCCCAGAAAGAAGCAGAGACGTAATAAGCCAGCGACACTCGAAACAATTTTGGCCTACCTGGTCAGACGACATGTGAGCTCGAGGAGGGTCAAGAATAATCTTGAGAAATTCACATTTTCGCATACTTGGTTCACAAAACTTGGTGTCCGCGGAGATATTGGAGATTTGTTGCATATTTTACATGTGCAAATCCTAATTTTTCTGGCAGACAACTAAATTTGAATAGCCAAGATGACCTTCGCCATGCTTCACGTCCGCATCCTATGGATTGACATAGGTTGGCTTGATACTATTGTATCCGTCGGCCCTTCCTATATTCAGACTATAGACATCGAAGTCGTCTAAAACCCTCAGATTGAGCGGCTTCAAGTGACTTCCGCCTAGAGTCCACTTCTTGGCCTCTTCCGACATGCTCGCCAGCTGCTCATCGCTGATGGGCTGTACCGCGTTGTATACTAGAATACCGCAGTGCTTACAGAAATACTTGCCCCAGGCCTAATGATACATGCCGCATAGTCGAATTAGCAGTTATTCTATACGCGGGGCTGTTCTCGAAGAATTGTTTTGGGACCAAGCGAGGGAAAGAATAGGATACTGACCTTCGTCCCGAAGACATAGGGCACGAGGTTCTCCTCGCCCTGTATTGCGATCTGGTCTTTATGCGGGTAGGCCCATATGCCGGCGTGCTATTGTCACTCGTCAGTTTTCATGTGCCCAAGTCCGGCGGACCTCGTCTAGACGGCCAAAAGACAAAAACCCACTCTAGAGCAATGGCTGCAGTTGCATTCGGTAATAGATCCCTCGTATGTCTTGTCGAGCGGCTTGGATTTCAGGGCTACCCGGACGGCGCCGCAGTGGCAACTTCCCGTGTATAGCTTGCCCCCCTCGACGTCGGCCGTGGGCTCGGGACCTGTATACTTGGCGGGTTCGTAGGCCGGAGGAAGAGAGGAAGCGTCCGGGCCGCTAGGCGAGGGGATATGCAGATTAGTCTCTTTAAATGAGAGAGAGAGAATACAAAAAGGGAGAGACATCAACTTTAGAGGCAAATGGTTACTAACGTTGTGATATCTAATGTCCATACATCTACGCCTTGCCCGTATTGGAAAGTTCGTATCTTAGAGGACGCGATAAGCAGTCTCTTCCTCTTGGTATACTTGCGGGCATACGTACATTGACTCCTCGCACCTCCGGCCCAGATGGGCCGAATCTCCCGGTGAGCAGGAACGAGACTCCACAATGGGGACAAATCTAGATTAGAGGAAAATTTCCCCAATACCGATTAGTATATCATATATATATATCAAAACATAGTTTCCTGACCGGCCAACCAACCAACTAATCAAACCTGCTTACCTTATACGGGGAATTCTTGTTGCCGAACGTGTAGCCGGCCAGCGCGGCCGGGTCCCCCTTGACGAACCGCAGGTTCGCGTCGAAGTCGTCGACGTACTTCCACAGCGCCCCGCTCTTGGAGCAGATGCTGCAGCGGCAGCGGCCCACGCTCGTGATCTCGGGGATCGTGACCTCGTACACGTAGGCGCCGCAGTGGCAGTTGCCGCGGTACGTCTTGAGGGGCGGTGCTGGCGCCGGCGCTTGCTGCTCCGACATGACGTTTTTGTGCGGGTTGGGTTTGTGTGCTTGGCAATACGAACTAGGTAGGTACGTAATGGTATCGAGAAGAAGAAGAAGAAAATCTGGATGGGGAAGAATAGGGTTTTATAAGTAGGGGGGTGAAGATGTGTGTATATATATATATATATATATATATGGGGGTTTTGTGTGTCTGTGTGTATCTTGATGGTAGCGAATCGGGAAGCAATATATCTAACCCAGGTAGGTTAGGGATATATAAGTCCTCCTTTTATGTACCCTACCTAGGCATTGTGAATGATAGATGAGACGTCTGATAATGTGCCCGAACACTTTCCGAGTCGAGATCAACAAGCTCCTCGGGGATTTCTTGTCCCCTTCGCCCCGAACGCCGTCCGCCCGCATATGTGACCGCTTTCTTACATACATGATCTGGGGGGTACCCGTACCTGCTTCCGCCTCGCGGCGTTTATCCTCCCGGGAAAGCCGAATAGCTTTGCTTGCACTTTTTTTGTGGACACTACCTAGCTTCTTTTTTTCTTTTTCTTTTTCAGCTCAGAATAGTCTACCTATTACATAACTTGGGCAAGTTATCAGGTTATCACGTAGGTAGATAGGCAATATACATAGAATACTTTGACTCTTTCTGACGCGGGCAAAGAGTGAGGGAAGGCGAGCTGCGTTCAGTTGCTCAGACATTGACCTCTGGATCCGTGTTGGTACATGGAGCGGGACTTATCCCCGCCAAACAGAGTTATCTTAGATACCACGTAGGAGGTAGATTGCACACCTTGCCCATCTAATCTGGATTGTAAATGTCCGGGTATGAGATACCTGGTATGTACACCATATCTTTCTTCCCCGCTCCCCTCACAGTCCACCTCGGATCCATTACGATTCATGCAGCGGCTTGCGGGGCACGGATCGCGATGGTTGGCTCAGCTTGCGTTTCTCATGTCGCGCTATCAGGTGACTCACCGGCAACCATGCTTAATGCATATATTGATTGTGAAACCGCGTCTGAATAGCATACATAATTCTAACGAGGGGGGTTGAGGGAGTTGAGGTTTTTGTTGATTTCTTTAGGTATCGTAAGGTTATAAGTATATACAGTATAGTAAGAAGTTACCTATATTTCCTTGGATGGTTATTTCTTTGGGTACTAGTATATTTGTTCAATAGTTTAGGTACGTAAAGTAACTAGTTAAACTCAACATTAACACCTCTAAGTATAAGAGCCCCACAGGACTGTCTACGTGGTTTTAAAGATAAAGCTACCCCAGTTAAAGCTGTAAATGGTATAGTAGTACGTGCCAGTTCAATTATACTTCAGTTATAGTCGATAATAAGTATATGCGTAAACTACTTATATGAGCAATAAGTTAACCTGGAAAACCTATTAATGCCCATGATATATTTTCATTTATAAGTTAGATTGCAGGATGGAATTCATTATAACTGGAGACCCGGAATCTTCAATTGTTCACTCATAAATCAACCAAGTTGGGCTCCGTTTCGTTGTCGGACGCTATCGCACGCACGCAATGCATGCACAGAAGAGTATGTACCTAGGTAGGTATGTAGGTGTGTACTGTAAGTAACCCATGCAAGGTCGGTTGGAAAAGCGGGTTTCAATCAAGGAAACAAAACCTCCCTAGGCCTCCGGCTTCAATCCTAGAGGAGCACCAGGAACCAAATACCTACAATTGTCGAGATCTATTGATCTGACACATCAACCTTTGCCCACCGCCAACCTGCGTTACATTGTTCGCTGCGAGTTGTTGTTGTTCGCTCCCTTGTTGAGTTACTGCTACATATTGATCAGGCGGTGGACAGAGAACCAGGTTGAATAGACTATGTACCTACATCAATACATAGAATTAATTCTATGTATTTGATTGTTCGTGTTGAACATGAAGGAGGTTGGAGGGGAAAAAGATGGCCGGGCCAACATGAAGCTAGCGTGATAGAGGAACTAGGTAACCTTAGGTAACCTGCTTAGTTGGTGACCCCAAACTGCCCTAGTCTCTCCAGCCTCCCGAATGGCCAACTTAGAGTGATATTTGAACTTAAGCATAACCACCACTACTTTTCCTTTGCTCTTCCTTGGCCACGATGCCTCGTCGCATCTTCCATCCTATCCCACCTCTGCCGGGGGTAATGATCATGCTTTCTTGCTTTCGCCCGGTCGTTCATCGCATCCCGTCGAATTATTGAGATCAAATCATTGCGACATACAGAGGCTCCTCATTAGGGAACATTCGCCTTTTGCACATGCACGCGCGGAGGAGAAGTGCGAAAATACGCCCGACTTACTCCCGCTGCGTAAACCCAACAACAATCGGTCAACGACTCTGCCACGACAACAAGGCCACCTCACACCGCAATCCGGAATTAACACAGGATACTATTACTATTTTATTATTTTATTTGTAGCATATTTCCCCCCTTGCTTTCCCAGAACCACCCATCTTTACGACTAAACCGTCCCGACCGAATGAGTCCCAAGTAGAGACCAAAAGAGCATACTCTCTAGCCAACCTTGAGCATCGAAGCCCATCCATCCATTCTCTTGCGATGCCGCCTCTCTTACCGCCGCGCGACGCTGCACGCGCCGCCCTACACGCTCGATCGATCTACTCGACCACCACCGCCGCCCTCGCCTCGCGCATCCTCCCCCGCCTGGCGACGGACGTCGACACGGTGCCCGAGGGCTACGGCGGCGGGACCACGAACCCGTCCCCCGGGGCGGTGGCCGGCATCGTGCTGGGCTCGGTCGCCGCCTTCCTGCTCCTGCTGTGGGTGATATACTGGTGCGTGAACCTGGGGCCGGGCGTGTTCGCGGTCGGCACCGCGACCGCGACCGACGCCACGACGACGGTGGTGACGGAGGACTCGCGCGGCGGCGGCGGCGCCCGCGCCCGCGTCCTCGGCTCGCTGAGCGGCGTCGGCTCGGCGTCGGTGGTGTCGCGGCACTCGCGCCCGCGCGTGCACCGCCACAAGCACCGGCACAGCAAGCAGCACAAGCGCCACTCGCACTCGTCGCAGTCGTCGGACCCCAACCACCACCAGCACCACCACCACCGGCGGGAGACGGTCGAGATCCGCCGCGAGCGCGAGCGCGTCGTGCCCGTGCCCGTGCCCGTCCGCGTCCCGCTCGCCCCCGAGCCCGACCAGATCATCGTCGAGGAGCACCCGTCTAGATCCCGGTCCAGGCCCCGGTCCCGATCGCTGAGCAGCCTGAGCCGGAGCCGGAGCCGCAGCCGCAGCTTCAGCCGTCCGCCCCGCCCACCGCCCATCCGCGTGCCCCCGCCGCATCAGCAGCAGCGCCGCCGGCCCCAGAGCGACTCGGACTCGTCCGAGGAGGACGAGGTCGTGGTCATCGAGGAGCACAGCCCCCCGCCCCGACGCCGCGACCTGAGCCGCGACCTGAGCCGCGACCTGAGCCGCGGCCCGAGCCGGCGGAGCAGCGACCGCAGGAGCGGCGGCAGCACGTACCGGTACTCGGGCGGCGAGGGGGCCGCGCGGGACGTGAATCGTAGGAGGAGCGGCCCGCGGAGGTGAAAGGGGAGACAAACGGAAGAATAAATACATAAAATAAAGAAAAATGAGATTGACTGTCGGACTGGGACGTATTTACTGTCTATTTGACGGACAGACTAACTGATGAGGGGGGGCCCGCGGGTTCCAGATTCCATGAGACTCATATGAAGGATGAGATGAATGAATGATCGGCACGCGTACGGTATGGTACTATGGTACGATGTGGATCCGACTTATGGAGATCCCGTCACACACAAGCGTGGGCCTTGGAATAATGCGGCTCTCCATACGGGATATGCGAATAGGACGTACGGAGCTCCCTATTCTTGGTACACGATGGGGACATGTATTTCTTGAGAGGGAGAGTCCCCTCTTTTTTTACGTGTGATATAGCCTGCCAAGACATGTTAGGTTAGAATATTTATCTATGGCTGGCTATCTATTAGTTTTGTATGATAATATGGATCACCAATGACACTTTCTTCCTGTGAGACGGAGGTTTATATGTCCAATATAAGATTTATACCTAGGTACTTTACTCGACATTATTGGTAAAGGTCTAAAGTGGAGCCTCAAGATAGAAGGCGTAGTATACTCTGTTTCTTGCTCATCAGATGGCGCTAAGCGCAGTTGCAATGTACCTTCAGTTCTTTCTGGTAGTTTTAATCCGTTTGATAGATGTAAGGAGCGATTCAAGTCGCGCCCCGTTTCACATGCCAGTGGGACTTTCCCTTTCTTGTGAAGCTGAACAAATCACAATTGATCCATGACATCATCATGAGCCCGACGTTGATCCAATTCGTCCAAGTCAACTTCTCTCTTCAACACCAAACCCTCGACTGCTTCCCAAACCTTTACAAAATCTCAATTCTGCTGAAATCCCAAACCAACGCCCAACTACCTACCTCATATTAATATTGTGGCGCTTCTGGGGGAAATCGACAAAGGCTTGTCGAAAACCACTTTCGTACATAAACTCATCTCCAATTTCTCTCAAGAATCAGCATGGATCGTCCGGACGCAAGGATCCCGGGCGTCATCACGGCCTTGACCCAGGGCACTCGAGAAGACCAGGAGAAGGCGTTGAACGACTACTTCCTGCCCAACGCATACTTCACCCACCCCTTCTGCCGAGTCCCATCTTTCGACAACCTCCAGGTCCCCTTCACATCGTGGACCCTCAACTCGCGCTGGCTGCTACAACTGATCTACCAGTGGTACCGTATCCTGAGCCCCGAGATTCAGCTCGCCATCGACTCAGCCAGTAAGTCTACGTCTCGGGTCAGCTGACCTGTCTCCCCCTAACCCAAGCACTCCCATATAACCCTAATACTATTCGATATCTAATTGAGCGCGGGCTGATATAATGAGCCTAAGGTTTCGATAAGAACAGCAATCTACTCTACGTCACTATCCGCCAGGTTTTCACGCTGTGGTTCGTGCCTTTCTCCCTTTGGAAGGCCGACGTGAAGCTCGTGACAGTCCTCGAACTAGTGCATCTGCCCGTCGACGGGAACAGCCAGCCTATCGACCCCTCGCAGCGACAGCCTGGCCAAGATGATGACTTTGCACTCGAGCGGTCTAGGCGATACTTCATCAAGGGCCAGGAGGACCACTATCAGATCGACCAGTTCCTAAAGTTTGTGGCGCCGTGGGGTGCGTCGCTGATCTGGGTCGCATGGCAACTGCTAGCGACTCTCGCATGCGCCGCTTGCGTAGCACTCTCCCAGCCTTTCATCGCACTTAAGGAACGCTTGCTCGCCATGGATGGAGGCAGGGCTCTCAAGAGGCACTAGGATGTACTTCTGGCAGCTCCAGGCCTAGGCACACTAGGTGATATGTGGTGGTTGCAAGACAATCATGTGACGGAAGACATTGTCGCGCGTGTATACGCGGTGATTACTCGGCTCGTTACTACCTACTACACCTCTATCATAGGCCCGCCTCCCTTGATCGATCCCGAACAGATACGGATTTCGCTGAATTACCTGCAGGAACTCCTTTCCCTAATGGAAGAGCGGATTAATGCGTGGATTGATGGCCCTAATGGAAGCTCTACAGATGCTTCTTCCATGGGACAGAGCTCGGACGAGATTGAGGAATCGAATTCTTCATCGTCTAATACACCGACGGAATAATAGGAAATAATCACTGGGCGGTAGCACGGCTTCATTACTGCTGTAACAAGAGCAGCTACGTTATTCCTTGCGGGAGTTCCATTGCTCTCGAGGGAAGGCCGGTTTCGATGACAGCTGTTAGGCGTGGTTAAAGCATCATGGTGGGCTAACATGAGGAGACATGATCTGCCTATGTATTACTATTACGCCCTTTTCCCTTCCTTTTTCTTTTATTCCTCTGTATGTTAACCAGATTCTCATGATTCATTTTAAAACGGAAAAGTATAGAGATACCCAGGAGCATATCCATATATCACGGAATAACCAGAAGTAGAATGATCTGCACATGAGTCAATATACCAGATATAGCCTAATAAAAGTGCGATGTCTTATTGACTCAGAAAACACATTACTTTATTCGTATTGTGTTATCCTCGCAATGTAGAGCGATAACTGGCAAGGCGATTTTAAGTACAAGCGAGACGGAACCTAGACAGCTCTTTACTAGGAGAATGGAACAGAAAGCCTCTACGCTGTTACAAGGTGTTTCATTGCCTTGCGCTTTCTTGTCTCTTAGATGGAACCCAAGTTCCTGTACCATATATGACCCCCTTCCTCCCCCTGCCTTTCCTTTGCGATGCTGTCGGTTTTAGAGTACGAATAAGAAGAACCTTGGAAAAACTCCCAGACAGAGCCAGTATATTCAAAATACATTAAGTAGGTACACAGAAAATTCTCAAGTCTTATTAGAGTAGCAACACCACCACCCCCGGATTAGATTTAACGGAAATAAGTAATAGAAAAAACCCCTTTGGAGGAGCATAAATCCAACATAGTAGACAGAGCAGTCCAATGCGAAAAAAAAAACAAGACCCTCTACCTACCGGGTTGACTTCACGTCTTTTTTTTTTTCTTTTTTCTTTTCTCCACGACACTACATGTAAGTCAAGTCAAAAAAAAAGGAGTCTTGATGCCAAAGAATAATCCATATGAATGAATCGTCATCGTTGTCGTCGTCATCATCATCATCGACATTATCACCGTCTTATCTTCATCGATAATACCACAGAAGAAGATGAACAAGAAATGAACAGACAAGATATGGGGGGGGGGGGCATGCTAACCAGCCAACGTCTTTTCTTTCCTCTCTCTTTCTCTCTCTCTCTCTCTCCCCTCCCCTTTTCCTGTCATTCAACTTCCCGCGACTTATACTTTCCGACCAGAATAAAATGAAAATGCTACTACATCCCTACCTCCCTCCCCCCCCAAATTAGAAATTTCCTCTTTCGTTCTCTCTTTTTTTTTTTTTTTTTTTTTTTCGTCTTTCTTATATCCAAGCTTATGCAATCAACCTCTCCCTTCCTTTTCCCCCCAAATGCGAAATGCCATATTATTTATCACGGTGGTGAGATAGACCAGAGGGAAAGCCACCAAAGGGTGAGCTGAGAAGGGGGGGAGATAATGATGCTCAGAAGGGAGAAACAAAAGAAAGGCCTCCCCCCCAAATCTATATGAGATACACCGCGAAACAAAATCAGAGCCCAGATAAATTGATAGACAGACCAGGAGGAGGAGGAGGAGGAGGGGGGATAAGTGGGTAGAAGAACATTGCAGCCCACGACCCGCAAAAGCCTCTTTCACTTTCACTACGGTAGGTATAGAGGTATAGGTATAGGTTTAGGTAGATATGGTAGGTAGGTATTAAGGCAGGTGAAATTTTTGCCTTTTCTTGAATCGTATCATTTCATCAGCCTTTAGAAATAAAAGGAAAAGTTCGCTTCCCGCTTCACTTGGTTCATCCTCTCTCTCTCTCTCTCTCCGTCTCTCTCCGTAACCCGCCTTGATGTGAGGGGAGAAGAAAAACCGCAACTATACACACCATATTGTGATGCGTGTGCTGCACGCAATTTCCCCTCCGGCGTTGTTGTCCGAAAGTATCCAGCTAGTACATAGTCCCCATATGATATACATATGTGTATATATCATATTGCCCATGTTATTCTCTTTTTTTTCTTCTCCTTTTCGTTCGACACATCTAAAGAGAATTCCGGTAAAAGAAATAAAGTGATATGAGACACCCTAAAGACCGAGGCCGATAAAGAAAAAAGAAAATAATGTCGATGAGATTTTATCACTTCCAATATCGCCGTCCAAGTTTCCCTTATCCTCTTAGCCGCCCATGAGGCCACCGCCGCCACCGCCGCCACCTTGCTGGCCTCCAAAGAAGAACCCGTCGAACAGATCCATCTGCTGTCCGTCGCTGAAGTCGTGATGCATGCCCTCCCAGCCGAGGCCGAAACCCATATCCATCTGCATATCCGGGTTGTTTATGCCATCTGAGGTAGGTTGATCCTGCAGGCCCTGGAGGAAGTCCATCCCCTGTAAATCGGAGTAATTAATGCTGCCCGGTGCAAATCCGGTTTGCGAAGACCTAAGCATATTGAAATTCGTGTTCGGCGTTGTCTGAGAGTACGGTGCTTGGTTCGTAGTAGATTGCGGAGTCAAGCTCGCCACCGATATTGGCGAATTGACTTGTGCGCCAGGAGATGGTAATAGGACTGGATCAATCGCCGAGTTGTCGGGTAGGGATGCAGCATCAGATAAGCTGCCTGCACTAAGATTCGATGGTGGCATAGTCCTCAGCATCGAGTATCCATCCTGTTCGGTTTTAAGATTGGGAACAGTGTGACGGTATGGAGTGGTTTGCTGAGTTGATTGTATGGGTGTCATCTGCGCGGAGGTATTATGTGAACCATAAGCGTCAGGGCCTAGCATCTCATATGGTGTAGTCGTCGTTGATCGATGGCCATTGTTATCGGACGACGCCCGGTGATGAGGCCTCTGTCTATTTGCCGTGGCCTCTCTGGCTGTAAGATAGTCGATTCTGTCACTGCTACCCTTTGATTCACGCTTAGTTCGGTTAGGCACTTGCCCAAACCCTCCCGTGGAGTTGGCCATTTTGATAGTTGCCTTTGCTGTTCGGTCGAAAGCGTCACGACAAGCTTCAGCAGGCGGGCACTTTTCTATAAGATCAGAGAAAACCGATGTAGCTGCCAAGATGGTAAAGTCCACCTCATCCATTGTCTGCCCAAGTTAGCGGCCGAATTTGGTGTTTCGGCATTCGTACTTACAAGTCGACTTCTGACAACGCGTGAGTGCCATATCGCATAGAGATACGATATACCTGCCATAAACAGGTGATGTGTAGCAAGATATGTGTAGTTGACGAGCCCCACCAGGTGCAGTTGTCTGTAGAGACGCAAGATCTTCTGACCTGCTTCAGCAACCTTGAGGTATACTCTTTCCTCATCCTCTTGTAGCTCGGCTGCGAAGACGGATGGACTGTTGACCTCTTTGGACGTATGATATTCGCCCTCGAACATGGCTGGGACACTCAGACTCTGTCGGTAGAGCATTATGATCGTCTGCCAATAGTTTAGCTCCAGAAATTCGGGTGAAAAGGCAACGCCGGAATCCAGTTTCGTCGGCGCTGAATTTTTCCAATCATATAATCGTTGGTCGATGTTTCTCCTCCAGCTCCTAAAAGAGTCGAACTTTTGCAGGAAAGGCGAAGGCAGATGGGTATGCATATACTCATTTTGCATATTCTGGCCGTTGTACCTCGCTATCTGTGCTTGTTGATATTGCAAGACTTGCAGGATCTCCGACTGTAGCAAGCGGAGTCGCCAATAATGCTTTGCAACGACCTTGTACGTGGGTCCACCTTCAGGTGCCGGCCTAGAAAACCCGGCGTGGGTAATGTAGCGATCGTCCAGCATCGAAGGGAACTCTGTAGTGATCACTTGATCAGATACGCCAAACGGTCGGCCGACACAAACACTAACAAGCCTATCCAGAGAATATGTGCACCACCAAAGTCGCCTCCGTAGATCGCGAACATATTCCCGTCGGCCTCTCTCGCGTGCATGAGCCTCGCGCGATTTGTCGCCGTTTGGATCTGCCTTGGTTATGTTCATCGGGTCGCCAAGGTCAAACTCGATGTCTTTTCCATCCTCATAGTGGAGACCCAGATCGACGGCCAGTCTCATGGCCACGCCAACGATGTACCTAGACGTAGTTATTACCTCAGAACTCGCAAGAAAGCATCCTTCATCTTTTGTAACATACCATAGGCCGGGGGGGACTGGGCGGAGCAGAGCGAAATTTGCTAGAAGCAACACGGCTTGGAGTTCTTCTAGGCCGCCACCGCTGTTACTTAGGCAGGCCTCGAGATGGATGATGGCGCTTGCGTGATACTCTTCGGGTTGGGCCTGCTTCTTTATTTCGCCGGAGGTCTTCGAGGCGGCGGTTTGGGCGTCCATAATAATGCCGCCACCAATGGCAAACACCATGTTTAAGACGTATAGCTCCTTTGGACCCCGTATCCGCCCCTCGTCGGCATACGCGAGCTCGAACATCTGCATGAAGTCACCGCGATGAAGAACGGGTATCTGGGGGTTTGCGTGCTCGAAGTACAATCTCACCAGCTTCTCAGCCAAGTTCTTGTCTGGAAACTCGGCCGGGCTGATGGTCGGTCGTGTGTGGAGGCCGAAGAAGGAATCACGCATCGAAGTACCTGATGCGGCGGCGCCATTCTCGGCACCGGGCTTGTACGGCCGTATCCCTGCCTTGTCGGAATTCGACCTGTGATCTCCGACGGAGGACTGGACGGCGGCAAAGACGACGCGCGCGAATGATACGCCGTTGGTGGAGCCTAGATATCTCTGTCCAGAATGAGCACTATGCTTCACCACTTTAGCCGGCCTGGCCATCCCTTCTCCATTGCTATACGGCTTCGAAGCTCCGGCCGGCTCAGCATTCTCGGGCAGCGTCGCATGCCCAACATCCGCCGTCGACCTACCAATAGCATTGTCAGACACAGGTCGCGAACAGTATTCTAGGTTCTCGGCGGGTGGGAATTGTATGTTGTTGGCACGAAGCAGAGCCTCTAGCTGATCTACGCGGGTTTCGAGATAGAAGACATAGCTATAGCGACGGTTAGTTGTGCTACAAGTACCTTGGTGACAAATCTGCGGGTCTGGTGGTGATCTGACCTGCGCGGGATTTCTCTCTTGGTGATGGGGTCGTATCCTACACACGGGACCCTCGCCTTCTCGCAGCTCGCGCAGCTGGGCAGCTTCTGGTCGCATCTATTCTTGCGTAACCGACATCGGTTACATGCGCTGACGTTGCGGAAACTGCTGCTCTGGCCGATCTTAGAACCGTGTCCCGTACCGTCGTGCGACAGCTCGGTAGCTGGAGAGGTCGGACCGGCAGTGCCCGACAGCGGCGAGTCCTTATCCGGAGAAGACGGACGCGGTCGCTTGGCGGGATGTGGATTCGGCGAGGGCGGCGAGTGCGGCGACATGGCTCCCAAGGGCAGAAGCTGATGGAGGAGTTCGAAGTCGTTGAGTTCTAGCCAGCGAGGCTATCATACAGGGTGTCGGGAGCGCGCCGGGCCTGCGTGGTATGCGGCGTGCTCGGCAAGCTACTTGTGGGAATCGGATTTCTGCTGCCCCATCTCATATACAATTAAGTCGATCCAGTCTCGGCGATACGGAGGTCCCCCGACGGGCTGCGGTCTCGAGTGCCGGATGAGAGCGGTCAATCTCGCGGCAGGTCAGCTGTGTTAATGCGGGGGGCCACTTGTCCGGGCAAGGAGGTTGGAGAGCATCAGGCGACAAATCAATGGTGAGAGACGATTCCCAGCTGGGGCTAGGCGCGTGTGCAATGGGGTCTGAGTAGATGTGCTGTCGCGTGTTTCCGCCGTGTTCGTGGCCGCGGTCGTGGTCGTGGGCGAGATGCAGATGGCTGCTAGCTCTGGGTTGTAGGCATGTGTAAGAGGTGTGTGTAGCTTCTCTCGGTCGGTTGTTGAAAAAAGCAGAGCGAATACGAACGACCCTTTTGGGGAAACGGGGGAGTTGCTGATAAGCAGCAACGGACCAATCAGCGGCCTGCGCATAGGTCCCCGATGTCTCTAGTGGAAAGACAAAACCCCCACACCAAGACCCCACGTTGGCGCTTCAAATTGTTTAGGTAGCCATGTACCTACCATCCATTTATTTAACTTCAGACACTAGGTATATACTATACTACATGGACGTCAAATGCATTGATAAGACAATGTCTTTTACACTACCTCTTACCTCTGGGCTACGTACCCGAGATTCGGAATATTAGTGAGACCCATTTTTGTACTTATCTAGGTACCTAACTCCTAATGTATGTCCCTTATAAATTCCGATTATAATAATAACCAGCCGCAGCATGCGTTATCTCGGTGTAACAACTACCTGTACAACAGGATGTCGATAAAAAAAGACCCTCAATTGACAAAAAGGTAGTATACCTCCCACTATAGACACCTTGGCTCAAAGTATGCATAAAAACACATTGAACGGTCGAGTTTGAGCTGAGGGGATATTCAGTTGTGAAATTACCGCAGATAACATATGCATCTTATCAACTAGCTAACTTATATTGAGTCGCCTATTCGAGGACTACATGTATTATGTTATATTTATACTAATTTGGTCCTTACCTCTAATGCACATCACCAACTTTATCCCGCCCTCTTTAGCTCCGTGGTTCGGGTGGCGATGTGCGAACCATTGTATGAGCTACTGAAAATGGGGCAGGTCAATCTCGTGAAGCTGAGAATCAACTAACAAATGCTGGGCATAAGCTTGACGTCATGGCAACAGACCAAACTTAGCATTGATGATTATATAATGAAGGACACTAGGTAGACTACATATTCAGTCCACACCTAAATCATGTATGCGATGTTGCAAGAGATGGAGAATTATTAGTTACAATATCGTTTATGTACTGGTTTCAAAGATTCCTACAATGTTGTCTTTACCGAATTTCCTTTTTTTTTAATATTGAAAACTGCGTGTAAGTCATACTAGAGTCGACTAGACAGAGATACCTGAGCTAAGTCAGTCAACTTGGTCAACGTTGATGCTGGCTAAAATAATGCATCTGGCTATACAGCTCGTCCGGTTGAATTGAAGATATTGGCCAAGTAACTAGGTCTATGCACGAACAGGCCCATATTAACACTGTGATGTGATACCGAGGTAAACCAGCATTTCCCAATCACGTCCTCAACCTACAGGTAATAGGCTAAATATTCGCAACTGAGGTTTCGTACCAATGTTAACCTAGGCGAGGGTATAGTAACGATTCTGTTGCGCAAAGAGCTAGAACCAGACCTACATCATCGAAGGCGGTCTTGTTACACACAAACCAGTCTGGCTTCAGGCCGAGGAAATGAGAGGGTGCTCAATAGACTTGAGAGAAGATGGGGTTAAGGGACACAATTGGATTGGGATTATTCACTAACCATTAAGAACTTGTTCAAGGTGGTTGGGACATGACCTATTAATACCTTATTAATACCTAATTAGTACTGCGGAGCTGTTCACGGGCACCTTTAAATTCCGTGCCTCGGTCTTTCCCCCCCCTCCCCCCCCATATAGAAGAAGTATAAAAACACCTCTTCAATGCATTAGCGACCCGAATCATCTCATCTAACTGAATTTCTATGTGGATCTATACGCGATTATCCATGTAGGGCCCCCCTTATATTTGATACACTTATTAACCAAGATATGTCAAGGTAGTCCAGTTGTTTAAGCTCTATGTTAGATTTATTCATGGAAGGACTAACCTCTATGTACTACATGTACCGTAGGTATTGACTAGTATACTCGCCAACACTTTGACTTGGGTAATGTTGCCTTGTTTAACAGTGTCTGTAGTTCAATCCTTTTCTGGCAAAGGTGGATGAAGAGCACCTATGAATTGTTTAAACCTCTTGGCTGCTAATTATGTGGCATAGTCTTTTCTGTTGAACCCTCGATCGGTGTGGGACTAGAATACATCGTAAATCTATAAGCATTAACAATGCGAGGACGACGTCATCATAACTCGAGAAGTGTTCATTGAAATTGAAACGTAGAAGTGTCGAGTGCTACTATACTGTCTACTCTACACATTGTGCCTACCTATTTGAAGGCCAGATGGGTCATTCGGGGCCTTCCCCGGCCTTGTGCTCATGGAAACCACCTTCTTTGCCTGAGCCTGGCCAAAAATAACTGCATCATTCCAATCAAGACAATGAGATCCTACATTTCCCCTAAAATCACTAACCGCAACATTGAAAACATCGATCGCCTCGCGTGTCTCCCAACTGCCACTATCTAAGCACTCTTAGACAATATTAGACATTATTCATTTGCTTAACCATCGATACTCAAATAACAACCACGATGATTGCATTCCACAGTAGCGTCGTGCCTGCTGGAGGTTTATTGCAGTACCATGGTCCCGTTCATCGTGGGGGCATCACATATCCTAGAGGACCCACGAATCGCCGGTGGTCGACACATCACGGACGATCGACGGATTATAGTGACCCTAGAAACCACAAAACTCATCACTCCCAACCTACCCAGAGAGGTTCTAAATGTAGGCCTTCGATGCGCTCTATCCAATCTCTGTCTAACTTGGCTACTATAGTTGGCTTCCGGGGATGGAGTCGCTCTCGCTTCAGCTCCACCCGACCATCCAAGGCTTCAGCCCAATCTGAGGAGCACAACCAATACCTCACCGATACCTAGGGTACGTATTTTCACATCCTCCAGGCCATGTTTTCGTGCAAATACCTCATTCAGACTTGCAGCCATCAGCATGTGTAGCATCTAGAGCTGCAGAGCCTGAAAATCCCGGTAATACTGGACGTTTCTCCAAAGAGGTAAATGACTGAAGCTTGGTTGTTGTAGGGGAAATCGTGAACAGCGCCCCGCAAAAGGACGCTGGTGCCCAGGAGGTCCGAACATGGTTGCTGAAAGTGCTTCGCCGTCGGTGCCACCCTGACCCCGAGAGTGTCCTGATGCAAATGGATTGGTCTGGTCGAGAAGTACATCGAGCCACCTACCTTGGCATGTGGCATCGTTTCCGGTCAGAGCCGGATGGCCGTCTCATTGCCCACGACATTCACGACGCTATCAAGGTAATATCACATGCTTACTTCATCCACCACGACTACAGAATTAGCTTTCAACTAACCCTTGATCTTTTCTTATAGCAATCACGTAGGAAGATCCGGTCACAAAGGCGCAAGGAGTCCAGAGCATCTCTGCCCGAAGACATGATGGCTCTAATAGAAGCGGATAAAGACTAAGCGAGCACGGGCAAGAAAGAACCAATCAAAAGATGACCAGGTTTGAGAAGTTTCCAATAGGCTCGGGCCAAGAGACTACACAGGATCGAAGTTGTCTACGTATATCCCTAAGTTGCGACTTAAGCTTGCGAGGGCATGTGCCTTTCGGGATCCAGGGATTTCAATGAGTTGAAAAGACTGTACAGTGGATTGTCCAATAGAATAAAACATCATTATTATCGCCCCCAAAAGTAGTAACGATTCTGCATTGGCGAAAGTGGGACGATGAATCGAGCCTGACGGCCCGAGGACGGGCCGTAGGGAGACATTCCTAATCTATGCCGGTCGAATCATTTTCAGGTAGAAGTATAGCTTGAACCTGATCTCTGCCCTGCGTCTAGTCGTGATAAATATAGACATGTAATCAAGATCATAAGCTGTACCATTGCGGAGGAGGCGTCGAGGCCGGGCCGGCGTCTGGCCAGGGGAATCTTAGGGGACATGGGTCCGAAGTCCCACTTGTAATACTCCAAGCTCGTGAACTGACACCTTTTTATCCTCGATAATATGGGCTCTTTCCTTTTCAAATTATTAGAGCGCTCTCGCGGTTATTACCCCGATATCTAGTCAGGCTGGCGCTCAACCACCACTCCGTAGGACCACCCGATTCTCTGTCAATGGCCGCGAATGGTAAGTAGAACGTAAGCCCTGCTGCGGACTGAGCCTCCATGGGTAAACCGGGGGGGTCCCCATTTGTGACTTGTCACGTCTTGCTCGAGAATCCCTGCCCCGTGCGCTCCTAGAATGACCGATTCTCTGGGGTTAATCAATAAGGTAGGGAAGACGATCATCCCCTTTTCGTTCCCCCACTCCCCATCCCCCCCAAACCCCCGTGAGCTGTGCGAGTTCCCTTTTTTATTTTCAGCGTGAGTAAGGCGGCCAATCAGGTTTAGCTGCAAACCTTATATAGACATCCTCTCAACTCATCCTTAACCCCCCTATTTTTCCTTGAAGCCAACCACGACAACAAGATATAAAAAATTTAAACAAAATTTAAAATAAAAGGAGAGAGTTTTTTTTTTTTCCCTTCCATGAAGTCCTTCATCCCCGTCGTCAATATCCTCGCCACCGACGGGGGCGGAACCTGCACGGGCGAGACCCTCGACCCTCGACCTGGACACCAAGGTGCTCACGGCGACATGCAACCTCGGCGACAACACAGGACGCCGCGAGGGAGATCTTGCTTGGACCTGAACCGGTGCTACGGGTATGAGCGCGGGAAGATCCTGCTCGTACGTAACTTATCTATTTGCCTTCTTTAACTCCCCCTCCCCAAAAACCCATCCCTATCTCCCCCCCTTTTTTTCTTCTCTTTCCCCATAGATTCTCAAGTTGAATCTCATAAATACACATACACACACACACATATATATATATATAAACCATGTATATGCGATGTGAAATGAAGTAAAATAACCCTTGTTGAGGAACTCCCGATTGTGGCAGTGATGCCGCTTATGTGTAAGAAAATATATATATGGAGCGGTACCAACTTTGGCGACTCGTGAGGCGACTGCGTTATCTACCGCGTGCCAGACAGGTTTTACTCTGATGCTTCGAGCGCTGCGGTCTCGACCATCCCACTCTTGACTGTACGTACGAGGGAACGAGCATTACGGTTGATATAGGTGAGTGCGCAAAACCGTTTTTTTCTTCATTTCTGCCCCTTTTTTGTCCGTCCGTCCCCTTCCCCCTATTTACACCTCTTATCCCGCTCTAACTACAAATATGCCACTGTAATAATCTCCATCATTTCTCAACCAGTTTTCTTTGTGGCAGGATAAAACTTTGTGGGCTGATGGTATGTCAAATACTAGATGTGAGTGTCGACAACGATTTTCACAAGCTCGTATATACATATTTAGGACTGCGGTATGATAATTCGCAATAGGTAGTAGATTAGTGCGCCATTTGTCTTGTTATTACCCCCTGACCCGAATCATGTATTTGCCCCATAAACATCTGTGAATACTAAAGATTCGTTTCCCGAGTTTTAACCCAAGTCTTCTATTAAATAATCTGTATCAGTCATGCGGTTAACCCCCTAAACGCGTCTGAGGTATCTCATTCTCTCCCCTTGCTCCGAAGTGTGTTCTCCATTTAGTTGACAATATCGATTTCGAAATGCAAAAACTAATCGTTGGTAACCTATTCTAGGAGTAAGAAAGAAATCCCCACCCACGAGTTTTGGCCTTTCTCGTGAAGATGAAATGAATGTTATATGTCGTCCTCGAAAAACTCAAATTTTTTACCAATTTAAATTGTCAATGTAAATTATATGTAATGCTGAAGTGCTGTGCTGTATCAAGGAACGAGGAAGTGCTTGGGCCTCTATGAGGTTATTATTGTACGACTATTAAGTATGGCCAAGATCAATTTAAAAGTGGCAAATATGCAGAGAAGGTCACGCAAATGTTCTCATCCGTCAAGAAATAGTTGTCAAACAAAAGCTTTCCAATTGAACGACCGTTTACGCCTAGTGGGCATCTTTCGACCAGTAAAGTCGACCTATCCCCGAGACTATCTTCCATAAAGCCACCGTTTCCATCTATCATATGCCCGCCGAGAAAAAGTAGAAAAAAAATTACTGGAAATCCTTGCATGTTCTTTACCAACGCCCGACGCATTTTTCGTTCCTGCAGTATACCGAAAGAGAGAAAATGCCGATGAACGATCCCGTTTCCCACTCCCAAGCTCGACTGCTGAGCTTTTCCTCCCCCGACCCATTCCCCCTTCTCCCTTCGCCCCGAAGAACATCAGAAATGTTCGCCAAAAATAGAAAAATAACTCCTTTCCCAATGGTTCCCCTGAAGCTGCTGACGATTTCGTTTGTACAGAGATATATCGCGAGCTTCCCTTCGTAGGAATGGAGGTATCTAGTTGCCAGTTGCCCAAGCCAGTCTATCTAGAATGTGGTGACGACCCTTTTTCCGACCCGATAAGAAAAAAAAGTAGACAAGCATCAATAGGAATCGAGGAAATAAAAGCGGCTGAAGAGATGAAAAAAAAGGGGCGATGAAATCCGGCGCCGAGAGGAAACGAAGCGATTAAGAAGATCGTATCCGAATATACAAGTCGACCAGTTAAAGAAACGTTGCTAAACCGAGAAATACCATCCAAGATTGAACGCCGCCTGAGTACCCTCATTTTTCACCCTTATTTATTGGTCCAGAGAAGATCCCGTCTCTCGAACAGCGACTGGAGATAGGCACTGCTGACCAGCTTCAACATCAATGTTGGGGTTGACCTTGCTATCCGTCCGGCTTGGAGGCTCCTCAATCTGGAGGCCGACAAGTGCGCCGCCGATAGCGACCAGGGCGCTGCACCACCATGCGAGACCCGAATAGCCGGATTTGAGGCCAACAGCGTAGAGGATTCCGGAGATCGTAGGTCCAAAAGCACGGCACAAGCTGGCCGTAGAGGCTGCCACGCCGTTAATGGTGCCCAACGCTAAGTGGCTCGGTGCCGAATCCGCAGTCAGGATCGCATTACTCGGATATGCCATGCTCGCGAACGTGCACTTCCAAATCAAAACCATACTAACACCAATCATCCGATACTTCTCGGGAAGCAACACTAGGTAGGGGGTAACTAGGTAGAGCATAAAATAGGCGAGAACTAGGAACCGGAATAAGCGGAGTGCGCCAAGACGTTTGAGCACTGGTGGGATCAGAAACATGTTGATCGCCAACTGATACGCTCCCTGAGCGCTGAGAATGATACCGATCGTTTTGCTGTCGAGCCCGAAACCATCAACAAATTTGAAAGGTAGCGACATTAGAATTTCATGATCCGGCTTCTCCGTGCTGAGAAACACTGGGAATAGTTGATCAAAGGTCATTGTGTGGCTTCCAGTTATGTTAGCCAGATTTAGCCTAGGCCGCTTTAGTGATATGGGTACTCACAAAGCCAGGATTCCGAAAGATACGATGTTAAGTATCACCGGACGCGTGAATATCTTCGAAAATCCAACGCCTACATCCACACGCGCTTCTGCAAGATCCAATGGGTCTCGTGAGATCGATGGAGCAGGCGTGGACCCAAGACGAGGTGAATTTCCGGGCGAGTTCTGATTCGTGCGGTACCCTGGTAGTGGTTCGTCATGTTCAATAAGTGGTTGTTCTTCGCTACTCTCTACCGCCTTCGTCTTCTCATCCCTTGACTCGGCGCACCCTCGGAAGTTGGGTAGCAAAGACAGGATCCAGTTGCCGATTTCGAGGCCGCGGTCATGAGTAAGCCTCTTTTCGGCATGTGTCTCTTCGAGGAACAGGATACCGTTGACGACTCCTACGAGAACGATGAATGCGCTAAAGAGGTTAGGAAGGAGATATGGGTAACGATCCCAGATAGTGCCTGGTGCGAAGAGACTCGGGTAGCTGATACATGGTCGCGCGAGAGCACCACCGATCATAGGCCCAATGATGGATCTAGTAACGAGTTAGATTTATCTAGGGCAAGAGACAACTTGGGCAGCAGGGACTGACCCTAGACACCATACTACTGGCATTATGGTGTAAGCTCGGGCTATGAGATTGTTAGAACCGATTTCACGTGCACTATTCAATTTCTTTGAACTCACGTTGGTGCTCTTTGACGGTTACGAGTTCTGCGACTGTGGTCTGAAGAACTCCCATATTCCTGAACCTATGTTAGGACATCGTAGATAGAGTGTTAGCATGAGGAGCTTTCATACCCATTCAATAGCCCACCCACTGCTCGGGCAATGAGAGCAACCGTGAGGTTAGGAGCGAAACCAAATATCAAAACGCTCAATGCGGTTCCAATTAAACCCGTGAGAAGCACAGGTTTCCTTCCAATTCTGTCGCTCAGTCGTCCCCATAATAGACCCGTCGAGAACTCAGCAAAGGTGAACGCAGATGTGACCATTCCGGCATAAAATGAGATTTTGCTCTTGTCGTCGGTAACGTGGAAGTCCTCAATCATAAAATAGATGTATGGGAATATTCCCATGAAAGCAATTGGTTCGCATATTCGACAGATTGCTAGGAGATTTATTAGATCAAGGTCCAAATCTCGAAGGCCTCAACCTATGAAGTTACAGTTACCACGCGTAGACATACCTAAAACTAGCATTTGTCGTCTCGGAAATGGGGGAAGTCGACTACTTTCATCGTCTAGTGGAGGGCCCGTAGGCCTCACGAACGAACCAGTTCTCATGATGATAATGTTACTGCTGAGGATAACCCGCTACATGAAATGCCCAAGAATGGTGGGTGGAAGGCAATGGCTGTAAGCGCTCGAGTTAGGTGATTAGGTGAGAATCGAGCTCGAAGGACTGGTGGAAGACTAAAGTTTTCTCTAAGTTTGCGACACTTGCGGGTATTTAATAAAGGGCTAGAGAGTTTATCTGAAGAGCGAATCAAGTAAAACTAGAGTGACCTGTCGACCTGTCGCTCACTAGGTATGTTGATATGACAAACGACGAGTAGTGTAGTAAGAATGAAGCAAGCGGCAAGACAAGGGGTGTATGTACTTGAAGATTCCGCTTGGCATGGGGATCGAGGAAAGAGAAGGCTGATAGAAGGAGACTATTGACCCAGCTGATAGTGATATCCATGATGGGTGACGGATATTAAGTTATTTTAATATTAAGACGAGCGGTGACAGGCGTTAGGGCGAAAAGCAAAGTGCAAGTGCGCGTGCCATAGAAGATCCTTCCAACGGTGCCAGGTGTATTGCGGCGATGGTCTCAGAAGGTATGGAGACGCTCGAGTCCCAACTTCGCGGGACGACTTCTGTCATGGCGCCCAGAAGTGGGCTCGCAGTGGAACCTAATCCGTGTACAACGACGTGGACAGACGAAAGTGGTCATCGGAACATTTCTCTCTCCTTCAAGCCTTACGGATTGCATGTACAGCCCGAGTCGAATGACCACGCGGTTCCCAGAAAAAGATATGACGGGGATATGGAAACACGTTGAGCGGCATCCCTGTAAGTACCTGCCCCCCTCCCGGCAGTGGATGCATGGGTTTTGCGTTGACAGGGCGCCGTAACCTAGACAAGCAAAACGCACGAGTAGAAGGGAAAAAAAGAAAAAAGAAAATAAGAAATAAAGAAAGAAAAGGGAGATGAACCTTTCCCGGTTTGGCTTAACGTCTCCGAGTAAGCCGCCCGAAGAATGAGCACCGACTTCATTGGCAATTTCACCAGACCAAAGGGCTCAGTGGTGGATCCGCCGAGGATCTGAGCGAATGGGCCCAAGACGCAATTGGAAGATAGCGGTCAAGCGGTGAAGGAATATGCACAGCTTGCTGATAGCCTTTGTCGATATCCTCTCACTTGAGAGCTCGCAAGGCGACCAGCAGTGCCTCAATGACATGGCAAGGCTTGATGGTCCTGATAGTGAACCAGGGCACGGCAGGGTGGTCGATGTGTAACCAGACTTCATGGTAGGTTGGATTGGACAGCTGAACTTAAGGGACTGGGGGTCGACTTTTTTAGATAGGAGGAACCGCAGAGCTGGGTACTGAGACCGACGAAATTCATGACGCAGGTTGTGCAGAGAGGCTTGCCAAGCCCCAATGTGCTCATACCTAACCGACGATAACCCGCCTGCAAGGCAGGGTAAACGCTTCAAAACACATCCATGGCGTCGGAATTCGCTCCTGCCCAGCCTTGGATGTGGATGTAGTACGAGAGCCGGAAATGCCGCGCGTGATATGCTTCGTTGATGCAACTGTCCGTGGTCCGTGAATGAAGCTTCGGCCCTTCGCACCAAGCTTGCCTGGTGACCGGTCACCGCGATGGAGGTTGGGCGCTGCCTTGACAGCTAGGATTTCTATGGCTACCGGAAGCGAGCGTAGTGAAGATTTTCTCGCGGTTTCACAAAGTTCGAGTGTCGTCCCGACTACATACATAGCAGCATTTTCTTCTTCTCTGCATTACACTTACACAGGACATCTTGGCCTCGCAGGGAAATCTAACACGATCCGCCAAGACGACAGCCTTGCCCGGCGGGTATCTCGCAGAACAGAAGCGAAGGTGGTAAGCTTGGTCATTCTCGTATCATACCGGCCGGACAGAGCCTTCTCATCGAAATACTGGGTGGAGTATCTAGGCGACCGGATGTGTCTCTGCAGCAAGCCCGGCCAATCGGATAGTCTATACCTAAGGCGCCGTCGATGGTATTCTGCCAAATCTCAATGGGCCGTGATATGGCCTTCTGCAAACCCGCAGAGGGCTCTATAGACAGCGTGAACATGACGTGAGTTGGGAGGATGCGATCATGTCAGCTGTCTGGAGTAGACAAGCGTTTAAGGCCCCCACAGTCCCCCTGGGCCCCGGGTTTCCGATTTGGCCAAGTGGTCACCCTAGTAAGCCATGGAACACGGCTGCTGCGATTCTAGAAGTTCGAGAATATGTTGCCCTTGTCTAGCCATGTGCCATGTGGCAAATGAGGTGGGACAAGTTGGAAATTGATTGTTCCAAGATAGGAAACGGCGAGGAAAGCCAAATGACGTCCCGTTCGAGGGAAATTACAGGTGACGACCGGCAAAGCAAAAATGTCTGAGTTATAGTCTAGGGTCTCGCGATGTATGCACGACGTCGCGGATCAGATCCGAGGCGGGACTAGGGAGTAGAAGACGTGCGGCGGCGGAAGGTGTGGAACATTCTGTCGCAATGCGCTTGAAGCAGTGGAAGATGGCATTCCACTGCGTCTGGATCAATATCTAGATCACGTCGTAAAAGATAGACGGTACATAGCGTTGATACAGACTGTATTACGCGCGGGCTGTCGTTACGGAGGCACTTCACTTCCTTTCACACCACACAGAAAAGGACAGCCCAACCCAATCTCGGGTAGTCAGCTTGGTGGCGTGGTAGCTCAGGTACCGGGAAGACCCTGCTTACAGGCCCGGTCCAGCTATTTGGTCTAGGCGCCTCGTAGTAAGTTACCGGAAGCATGCCGCGTCTTGCAAGTTGCTTGTTCGTCCCTTTTGCCAAGCGAGCAGGTACCTGTATGGTATTGGCTTAGTCCTAGGACAAAATCGGTGTAGATAAAGTTGATGGACTGGATGTTCCGGGGAGTAGAAGAAAATCCCGGACGCGCATGCAGACTTGATCATATGATCCACTAAGTAGCTTGAGGAACAAGCGCACGAAATCCTGTTACATCTAGGTTAGGGTCGTCAATCTAGCGCACGTCGCAAGCCAGTAGCAGAGGTGAGGGTTGAACGTTCGTTGCTTTGAAGCTTAGAAGGTCGAGATTTTGCTTGGCATACTGATTCGCAGCAATCCATACATCTGCATGTATCGACAATTGCCGTGATCAACCTGGCAGCGGAAAACTGGATTTCAATCTTCCGGGTCGGTTTTCTGCATACATGTAGAACATGCATGTCGTGCAGGGGAGGTCCACGTTTAGGGCGAGTCGAGAACGTGCAAGGCAGCTGTCCCATATGATTGGGTTCGCATGGGAAATGATCGTGGATGCGCTTGAGTAATTTTTATGTAGCCATCTTGGCGGGCGAAAAAAAAAAAGGAAAAAAAAAAAAGGAGAAACCGAAAACGAAAAAAAGAGCAATGCAAACAACTCAAGTTAAAGCATCGTGATACCAACAGCCATCAATCGTTCATAGGTGCAGCACTAGAGAGCAGCTCATCCTCTTTTCTTTTCTTTGCTGTGCTCATTATGTTATCATCGACTCTAATGTTGTTGCTTTTTTTTTTACCCGATGAATCCTGGGATTAGACACTTCGCTCGTTTGACGCGATATAGTTGGTGGTGTTTAGAAGGCTAGCGCGCGAAAAGTACCTTGGGTATACTTTGATCTGCCGCTTCACCAAGGTCCCGCGCACTTGCACGACCGGAAAGCTGATGTTCTATCACTACTACATGTCAAAAGTAGATCTAGGACCCAATTTCCTCAGGGGCTGGCAGAGTCCCGAATGGACGCAGCTCGCCCCACCACCCACCACCCATCATGCCCCCCCTTTTTTTATTATTTTTCTCTGGCGCTTGCCGTAGTTTTAGCAGAAAGGGGGTAGGTATTTTGGGCCTGACCGTCTGGTGCCATAAGTGCATAGCGTACCTAGTTGTCTCATCAGCTCTCTGAAGCGCGCGGGGCCAATGGAGACCTGTTTCGTGGCATTCGTAGAATGCACGACTTTGCGCTCCCGATGGATAATCTGGTCAGATTCTCTCAGGAATCAGCTATGTCAATACTCGTGAGAACCCGCGGCCTGCGGCGGTGAAACACTATCCACACGTCGTAGGCGTAAACAGGGTTGGCGGAGGGTCGCTCTCGGCTCCACCACCGGCTTCAACGCCCGGCTTGAATTCTGGCAGGCGGTGAGGCAGCGCTGTTTACCGTAGTACGCAGGATCGGGAGCATCGCCGTGCCCGATGAGCTCATACTGATCCTGTGCCCACCTGGTAGAGGCTATAGAGTTGCTATCTGTCTAGATCTACATGTCGCTCTGTCTGGGGTTGATGGGAAGGGCGGGGGGCAGCGGGACGGCGGGACGGCGGAGGAATTGGTAACCTCCTGCTGACGTACGATGTATCGTACAAGAATGTAACGTGCAATAGCAGGAAGCAAGGATCCCGACCTGATCACGAGGTTCGCAGGACCGATTCCATGGTGATTCATCCGGGACCGCGACCCCAGCTTTAAAAAGCAAAGCGTACGTATTGTAGGAGACAGATAACCGCCGGCCGACGTCGTCGCTGACAACGATGCAGGCTGGCCTGGTGACGAAACTGATATCACTGCAAACAGCCAATGAAGAAGTACAGGCCGATATGGCGGTCAACTAAAGAATGGTCTGATGTGATTGTCGCTCGCAGTTGCAGGACCTGGTTGAGCCTTGTTGGAAGAGAGAAAGATATTGGCAACAATTGTTGTATTTTGTGTTGTTGTTTTTTTTTAGTTTATTTTCTACCTAATTTTGTTGCTTTTCAAAAGTAAGGTTAGGTGGGGTTTTGTTTCCTGGTTGGGAGGTTACATTTCATATGTGGAGAGATGCATGTATTGAATTAAATCCAGTCGAGTTGAGCTGACCTCAGTTGAGTTGATTCGAGTTGAATTGAGTTGGTGTAAGTGTTAGTCAGCCCTGTGGTAAAGAACATGGGGATATGTACTTATGCGGTAACGTAACGTTACCAAATCAAATGTGCCAGAAATGAAACCTGAAGGATTCACATACATCATGTAATAATTCCCATAAGTTAGTTATCTGGAGTGCAGATTGCGAAATGCAAGTTGGGGAATTTCCCACGTGGGGAAGTACTCTGAGTACATTAAGTACATTAAGTACATATACCAAATGCACCTATCACGTACCTTGCCCTTTTGGGCTTTGCTGGGCGGCCCTATCGCCTGCAGCAGCTTATAAGTACCGCGTCATGTGCCTCTTTTAGGCGTTGTTGCTGACTCATTGCATACGATGCATGCCCAAGCACCAACCCTCAACTCCCCGTCTGCTGCTTATAAGTCTGATGATGAAAGAATGATATCTACACCTGCAGCGTGCAGCCCTCGACAACCACTTGGCCCTACCCACAACCGACTCACCGGTGGTTCTGATGGCCGCTGATCTGACCAGAAGCGAGTAATCTTATCACCACCGCATCGTATGCTATTATTTACATCCAAAGATAATCAACTTGCCGCCTGATGCCCTTGTTCCATACGCCATGGGGGACGCCATGGGGGACGACAAGGGGGATCACTCGATGCCCTCCGTCAGACCACTGACAACCCAGCAGCCAGCACAGATATCTCAACTCAATCTCAATCTACCAAGATGCCACCGCACCAGGCTAAACTTAACTACATGTCATGCTCGCCCATCTCTGCAACCGGCCTCGCGATGATCGACTGTGCGCGCTGATTGGACAACGTTACAGATCAGCCATTCCCATGCAAAAACAGGGAGGGAAGACAAATCAGATAAACAAACAAACGAAGTGAGTGGTGTGTAAGACAGGCACACAGGCACACAGACAGGCAGAGAGTCAGAGAAAAGAAGATGGTTAGGTATGCAGTGATTACTCCCAAGCTTCCTACACAATGTCTTGGGCTCAACTACCTAACCTACACCATTACCCACCCTTACGGTGTAGCAATGAGATCACCGCCATAATCACCGCTCTTAGTAGCCCTGGCCTTTCTAGCCAACAAAGCTCTCCCCAGCATTATCCGTGTAGGCAACATAGGTAGGTATAGACATACTACTAGCACGCCTCTCACCGAGAGATCTCGGGTTGGATAGGAAGTCTGATGCGTGACCATGCACTCTGCTGTGTTCGTTGACAATTATAGACAAGCAGCCAATACTGGCAAGGAGCTGCATGCCAACCAACCTGTTCGGGCTTTTTGCATGTATCCGCCATTGCCGAGCTCTCAATCGCCAATCACAGATGCCAGATCTCCGCCGGGCTCACCGCGTTCGATCATCCCGCCTGTTCCTTGATACTGGACTTGGAAGTCATAGAGATCACCCCGACATGCACCATGGGCTGCTCTGCACACATACTAGGTATACAAGGGCCCTTCGTGGGCACTGATCTCACATCACCTCCGCCGTACCATTGCCGGCCTATCCCGCATTTAGCTCCCGCTGGCATAGTAGCATCAGATTCCGACGACGTCTTACTTAGCCCAGTCCGCTCGTTATGTTGGTTGGTGTGTTCGAGGCCGGACCGCCCAGCCAAAACCGACGTGGCTATTGAATCTCATCACATCTACAGCGGGTGGATAATCATACTCTTGTATATGGCTAGCCCATAAGCACCGGTCCCAAGATGCTTCCCAATCTGTATTACAGAGTTCCATCCAAATTCTGGTACCCCCAGCTGCTGATCCGGTTGTACAAAGCTGCGACTATCTTGCGGCCCGTGAGCATGGTGAAAGACACTCATCGTTTTTGTTGAGGCATTACTTTGCGAAAACACCGCCGAGTTACCTTCGTATGTTCCTCTAGGCAACTTATCATCGCTATGCCACGATTATCAGCTGCAGCGACGAGGCACAATGATCTGGATATCGGCACCTGGTCAGCTTACTTTGCCATATCTGGATTGGATTTACTGATCTATATAGAACGATCACTACGGGTATGATCACATGCAGTATTTTTCGATGCCGGAATCAAATCATAATCCCTCGGAACTTTCAAGGAGACACTTCTCCTTATAGCCTTCGGCTGTGCATCGGATCGTCACATCATGCAAACTCACCCGCCCGATGCCTAGACCGGTCAAGCGTCACGGTGATCGAAGCACACCCCCGGACTTTATTTCTGGTTTTGAGTATCTATATGCCTGCAAGCGGGCTCTTCACAGACCTGTGGTGCTCCCCGGCGCGGTGATGGACATAGTTCCTATCGCTACTTATTTCTTATCATCTTTACAGGGAACATATGGCTCGCAAACTACCCATGTAAGTAAGATCTGGCCCTTGGGAATCATAGTGCAAAGCAAGTAGGTGGCTCAACATAATACATCGTCGAATTGTGCCATATCCCACATCTCGCAGCCCTTTGTAGCGTCTCGGGTCGCAAGTCAAAGTTTACCTCCTAATTTGTATGCACCGCATCCTCCGGCTACGGACATGCGGGTGAGTTACCTCCCCCCTTTTCAAGTCACACCAACAATGTGAGAAGAAAGTTACCTATTAGTTACAGTGTGTCTGCTAAGACTTTCGAAGTGCATTCGCGGTAACACGGGCACCTCCATATTAGCTTCGTGTCTGGCTCGGCTTTTATTAACGTCTTAGCCATTTTCCCATGCAGCAATTCTCCGAAGCTCCCGCTGTCAGTCATCAGGAGCATTCCCAGGCTTGCTTGGCATGTCATTTAACTGGATACTCTGCTTCCCACGCCTGTGAACCAGATTGCTGGGTCAGATGATTCGAAAGATCACGGCTACTTAGATCAACTAGCACTGCATAGACTCTCGGACGGCACTACTCCATATTCTTATCATGCACGAAGACTGCGTTTAAACGAAGATCACTTCTATGCACCGGAGACCTTGCGGCGAGAGGCTTACACAGCAGCGGCAAGGTGTCCAGCACCCAGAGTTCGCATATGTGTTGCATGGGCGCGTCACAACCTTCCGTAGACAAAATGGTGTCACGAGGCAGCTCGTTGGTGACAACTTGCCAAGTATGCGCTGTAACTCGGCTTTCGGGTATATCTTTGATTCGACAAGCTCAATACTATCCCTGAGCTCTATGCTCTGATAAGCATGGGACTTTCACCGGCATTTCTGTATCGCCAAGTTACTCAACCACCCTTCGTGCTCCCGTCATACAATGTGTGCTGTGCTGCGCCACCGGCAACTGTATAACGCAGCCGAATCTCTATAATGGACGCAGTACAGTTATTGGTGTGCATATTTGGTCCGGTTTGCTTCCTGTTATAGTTTTGCAACACTAACGCCTTGCGGTATTGCGATATACTTTCCGTTCTGGTTGGCCGGCAGCGTGAAGAAGGCGGCTCAAAGCCAGTAATTCTCGACATTGGGATAAGCATGGCCTGATAACGTGGTGATTTGTCACAAGATTACGGTACCGGACGAGAACGCAAAAGCTAGCTGCTACAAAGTCGTAGCTGACGCTCTCACGGACCACTGGGCTTACAATTGTCCACCTAGACTGTGTAATTCGTGGCCTCCTTCCGATTCGCTTAACGACAGCTAGACACTGATTCTTCTAAGCACTATTCATTGTGTAACAACATTTCCCAAACTAGTAAGATGCGTTTCTACTGAGAGGCTTACACATACCCAGGATTAGGATGTCTTCGGTAGCGAGAGAGGCACGGGCCTCTCCCACATAGGCGCGACTTGTGCCAAGGATCATACCCTCAGGGTAATAAGTAAGCACTTTAACTCAGCTTATTCTGACTATCAGTTCAGACAGCAAGGGCTAGAACGAGGAATTCCCACTTTGGGACTGTGAAACTTTTATCACTTGTCCTTTTTGCGTTATATATTGGCAAAGAAGATGTCATCAACGCATCTGTGGGATGCTCGAGATGATCAAAGATGGATAATCTACGCAAAAGGAAGCCGGACGGGCGATCTCTCGTACGAGCAATGCTCTGTGGTTGAGGATCACACTCAACCGGACTGCCACGGATTCGTTGTTTTGTTACACAGAGAATAAGGCAAACAGAAGAAAGCACTCGACAGCCTGGTTGCCTTGTCTGCGATGTAGGCGATTGGCCGAGAGATGCGTCGCTCCGAGCAGCGGTGACTTCGAAATAACCCAGGTTCTCTATCAAACGCTACCACATGATCCCAGTAAAAAAAGGGTCATCGATGCCCGGGACGTGGCACCAGTAGCCGCCAAGGCAAATTGATGCCAAGCTGCCATTCCTCGAAACAGCATCAAGGAAGTGTTCTATCAACTGCGTCATGACTCTGCTCTGCTCTCGCCGTGCCTGTCTCGTCCGCCTTTTTACCACACAGATTAAAGATCTCGGCCCCGCGATGAGACCCAAGTGATATTTTCGTGGCGTGCATGCCTTAGGTTCAATGAATGGAGGTGGCCACAAGACCTTTAGTGGATGGAAAAAAATTATCTATCACACTCTTAGGAACGGTCGAATCCCGGTCGTCGTACCGGCCATCTGCTCGCCAATCGGTGTACAGATTAAACTGTCGAGGCTCTCAATTGGCTGAGAAGGAGCCCAATCCTTCCATGCGGCTCAACGAAATAACCTGCTTGCAACTTAGCATCGTTCAGCTAAGTTTATCCCTTCAAGCAATCATCCCCCCGCAGAGCTATGTGTGCGTTGTTCCTCGGTTCAAGATTACCACTCGTCTCACTTAGCGGCTCTTGTTTCACAGTAAGATGCTCATGGTACCAACTAGGGGAAGACACAACATGCCGGATACTAACCCCCATAACTCGCGTGTATTCTGTCCGGTATCTAGAGGACACTAGGATCCTCTTTAGACCCCCCCTCGTATTCGTAGCGTTCGGGACTATCTCCGTCTTTCCAAGGAATCGCGTCTTCGCCCATACTCGCTCATCTAGATTCTTCTGTTGAGCCCCCACACCGGTAATCGTCAAGGCACGTCGATGAGCAGCAACCACATGCATCTCCTCCAAGAATCGAACCCCCTCCCCATGAAATTTAGGGCCATAGCGATCACATCGGGTGCGCCTGGTAGAGTCGAATGCACCCTAGAGTATTTCTGTTGAGATGTCCATTCTTTCTGTCTCATCGTCCACTTCGCCGTATATGCCGGAGACCCTGGTAAGACCACTATGCCTAGTTAGTTTATAGTGTGTTGAAGAGCACTAATGGGGGCGTCGATCAAGCGAATCCCGGCGACAACACCGGCCTCCGGCGTTCCGGGGTGTGCCTTGACACCATCAGATTGATAAAGGCGAAATACCTTCTTAAGCTTGGCGTGTACAAGCTCCATGCGGCCTGTCTTGTCGTAGGTCGGCACAAGCAGGCAGTTGCCAAGAGTACTGTAAGCATGACTCCTAGATTTGCAAACTCGTCCTTCTGACCACTTTTCTCAGCCTCGTCATGTTAAGACAACATGGAAGCAACCGGAGTGATTGGCTCTCTAGTAATGCGGCTGCTCCCTCCCTTCCGCCGGAGTACCAAGGATGAGCAGGGCTGAAATTGCAACGCGGCATCGTCACAGTTAGTTGAGCCGTTGACAACATTAGCGTTCCGGCCTATCGCATGAACCCACTTTACTGAGTATCGTCCTGGAGGATTATCGGGAGAATCATGGATGATTGCACGAAATAGTCGGTGAGAGCATGCGGCCCTCCGCGAGCGAGGTTTAAGGGAGGACGGAACCCATCATCCAGAACTGAGAAGTCATCTAAAGGAGTCAACGTTACAGCGACTTCGAACGTGCTCCCAGGAATGAGAGTGCACCCGAGAATAACGGGTCTTGTTCTTTTGCTTGGCAGACCGATCCCTCTCCCACCCGTCCCGTTCGCTCTCTCTGCCTCTCACTGTCTCTGTCTCGCTTCATGCTGCCCTCAAAAGTCCTACCGAGGGATTCCAGACTCCCAACAGACCATCATCGTTAGCATAGTACGATCCACCACCCGTAAGTGTTGTTGGCCCCAAGCGGATGGCATCCAGAGCTCCTGCTTGTCCCGCATGAAACCGGAATAGTCAAACACCTGGTCGGCGGGCTCCCGAGTAGAAGAACGTGGTGGGTAGCAACGGTGCCGGGTGTGAGTTCTCGAGATGCCGCTACATTTGGAACTCTAGTGAAAAGCGTGATTACTTGTCTCGATTCGGTTTGTCAGCACGACGTCATTGGCGGTCTCGATCTATACTCGAGGTCCAAGCGAAGAGCAGTGCTTGCATTGGAGGGGGCCTCACTGCGTCGGAAAGTGGCGTAAAAGACGCTTCCCCGGCATCCGATTCGCAGAGTGACAAGGTCTGTGTGCGTAACTCCAGGCCACGCAACACTTTGCTCGGCCTGGGCTAGTGCCTTGGGAGTTGCTGCTGAGTTTGTGGCTCTGCTCATCCTGTGGGCTCGCGGCTTATCGTAGCATCCTCATGTCGTATAAGACGTGGCAGAGGTTGAGTTAAGAATTTCCGCAACGAATCAAGCATGGTGAGAAAACCGGGGGGGGATTGTCCACACTCTGTGACTTGTGAACTCCGCACGTCTCTTTTTCCCTTTCTCCACACAACAGACAATTCCTTGGCGGCCCCCCTATTTCCACTGATCTGGAGTAAAAAGCCGTCGTGTAACTGGGGGGGTATCCAGGTTCGTGGTTCTAAGGGGCCCCTGTCATTTTGCTAGTGTGGTCGCTCCCAGCTCCACAGTGTAAGATCATATTTGATGTAGTATACATTATGGGGTCGGGATACATAATCTCCATGACACTCGAGAGGACCCGACTCGAGAGGAGGCAGGTCATAGCTGCCAAACGATGTGTTCCTCGATGATGAACCCCCCGAACCATAAAGTTGGGTCCTGGATCAAGCCGGGGCCTCTCGAATGAAGTGGGAACAGGTTCTAGAACTTTTGTGCTACATGGCCCCCCCTTTTCAGCAGAGATGCCTTTTTATACTGCCCTACCCCTGTGCTCCAGCTCTACATACATATGTACTTCCTTTAGGCTCGCATACTAACCAGGGTTAATCATCTTCGTTGACGACGGCCGTTCTTCCCCGGACGTTGCTAAGGCTTAGCCTCCACCCCTTTTTATGAGCACTCATTCCGCCATTTCCGGAGCCCCATTCATATCTCATTTTCGTGTCTCGTTTTCATGGTCTAAGCCGGCTCCCGCGGTATTTCTTTGATTATGTAAACCAAGCAACTTCATGCGAGCCTAAATTGACGTATAGTGAAATGACCAGGCGTATCGTGAGCCATTGCAGTATTTTCTCTAGATCGTATGTTGCCAAATTTCAGGCCATGGAGCTTGCGAAACCGAGGGATATGTTAGGGATGGATCACCTTGCTTTGGCTTACCGTAAAAACGAACTCGCTGGCCTCGTATTGTGCTCTTCATTCTAGTAACCTATAAGGTCATTGGGACGATCTTCGTTCCTGGCCTATGTCTAAGTTGACGCCGATCCCTGCAGCAACTCGAGGGGAGGTCCGGAACGATATCCAGCACTAAGTTTGCATCTGCAAGGTACTATTGCCAACACTCCACGGCCAATGCTTTAGGATATCCGAGACGCTCGCCGCCGAAACAAAGAAACGCCGGTAACCGTAGCCCCGTTCCACGGCAGAGCAAGCACCTCGGGTAGAGCATCAAGTAGGATCGGCACTGGACCTCGCGAGCGGCCGCCGGGTCGGCTAAGACTACGTTCTTCGTGCTCGGGCCGATGCAATTCACGGTTGCTGGCATGCCTACTCAATTGATTAGGACTGCTAATTTTCTCTCCCGGCGTATGAGGCAGGCGTTTGTCAGACCGACAGTCTCGCTGCTCGTTCGGGTCGAAATGGCCACAGCCGGCGCGCCAGTTGAACGGAATCGACTGTTTAGTGACCGGGAGGATTACGCCTAGCAGCATATAGAGGCCAGGCACAATCAAGATTTGGCGTCACTCCCTGAGGTTCTCAGGTTAGTCGACTTCCTGCATCGCACCGTATTTCAGCCGTGACAAACTAGGCGCGATCTTGCTGGAGAGAAAGGGTACTGCTACGACCTTGGCGTTGTTCTATCGTTCTTCCGAAATACAGTTACACATGAAAAGAAGGGAAGGGGGGTATCGGGTATCTAGATTGAATCCAAACTGTCGGGTCTCAAGGTTTTTGTAAATCATATCTATCTCCGAGGGAATTCAATTATTACTCTACAATCCACTATATCCTTACGCCGTCCCGAGGACTTGGGGCTTCCAGGGATCATATTCTGTGGGTAAGATCATGTATGACGTGCCTACAGATTTCGGATCATGTTGACCTCATGCGATCGTCACATAGGCTGGCCAGGGGTGCGAGAGATCAATCCTAGGAAAACGTGATGAACACTGCAGAAACGATGATGAAGATCAATTTGTCGAGCCAGTGCAGTTTTTTGTGGCTTCACCAAACCCCAACCCACGCTACAAGGTATTTTTAGGTCCCAAGTCTGAGGTCAAGACTAGCATAGGCCCTTTGTCCGCCTCCCCGAACATCCTGACATTGATCTTCGTCCAAGGAAGCGCGGGGGCCGTGCCTAGAAAAAGCTTGTCCTGACCTCTCAGGAGAGGGATTTACCTGATATAGCCCTTGCTCCTTATTATCTCCATTACCAAGTAATCTTTAGTCATAGGGGGCTTAATATCATGGAATTATATGCCCCCCTTCCAGTGAAGAGATAATATGAAACACGTGTTAGAAGAAATGGATTTTAAGGCGCCGAAATATGTCCTTGTGCCTAGCTAGGCCCTGTGGTAGAGTGTTGTCATCTAGGGGGCACCTCCGTGCTTAGAAACATATGAATAGCATAGACCAATACCTTATATTCCCTTACGTATCTTCTCGTATGATTGTTGACTCCCTTAGTCATATAATAGACAACCTAGACGCTATTCTCGTTCAGTCTACGTTCTTATTCGCTATAACTCTCTCCGCTATACACACACTAGCTTTTTGTATTCATCCGTGCACAGCTAAGCTTTCACTAAATCCGACGTATTTGCTTTACTGCTATATGCGTAGGAGACTTCGGAGAAAGTCTTAAGACTGCTTTCACAATGTCGGTTTTAATATGTTTACTCTACAGGTATGTCTAGTAACTTATATTATATAAATATTACATAAATAAGTCGTAGACAGGTGATTTTTGTATGTAGTTCAGAGCTGCGTGTCCCTTGCCTGTTTATTCTCTGCACGGATTATCCTGGCAGCTCATCATACGATGTTCTACCCATCACGGACTAGAATGTAGGCTTATCAGGTTCTTTTAAGAAGCTTACATAGGATGAATGGACACTACTTGTTATTAACGCAGTATCATTTGTGGTGGATAAACAAACGAGAGAAAGGCATTGCAATCATCAATTTAGCGGTCCTAAGTATTCCAATATCATCAAGCTCGATAAGATCTTTATGCTAGGGTGGGGGTAATAGAATGAGACCAACTATACAGTTTTATAAGGCCTATACATATAATAGATATGGGCCTCCGCCCATCATCTGGCCCTGCCCTATACTAGGACACTTCATCCCATCCCGGAACCTTCGGCTTATCTTCACATTTTATTTACAGTAATAATTTTAGAGTATACAGGTACCGACTTCATGGATACTCGCACATCCTCTGGAGAGCTATGCTGTTCGGGTTCAAGTATTACTCAAGGAAATACCGAATGCCTCCCAACCGGGCAAGCTCGTGTGTCGGATATACTATCAAAACCCCAACGAGAAAGCTTATATAACCTAATGAAACTGGTTAGCCATTCTCGAACAAGGACTTTGGAGATCCTTACTTCACACACCGACGTATATATATATAGTTATTAAATGCATCCAACAATTCGGCTGGTAGGTCCAACCCTAGTTCTAAGGACGAAACTAAACATTAACAATAGCGCAGAAAGCATTTAAACCATTAGCTATCCCCATATAGCATAAGTTCGGATGACCCAAACAAATCGGATGAACAAGCCGCACATATTAGCTCTGCCGTTGCCGATGAGAGATTACGATGGTGTCGACCCATCTAGCTGCAACTGGATTATCTAGTTAGATACGAAGCAGATAACAACTAAAGTTGGCATGGGGATAGCGCACTTATCGAGGGTCGTGTCAGCATCCTTGACGATGGACTCGGTTCCTCAGGTCACACTATACTATGTATCAGCTCAGCTGCACGGCACGGGAGAGTAGACAACGACAGGTCAGTGGAACAATCCCGCTTGGTAGACACGCGAGGACAGTCCTTGTCTCACCTAGGCAAGCCCCCGAGCGCTCAGTCTCTACTCTGCCATCATGGGGCAGTTGAAGCAACGGGCTTCTGTTCTCCCGGCGTAGCCATAGCGGGCGATCTCTAGGGCCGAGGATCGTCACACTTACGCTGACGACCTATCAAACGAGGGAACGAAAGAAACCCCCAAGCGATCAGGGGAGAGGCTTTCTCAAGCTTCACCGAATCTTTCTGTATATACCTATATAACTTGTTTAACCTCACCCAAACGGGGAAAGGGAGGGACGTAGAGTAGTACAAGAAAAAGTATCAGGTCTAGCCACAGGCACCACGGGAGGATTAGTACCATGACGACATTGTTGAAATATGGGGTATACGACCCCTAGTCATCCTGTATCTATACATATAGGTAGGCGAAGCCCACATATCCAGGCTCACCTTGAACTAATAAACTTGATCCTATCCTCACATATTCGTCTCATCTCAACAGACATGCTGTACAAGCCGGAAACGCACGATAACTACGTGGAATCGGAGTGGTGCCATAGGCTCCCGGGCACCACTGCGAATCGATAGAAGAGGACAAGCACGCAGTATGGTAAATCTATTCACTGGTGCTCTTAACGGGTCTTCCGTGGTCAGACCACAAGGACGCGATATCCCCAGAGTGAAAATATCACGGAGGACTGATAGTCCGTAGTATATACCCGCCAGCATTACCTGTGGCAGCAGAAACCAAATACCTACGTTAGGTATCCAGTAGTAAAGTATTACGGGACCTGAACAGTCCTTTCTCCGAGACCTTTCCACGCCAGTTTTTCATAACCTATTCCTCGATATATGAAAAGATTTTATCGATGTAAAGATACATGTTGGTTACCTACCTGGGTATATATCGTAAATTAACGTGCATCAGTCTTCACTACATAGATGACCCTCCATATCAGCAGCCGCCAACGTCATCTAGCCATACAGATAGATGTATCATTCACAGCGGCGGTTTCTAGCCTGATGACTAGTGGTAGGTAGGTTTATATATATATATATATATTCTCCGCCATTTATCAAGCCAAATGCTTATTAGGGAGCACGATATTAGTTCCTCCTGCCGTTTACTCACAAGACACACAGCATGAAAATCCACATTGATCGAGAGTGCACGAATCTCACCTGCCTGTGTATTGGAGTGTGTGCTCTGACCTATAGCTACCCATGAGCTTTAATTATATTGTATATATGACCTGAGCAGCACCTCTCCCAGGACCGTCTAATTCGAATCGCCTGCCTGCCTTCACCAAGTCTATCGAAATGTTATAGAATTATGTATTATCCGTTGGTAGGTGGTTATTTTAGTCGCCAAAGAGCGACAAGATTGGGTATTCTAAGGTCCACTTTGGTATGAGTTGATAGCGACAGAGCCCAACTACTGCTGGTCCGCCAGTTAAATCTGCCTGTGTCCTAAAACTTAAGTTCATCTCTCTACACTGTAAGCTCCTCATACACACTTCTCACGAATAGCTTAGACAGTCCCATATTCATCTCGACCGGCGGCAGCGGCTTAGGCCAACGTCTATATTATGCACTCAGGGCAAGGCAGGCGTCGACTGCTAGCCCGACTCTAAAAGATAGTAATATTAGCAAAGAAAACCAGTCGAGACCCAGGCACTAGGCATAAACTTACCTCCCTTCCTTCTGGTAGACAACATCACTAATGATGTCCCTGTCTAGGTCGGGGAACATTCCTGCTAGAGTTTCCACGACATTGTTGTGCTCAGCTCTCTGTATTCGCTGGGCTTCTGCAACTTCCGCGCTTGCCTGCCTAGCCGCGGCTTCTTGAGCTGAAAATTGCTGACGAACTCCTATCGGGGGCCGCGTATCTGTGCTTGGACGAGGGCTATGTCGGTTGGGCGTCGAATTTTGCTGAGGGGTGCGCGCGGGAGAACTAGGGCCCGCACTGCTCGGGTCGTCTGAAAATATGCGGCCGATAGATGATAATGGTTTTTGAATTGTTCGCAATAACCCCGAGATAGCAGGACTCTCGTCGCCAGAATCGTTGTCATCAGTCGAACTTGATCGCCGTGGTGTCCTTGGGCTGTCGAGATCGAGTGATGGACGGGTCGAGGATGACTCCGGTCCATGAAAGCCACTCTTCTCACCCTGAGGAGCTTCGGACAATGTGGATGATTCTTCCACTCGATGCTTCTCAGCAATGGCAGACACTGCTGCCTCGACATTCTTCTCAAAGTCCTCGTCGGATATTGTCAAAGTAGTGCGGTCCATATTCTCGACGAATTGTACAGCACCCATCTGATAAAAGTGCGCGTCAATGGGTTGTTGGTACCAACAAATGTCGTAGGAACTAAAAACTCACTAGAGACGAGAGATAGTAGCCTGCTTCGCCACCGAGCTTTTCTTGGTTGCGGAATCGTAAGATGTATTGAACATTAGACACTAAGTGATCCGGATTGGACCGCAAAACGACGTAGATGAGAAGTGGCATGAAACTGTCAGCCGACGAGTCCGATTTGTTATGCTTTAAGAGACCTGCCATGCCCGTCAGCGCCGCATAGCATACAGATATCATACCACTTACCAAATATGACCTTACAGCAATTGAGAACGCATATGATTTTGTCCCGAGGCGCTCTGTAAGTTCTGATCTTCAAGAGTTCTACTCCTGTTAACTCGGGCTATCTCTACGCAGACTCGAATCAAACTGACCTTGCTGAGCTAGTGCGAGGAATCTCTTCCCGCTTTCGCTGATGGGTGGGATATCCAAATGTTCCTCTCTAACCCAGCTATAGATGTTGATCTTCTGCGCCAAAATGTCGTCTCTTTCAACATCTTCTTGGTGCTGACCACGTCGACCTGGGCCCATTGGCCGATCGCCTCCCCGTCGTTTCGGCTTCGCCCCTGGAATTGGCTGTGGAGGGGGGATAGCAGGAGAGAAAGTCTGTGTGTACAAACGGTTCATCACAAGCTTCTCCATGCCTTCACGGGCATTGTCAAATTCGGCATCCGATACTTCACTCCATACTTCACATTGGGCCATCTTGTTGGCAATAAACGCTAGGAAGTCACTGATAATCTTGACCTGCTCGTGCACCATCCACTGGCGTTTCGCAAACTCATTTAAGAAAGATTTGAGGTACCGCGCAACGGGATCGGCTTTCTTATGCTTGAGCTGTTCTAGAAAACGGTGGAAGTCAAACGGTAAGGCTGGTTCCGGTTCCGGTTCAGGGGGAGGAGGTCGATGTAATGGCGCGGACGGCAGGGCGGGAGAAGCAGCACTGGGCCCCCTTTCATCCGAAGGGGTGTCTTTTGGGGGGACAGGCGGGCCTTGGTCGGTAGACTCTGGCAGTTTCTCCTTTGACCGCATGCTTGTCGGCGACGCGCTCGAAATGCGTAGACCTTGCATATCTTGCAGCTGCTGAGAAAGACTCGGGGCAAGAGGTTCAAGACTAGATTTCCTGGGAGGGTGCTGCATTGGGGGGCCGCCAAGCAGTGGAGAGGTAATCTCGAGCCGGGGACTCATCACCTCGTCTGCCCCTGGGCCACCCCCGTCTTCAGGAAACTGCTCCATTATACTCTGGATTTCAGAGCGAGAGGTGCCCTCGCGCTCATCCTCGCTTGGATATCGCGCCTCGTCGTATGCTGCATCGGAACGCGTGGGGGACGGTTCTGGCCCAGGTACCTTGGGACGATGGGCCGAGTTGGTCCTCGAAGGCGGCTGGGAGCCTTGTGGGGTTGGAGGTGTTGGGTCGACGTAGGGAGCGGTGTCAATAGTGAGGAACTGGGCCTTCGAAGGTTTGAGGGTAGCTATGGAGGACTCTAGGGGGTCGTTTTGGTCGGTCTCAGTGTGTCGGGAGTCCACCATCTCCGCCAACTTCTCCTGAGCCATAGCTTCGCCCGTGGTTGGTTTGCTGGGGCCGAGGTCGATCAGGTGTGCCGATTTTTGCGATATCTCGTTGTGATGGGCACTTGGGCCCTCGACATGTGCGTCAGCGTCGACCTCAACCTTGCCATCGTGGGAGCTAGTGCCGCTTTCTGGTGCGTTGGGGTCGGACGGGAAGTCGGGCGGCGAGGCTGCGGCGATGGCAGGCGAGGGATTCGCGTCCGCGTCCGCGTCCACGAGCTTTGGATCACTCATGGCGGGGTCATGGTTGGAGGTATCAATCAGAGCGCTCGAGTGCTCCAGCGAGGGCTGTTCGGGAGGAGGCATGCATGGAATCACTAATGACACGACTGGCTCTGTGCTGATGCGTGGTGACTTGACTTTGTCTATGTTTTCGAGGGCTGGTGCAAATGAGTGGAAGGATGGTTCAAGCTTCCAAGATCGGGGGCTATTTTTGGCCGTGGTTAGTGGTTATCGTTATCGGCCTCGAATCACCACCTTCAGAGGAGTTGTTGGCGATTTTAGACCCCGGTTCGGGGTTTGGCTTACTTCTTATCGCCGTCCCGCCACACGCAGCTATCCTAACTAAGCCACATAAAACCATCAATGACCCCACCATTCTTCCATGTAACGCCCCACATGTCGGATACCTGAGGTCCTTATCCTCGCTGTAGGTACCTGGCAGTGTAGGTAGGTATATAAGGTAAGGTACCTGTTATTAGTCCTCAATAGACATTCTATTATTGGACAGACAAATCCATTGTATGTTCCAATGCGACGGCTTACAATCCTATTCCCTTTCTCTGCCCTTTAGGTATAGGTTAGTGATTTCTTCTATACATAGGTTGTTCAATAACTTTCGAGCATAACATAGTTTCACAGCTTGCACCTACATGTAAGATGTTTAATTACTTGATGTTTCTAAGTATTAATGTACCTATATGTATGTACATGCATTGCATCATTGTTACAACTACACATAATGTATACTTGGGAATGTATTGAACCTTGATTCGTTGAACTACACTGCACCTACATTAACCTAGCATATAGTGTATTTACTTGACCTTATTATTCAGCATACAATACCGGGACCCGGGATCCGGCACCTCTTGCTTTGGATCTTTCAAGATCTATCACATACATATTACCTATAGATAGTCTAAGTATGCAACCTATACCTCAAGGTTCTTACCCTCGCTCCATGTTTGCGACAGGATCAGACTTGTGCTCTTCGGGACTTCTTATAGCCGATTCTGTGCTAAGCGGAGCAAGTTATAACACCTATCAAAATGACAATGCACACTGGTTTCAGCCTGTCAATATGTACGAATTAGGCTTTTCATAGTAATCTTATGACCAGGTGGTTCCGTCGTTCCTTCTCAAACGAAACCACCACGTGCATTAGCATAGAGTTATCTTGACGAGACGAAACTAGCAGACTTGGAAGATGTAGGCTCGGTCACTAATACGATTGGTCTAACCCCTACCATCCTAGTCTTTGCCTTGCTTGGCTTAGCTTGGCTTAACAGCCTGCATGTTGCCGTTTATCGGGCAAGCCACGCAACGGTTACATAGGTAGTTAGGGGAAAAAAACCGGCCTAGAGTGGCTTTGCCCTGATTACATATACAGTTGAATACGAGCAACAAGCTGAGGCGGCCAGGACCATTTTGTCTCGCCTTCCTACCTCCCCAGTAGTCATGGTCGAATCTTCGTCGCCAACAACCCAATGCATCAAACTAGGGGAATTTGGCTTCAGTAAAGTCTGGGCTACATGTAGGATTGGCTAGCCAGGCACTGGGCACATTCGTTTGAATCAATAATAATCTCGACACTCGTTGATGTCCCAAACATCCCTTCTCTGCGACAGAAGCTCGACGACTATCTCCTATCCCGCTCCCCGCTCTCATTCCAAGCCCTGCGAATGTTGTTGTCGGGAAGACTTTGCGATGAGACCACACTCGTTCAATCCGACGCATAATGCCTCGAATGACCACTCGTTTCGAATATGATATCGCGAGCGAAGGAAAAGAAGCAGACCCGAACACCATAAAGAAGACCCGAAAGAGACTTGACGATGTCAAAGCGAGGACGTTCGACTGTGTCGCGCGATGGTACAATCACTATTTTCTCGAGATAATACTTCGACAGAAGTCTTTGCGGCCTTCCAAAGATGGCCGCCATATCCCCCTGCGGGTTGGACACGAGCACGCCCTCATTGACGAGAGACGCGGCCAACCGTTTATATCCAACTCGATTCGGACTTCACGCTACACTCTATACGACTTCTTGCCGAAGCAGCTGATTTTTCAATTCACCCGACTAGCCAATTTTTACTTTCTATGTGTTGGTATTCCCCAGACGATTCCGGGGTTGAGTACAACCGGAAACTATACAACCATCCTTCCTCTGATGTTCTTTGTTCTTTTAACGATTGTTAAAGAGGGATATGACGATTACAAGAGGCACCGCCTAGACACGATTGAGAATGCGAACGCTGCGACGGTACTGAGGAAAGCCACTTCGGAGCCGATCCTATCCGTACAATCTCGGAGATGGTTCTCTTCCAAGTCGAAGATCATCGAATCCGAAGTCCATTCTAGCAGCGACGAGGTCGACGGAGAATATAGCTGGGGTCAAGTAAAATGGCAAAATATCAAGGTCGGCGATATAGTGAAACTGTCTCGCGACGAAGCCATACCTGCCGACCTCGTTCTCCTTCATGCTACCGGCGAAAATGGCCTTGCTTACATCGACACCATGGACCTAGATGGTGAGACTAACCTCAAGAGTAGAGAGTCTTTGCCTGAATTCGGGGATTGCAGTACTATAGCTGGTCTTCGAGCCTGCGAGGCCGAATTCGTTGTTGAGGATCCTAATCCAGATCTCTACCGTTTTGACGGTCGCGTCACGGTCCAGGGTCGAACACTGCCTCTCACATCTAATGAAGTCATCTACCGTGGCAGCACTCTGAGGAATACCAATTGCGCTATTGGTATAGTCATCAACACCGGGGAGGAGTGCAAAATCCGGATGAATGCAAATCAGCATCCCAACGCGAAAAAGCCAGCTTTAGAAACTATCGCTAACAAGATTGTTATTTTCCTCGCTTGCTATGTCATCATCTTGTCTGCTGGGTGTTCTGCAGGCTACATTATATGGCGACAGTCCACGGAGCGGTTTTCCTGGTATATTTCTAACGCCACAGTCGAGCTTAAACAGATCATCATCGGCTTTGCAATCATGTACAACAACGTCATCCCTCTCTCGTTGTACGTGACGTTGGAGTTGACGAGGATTGGCCAGATGCTCATGTTGAACGGCGACATAGAGATGTATGACGAGACAACCGATACCCCTGCGCGGTGCAATACCAACACCATTTTGGAAAATCTGGGCCAAGTGAGCTACATCTTTTCTGATAAGACTGGAACACTCACAGAAAACATCATGAAATTTCGGAAAATGAGTATTGCGGGAACTTCTTGGTTACATGAGATGGATATTGAATGTAAAAACGAGGAGGCAGCAACAACAACAACAACAGAGTCTAGTCTCATCCTTCCTTCGGAGCCGCCATCACCGAGGAAATCAAGAGAGATGAACAGCGCCATCCCTGAAAATATTGCGCTATCCCCTGTCCCCTCACCACGCCCGATGTTTTCGCCTCAGTCGGCAAGACGGTCTTCCTCACAATGGAGATCAACCGGCCGGCCAGATCATGTGCAGCCTGAAGTCACGACTGAAGACTTACTAGAGTACATAAAGCTGAGGCCTGCATCACCGTTTGCTAGGCGGGCAAAAGACTACATCTTATGTATGGCCCTTTGCCATACTTGCCTGCCTGAAATAAAAGATGGGAAGGTCGATTTCCAAGCCTCGTCACCAGATGAGCTCGCACTCGTGCGTGCGGCGAATGAACTTGGGTATCTAGTGACACATCGATCTTCTCAATCTGTCACGTTGCGGATCAAGACCCCAGACGAAGGTGAGAAAACCGAAGTTTACCAGATCCTTGATGTTATCGAGTTCAGCAGCAAGCGAAAACGGATGTCGATCATTGTACGCTATCCAGACGGGCGGATATGTATCATTTGCAAAGGGGCAGATTCCATGATCATGCCTAGGTTAAAGCTGGCCCAGCTAGCAATGCAAAAAGCCACGGAGGTCCGCAAGAGTGCTGATCTCGAGCACGAGATGCTGCGCAGGAGCGAACAGCAAGAGACACGAAATAGCTTTGGCGGTCGTCCCAGCCTGAACCTGCGACGGAGTATTGCTGCGAATCGGAACAGCATAGGTCTAGCCCCAAACACGAGCTCGGTTATTAGACCCGGTATTGAAAGGAGCAGATCCGTCGACGTCTCACGATCCCGGCCGTCTGGAGAAAGAGGCCGGCCCTCATTGGGGATTCGCACGGGCTCTCTTGATGTAGTGAAGACCTTGTCCAAGACAAGTCCACTAACGCCTAATCCTCTGCAAGAAAAGTTCGGGTTTCTAGATGATCCATCCATCATCGATGAGGCGGCCATCTTTAGCCGTTGTTTTAAACATCTGGACGACTTTGCTACTGAGGGTCTTCGGACTCTTTTGTTTGCGCGGAAGTTCATCCCCGAAGCTGAGTACAATGCTTGGAAGAAGGTTTATGATGATGCCACAACAAGTCTGGTTAACCGTCAAGATATGATCGAAGAAGCAGGCGAGACGATTGAGCAGTCTTTGGACCTCGTAGGTGCGACAGCGATTGAGGATAAGCTTCAAGATGGAGTCCCTGACACCATCGACAAGCTCCGGCGCGCTAACATCAAGATCTGGATGCTGACGGGTGACAAGCGCGAAACTGCAATCAATATCGCGCATTCGGCACGCATATGTCGCCCAGGCTCTGACATATTTATTCTTGATTCCTCTAAAGGCTCCTTGGAGGTGCAGATCCAAGACGTCCTGGAGGACATCCAAGCTGATTGCGTGCATAGCGTCGTCGTGATCGACGGGCAAACCTTGGCGGCCGCCGAACAGTCGCCTCAACTTACGGATCTATTCTATACGCTTATCCCCAGGGTGGATTCCGTCATATGCTGTCGCGCATCGCCTGCGCAGAAATCGACAATCGTGAAGGCGATCCGCCAGCGGGTCCCTAAGGCATTGACTCTTGCTATTGGCGATGGTGCGAATGACCTTGCCATGATTTCGGCCTCGCATGTTGGTGTCGGTATATCGGGCAAGGAAGGACTACAAGCTGCTCGTGTTGCCGACTACGCCATTGCACAATTTCGCTTCCTACAGCGTTTATTACTTGTGCACGGCCGTTGGAATTATGTGCGTACAGGGAAGTTTATCCTTGCAACCTTTTGGAAGGAGATGTATTTCTACCTGCCCACCGCCATGTATCAACGTTATAATGGGTATACCGGGACCAGTCTGTACGAAAGTTGGAGCTTAACAGTGTTCAATACACTGTTCACGAGTTTATGTGTCATCTGCATGGGTGTTTGGGAGCAGGACCTCAGCGCAGAAACGCTACTTGCCGTACCCGAGCTCTACGTTTACGGACAGAGGAATAGCGAGCTCAACATCCCGAGATTTCTGCGTTGGATGGCCGCGGCAGCATCAGAGGGTGTAGCAGTTTGGCTTGGGGTATGGGCTTCTTACAACGTGTTTGGAAAGGCGCGTGATGATGGGCTTTTTGCGATGGGTGATTTGGTGTTTACTATTGGGGTGGTCTGGATCAATTGGAAGCTCTTGTAAGTTTGTCTGGAGCCCTGCCCTTTTCGGTATTTACTTACGAGATGGTAGCATCATCGAGACGCACCACAAGACAGCTATTGTAATGGGCGCGTTCGGCATCACAGTCGCCGGGTGGTGGGCGTGGAATGCGTTCCTCGCAGGCATCTATGCTCCACAGCCTAGCCCATATTCGGTCCGCGGTGGCTTCACAAACACGTTTGGCAAGGACCCCATATGGTGGCTTACCCTCATCGTTGTCGTCCTCGTCCTCATCTCTGTCGAATATGCCTACAAGGCTGTGAAACGAAACCTGGTTGTCGCAGGTCTCTGGAAGTGGCCACCATGGAAGAGCAGAGACAATAGCGATCACCTGGAGGAGTGGAATGTAGAAGTATGGCAAGAACTAGAGAAAGACCCTGTCATGCGCGAGCGGTTGCGTCGGGCGGGTACTGAAGGGGAGGACAGTGACGATGACGAGGGCGATAGGGATGACGAGGTGGACATAGAGAGGGCATTGTGAGCGGAGGGCGTTGCGGGCGTTGGGTTTGCAAAGGCATAGAGAGGGATTCATCGTGTGGCATATATGATGCGGATTAGAATTTCATCTCTTATGTTAATTAGCATGGGTTAATTTCGTTTCCCCCTAAGTTAGTTGGTCACATACCTAAATGATACCCAACACGCTACAACACAATATATTTTTTATAATGCTTATAAATGACATACACGTGGTTGTGGTTTAAAAAGTATCTGTACATACGGAATACCGGGCATTTGCTTGGCAGTGCTAAAGGGTGAGTGTATTTATCAGCACGTTGATCGAATGCTTTGGTAATTCGACTAACATCAACCCCTCAATTGCGATACAAATCACCGCCGACAACCAATTCTCACTAGGTTCTATGCTGATCTAACCTAATCTATTTTTTACCGCTGAAAAAAATAAAATAAAGATAAATAAAAACACCATGGCGCCCGCAACCGAGATGCTGCAACTCACGCTTAAACCCGAAGCGGACCGGACGGCCCTCATCGCCGACATAGCGAAGAAACTCCACGGGTCGCCGGCGTCCGGCCTCCTGCGGGCGCAGTACGCCTTCACGGTCGAGGACCCGCTGAAGCTGCGCCTCGCGCTCGACTGGGAAGACGTCTCATCATCGTCCTCGTCCCCGTCCTTGTCCGCGCAACTGCCGCCGTCCTTCCTCGAGGCGACGGGCGCGCTCGCCGAAGCCCCCCGCGGCCCCTACTACGTCGCGCTCGAGCCGCCCGCCCCGCAGGTCCTGGACAACCGCGGCGGCGCCGGCAAGGCCAAGGTCGCGGAGCTCGTGCACCTGTATTTCCCCGCGGAAGGGGACGGGAGGGTGGGGAAGGAGGCGGATGTGGCGGAGGCGATGCGTGGCTTCGAGAAGGAGATCAGGGGTGCGGCGCCCGAGGGGTTCAGCGGGGAGATCGCGCTGGGATGGGTGGTTGACGGGGCCGCGGGTGCGGGGCTGCTGGAGTATAAGGGCGAGCCGAGCAGGGCTTTCGTGCTGGTGGTCGGGTGGGACAGCGTGGACGCGCATGTCAGGTTCCGCGACACGGAGGCCTTTGCGAGAATCATCCCGCTGCTGAGGGGCTTGGAGGGATTGAAGGGGTCGGATATGTGTCATGTGAGTTTTCAGGCGGTGGAGGTTAAGTAACGTAGATAGGTAGGTAGGTAGATAGGTGTTGCTCTAAAAAGGGGGGAGAGGAGGGGAGGGGGCGTTGGTACGATCAAGGGTTTGGCTTCAGTAGGAAGTGGTTATAGAATCGTACTACGATGAGAACGATTTATGCACATGTGGGATGCGGATACGCATGGCGAGCACCACAGCTATGATTCACGCAAGAATTTACAACGAGAGCTCCAACAACAATATAGCATCTCGATGAGTCTACCTATCAATCCACATCCGCCAAGTTCTGCGCACCCGTCGCCGGCTTACCCGCGTATACGTAGAACGGTGGTTACGTAGAGCCATGTGCTACCCACCCATCCCAATTCATCAATTCATCGAGGTACTTGATATAGAGAGGTCTGGATTAGAGGATTCGCTAAACCTTCGGTTATGGAAGGTGTATACACCATTAGCAAACGCTTGAGCATCTAGTTTAGAAGCATGGGGATGAGAGGAGTATACGAAGCTAACTAACTAATGCCGCAAGGGGGCTGTCACGGCAGTGACTAGGTCAACACTCCACTCCCAAAAGGGTAACAGAATATCAAATCCACCAATTTAATTAATACCTTAGGTTAACTTATATACTACTACGAGTACCGTACCGTAACAGGGGCACAGGAATTACATGTGGTAAATGCTTACCTAAACCTATTTCGGGATTGTCGCAGTTAGCTCTTTATAAGCCCCTAGTGTTTAGCTACAGGATTACATAGGCATTTATATGGGTGCATGAGTATCTACCAAGAGGATAACTTGTACGGATATCCCTTTTAAAAGTCTTTGGTTGCTAAGCCGCTCGGCAATTTCGCTGGCAGATGGCAACTTAGACTCCTCATCCCTGTCTATTTAACTAGATCTACCTACCGGCATATTCTCTGCTGGAGGTGAAAATCAAAGACAAAAGAAAAGGTTGTAAAGGTGTGTGGGCCGGCCCGGGATTTACCTGGATTAAATCCATTCTTTTCTTGTTGGTCAACCAGTGAAAACAGGTGGTTGTTGAATTGCAAGGTGTGTGTGTGGAGAAATCTAAGCCAAGCTACAATTTTAGAAATCCACGTGACTTCCCCACACCTCCCAATTTATTATGCTGTCATTAACTGGGGGGTACCTTTTCTATATACCAAAAAGTAGAGGGCAAATCGGCACGAATAGCTCTCCCTTCTTTATACTCGTTACCTCTTGCAAGTTTAATAACTTGCTATATAAGTATACTTTGAAATTCTCTTTATTTAATAGATACTAGCTAAAGAGTTATAAGTTCAAATTTCTGTTTAAATGCTTAACAGACTGTATAGAACAATTATATACAGGCTTATACGGGGCTAAATATAAGTTTAAACTGCTAGTTGTCAGCGAAGTTGCTTAGAATCTTGGTAACTAAAGACTTTTAAAAGGGTAAATATAGTGTTGCAGTAAAAAGAATCATTATTCTTATAGAAGTATCTAGAACAAGTAATTGTCCATAGAAAACCACCTCCGAATATCAGTGGGGCTTATAAAGAGCTAACTGCCACAATACCGGACTAGATTTAGTAAGCATCGAAGGATCTCTGGGTGGTTCTAGAGCGCGGGAAATTCTCATCCGTGTCTTTAGTACATTTTTAGGTCGAAAAGGCAAAAGTCTCTGATGACCAACTCGGTGTCCGTGAGAGGAGTAGATGCAGTGTGATGTTTGCTGGAAGTGTAGTGTACCACTTGGAGGTCCTGAGCTGTGGTTGATCAATAGAAATCCATCGTCACAAGTAGAGACAATTGCTAGACTCAAACATATGTAATAGGGTACTGGTAATTTTCCATCATCTTGCCCTCCCTTCCGTGTTAGTTACTCCACATACTATTATTACGGTTGAGGGCTGAGGGCTGATTTTATAAAACCAGCTATTTCCTAGCTGACAAAGAAATCTTGGTATTCCCTTGGCATCCCCTTGGCAGGCCAAATTTTTGGTAGGGATATCGTCACGGACTGCAATAAGATCCAGTGAACGAGGGCTCAAGTCATCTCTATATTGCAATGAAAAAGAAATTGCGTGAGGAACGAGAGAAAGGTTCCTCACACTGCTAGCGAGCTACATACAAGTATTCAGTACCAGAACCAAGCCATGGAAACTCGGGCCATGGCAGCGCATTCATCTGAATAGCTTCTACCACAGCAACCGCAATGGCTGTGATAGACATCCGTAAATACCTTCACCATTCAATTCCACATACACTAAATTACTAGTGGCACGTACTAGAACTGTACCCAATATGATCCACAGACTAGTAGCAAATCCATAGGGTGAACCCCTGTCGCTAAGCATCATTTAACCCAAATTAGGCGGTATATACATGTATGGTGGTGTACGGGCTAACTGACGGTTACGTGTCCGTGACAAGGACTGTGGATATGTTGTCAGCTCCACGGATATCCGTGGACGGCAGTCTCCTTAGTTTACATCTGGATAATTACGTGCCGTAATGCCGTGGGTGTCTACTCAGTGGCCGGCTGCATCAAGGGATGGCTGATGAATAATCGACTTCGACGGCAATGCTTTCAAAGCAGGTTCTCTTGGTCCTATCCCGGGGGCTTGGGAAGGACTATATAAAGGGGTGTGACCTAACCTAGGATTTTGATAGGCAAATCAATATAGCAAAAGTGTATCAAGCTAGTCAAAGGGCTCACGATGTATCGGTTGAACACTCTTGTGACTATTGCACTGTCCCTGACAGCCTCGCTCGTCCATGCGCAAATATACCCGGCTGAGATACAATCTGCAGACTTCAACGGTTCCTTTGCCCTTTCGCCCTTGCAGATAGAGTCTGCGGAGCTCTCTGACAGTATAGCTACCTCGTTTACCAATGCTGTCCGTTTCGAGAGATCGCAGCTCGCGAATGGCGGGCCCTACGCGGATGACTTCTACGCCCTCCCGCCCCTTTCCAATTTGACCGGTCCTCTCAAGCCCGGCGTACTCCTGAAAGTGCAGTCCTTCACCAACACTTCCACCTTCACACTACCCCCTAACACAGCGCTTTCACGCATCCTATACACAACCACAAACTATAACGGAACCGTGCTTCCAGCCTCTGCCTTCGTCCTCTGGCCCTTCGTACCGCGCCAATTTAATGATGACGGCTCTGCACCGGTGATTCTCTGGACCCACGGCACGTCCGGATTTTTCCCCTCGGCGGCCCCGTCGACGCATCGGGCACTGTGGTACGGTGACGCCGCACCATTCGCCCTCGCCCTCGCCGGCTACGCCGTTGTGGGGCCCGACTATGCCGGCCTAGGCGTCCGTTCTTCTTGGGACGGCAGCAAGATCCCGCACCAATACCTCAGCTCGCCGACCAGCGCGCACGACGCGCTATACTCCCTGCGCGCGGCCTGGGCGGCATTTCCGGGTCTCCTGAGCAAGGAATTCGTCGTCAAGGGACACAGCCAGGGAGGTGGGGTAGCCTGGGGCGTGGCCGAGGTGCTCGCCTCTGAAGCGGACAAGTTCGCGGAGGACCTCGGGAGGGGCTACCTGGGGACCATCGCGGGGAGCCCAACGGTAGACCTGTTCACGGGCGTGCCGGAATTCATCGTTCCGTGGGTGGGCATGATGCTCCAGAGCATATTCCCGAGCTTCGAGCTGAGCGAGTGGCTGACGCCCCTCGGGATCGCGCGTCTCGCGCTTTTCCGGGAGATCGAGGGCGGCATCGCCGCATGGCAGCAGCTCGCCCTGGGGGACGGCAGGCCAGTGATCAAGGAGTCGTACAACGAGACGTGGTACGCGGGCGCGTACTCCAAGCTGGCGAACGCCGGGCGCAAGGCGTTCAGGGGCCCGCTGCTCGTGTTCCAGGGCACGAACGACGTGTACGTGCCCTACGACGTGACGTCCGCGACGGTGGAGGACACGTGCGCGCGGGTCCCCGGTGGCCACCTTGAGTACCTCGTCGTCAACGGCACCGGACACGTGCCCACCCTCGACGCCACGAGGCAGATCTGGCTGCGGTGGATCCAGGACCGGTTCGAGAAGAAGCCCCTCGCCAGGAGCGGGTGCGTCCGATCCACGCTGCAGAGCTTCCTGCCTCTGGAACAGTACCAGGCCACGGGGAATTCGTTCCTGCAGTGGGCCGGCGCGGACGAGTATAGCTACCAGACGATCTTGGGGCTTTAATCAGTATGAGTATTACCGTGCATCGATTTTTTGAAGAGGTTTAAAAGTTGAAGTCGCCATGCCAGTGTACTAATCATGTATTCAACACGAGTAATTAATTTCTTTTTGCCGTAGGTATTGGCCCATGCTTTATGATGTATATATTACTAGTGATGGTGGGCTTGGAGAGCGTAACAACAAGTAATATACGTACCTTTGTAATTTTTCAAGTTCACTAGATTTTCTTTTCCAGGTGTTAATTGGATAAATTACAAATTTGGTGGTTACCCCTTATTAAGCTGCGTAGGTAGGTTGCCAAGAACTTAATTCTTGATAGAAACAAGGCAAAATATGTTGGAAAATAGGTAATCAACGTTTAAAAACTATTTGGGGTACCCTAGGTATAGATATAGTATAAACCCGATTGAGATATTCGAATGTATATAGTTAGACAGCTTATGAATGATGGATGTAGTTTATTTATTCTTTCGGCGTCATCATGTCCAAACCCATTTCTGCAAGGCAATAATTCGTACGCTGTGCGAAGGTAGGACTTAATAGCAGCCATGATCAAGCGCTATTATCTGCCGCTTCCTGGAAGTCTCATGAATCGATAGTAACCTTCCTTACTTTCCTCCTCGCGGCCGGCGCGGACCCGAGCTAGGACCCGGACTTTGTGCCCTAACCGATTGCCGCGGTCGCAGCATTCTACGAGAACATAGATGCGGTGGCACTCCCACAGAGGTACGGCGCAAAGATGGAGCATTCAAGTGCGCTCTCGGCGACTGCAGAACGGGGCAACGAGGTCATGCTGCGGTATCTTCTCGAGAACGGAGTGGATCACGAGAGCGACTGTGTGATAGTAAGTAGGGCGCCTGTTCTCAGCATTACACGTAGCGGCAAAAAAGAGCCACGTTGGTGCGGTAAGAATACTCCTCCAGCGCGGTGTCGATGCCCACGTGAGAAGCTCCAGTGGAAAGACAGCTTTAGAAATAGTGTGTGAAATAGAGAAACAGGATGTAACAGATATTTCCAAGATCAAGGAGCTCTTAACGGTGTGTTAATTGGTTTCAATGCATGGAGGCTTTGTTATAAAGGGGTGGATATAATATGTACAAGCTTGCGATAATACCTACGCATGGAAGGCTGAGGCTGGATGCCCTCTTCCGTAACCGCATTATTAACCGTATACTATTTCAAAAAAAAACACTTTGACCAGAGAAATAGGTTCTTCTAACTTCAGCGATGCGCAGCTCGATGATTCAACACGTCCGGTCGAAAACATAATGTATAGTCTTTTGCACTTAAGACAATATCTCCATCTGTATACGAGCTTGTAAGTCTCGAAGTATGTGCTTACAATTGATCTCTTCCCAGAGTCTATCACTCTAGAATATAATCAGAACTTTGGAAATCTTGGGAATCTATTAAATGCTGGTTTAAATAGGAAGTTAGAGATAGGAATAAGCTGGTAAATCTTAATATCAAGGTAATCATGGAATCTATCTGCGCCAGGGCTCAAGTCTAGTACTTTAACCCAACTTGCCCTCCTATCTGAAAGGAGTCGGGGTTTTCAAACGAAAGGTTATAAATATTGATAGGATCTTATGAAAGACCTGCAGATATGACTCATAAGACCTTTAATTATGCATTTAGCGACTACTAGAACTATAGCATGCTTGTGTAAGAATATACTAGATTCCAAGAAATATGAACTGTGTACTAGAAGAGAGTATGTTATATTTGCTTCTAGGATTGATATTACTCATGGAAGCAACAACTGCAGGAGTTGTTTAAGGTGCGGTAGTTCGGCATATAGAAAGAGGAAATTTGCTAATATAATAGTAGCAAAAAATAAATTGCCTCTGAGGATAAATTTTTAGAACCCACGATGATATAACAATATCATGACATGATTTTCTGAAAATTCTCAGAGTGTTGAGACACCTGCATAGTTACCGAAAGAACTCAGAACAAGCCCTCTTTTTTCAGCACACTGTTCTTCATCTCTAGTATTATTAACGCTGCCGGTTCACCACACCGTTCAAGAGGGATTCGATAACAGCTTACTTCTACACTAGTATCCTCTTAAGTTCGCCACGTGAAGTATTTGTTAGGACTTTATAGAGAATGTTAGATATATAAGTAAATAACAAGGCCTTCTGCATCATGTTCAAAGAAAAATCTAGACTATCGCGAATTAACGAAAGACTAGGTACTTTACAACATTTTCAAGCCTTTGCTCCGTCAGCAGACAGCTGACGAGGGCAGGGGTGTGACCAGGGAGAACGCGAATCAGACGACTACAGGTATAGAACTCCTTTAACAGGAGGACTTGCCATAATTGAAGGGTATACACTTTCAGACAATCCTACGTATAAATCCGCTGTCTTTAAACGTGGAAGCACCTGGCGTTCGAGTCGGATATGATAATACTTGGGCCTTCCCAATCATAGTCAAGGCCTGGCTTCTGAACAAAAGGGCAATATTCGAAACCATGGAGTTCGTTAACAGACAGACCCTGCATGGCCCGGGCCTGGCAGCTAATACGGAGGAATTAGGCGATCCTATAATTGCTGTCGACCTGATGATTTGGTTCAAGGGTTGCCATGAGGGTTGTCCTTATCTCATTAGATATCTTGAACGCAACGGCCTTGCGTGTATTATGTGTCAAGGTGATTGGGCGATTCCCGAGAGAGAGTTAGGAAAGGGAGGATGGGAAGGGTCGAATGTTGGTATTTGTCATTCACCCACATGATCCGAGGTTTTGGAAGTGCAAGGATTTGCGCGCAATATACCGTTAGGACTCATATGCTAGCTTTATTCCGAATCTGACACCGGACAGTGAAAATGCGTAAGAAAAAGAAAGAAAATAGATCGTCCTAACATTTGATTTTCCATCTATCACGATATCACATCATTAGCTATATAATTGAAAATCGGGACAGCGTCAGCCCCTGAAATCTTCCAGGAGATGATTAGTTTATTTGCGTACCTAATATTTACTTATAACACCCTCCAAACAAAATACAGCACTATCGTCTATATCCTACCGGACACCAAAGTATATCCATACCGTTCTTCAACTACAGTCCAGCTCAAGGCTGGAAGGACGTGCTGTGTATAAGACTCGGTATAGAGTCACGCGCCCGCTGCTGATTGGAGGTGTGTTTTCATCTACTCAGTTTTTTTCTGAACCTGAGACCTAAAAACTTGTTTTTAAACCCGGATTTCCAGACCGATGTGCCAAAGGAGGCGTCCAGGGCTCGTGAATGGCCTTAAGGTAACATTAATACCTCCCAAGTTTCACCTATTATTTCTACCATATCTTTCTATCGTACGAGTTCTATTTTGTGTCATTGGGTTTGTCCATGTCCAAGTCTCATTTATTGTTTTCTAATGGACATTGGCCCGGAGTATCAATCCGGTGTTGGCCCTGGCCGACTGAGGAACAGAACACATCACCTAGACCACGTTACGTTAACATCGGATACGCGGGATGTGGGATATGTGCGCGAAATCATCTGTAACTATCTTTTTACTTTCGAATGTCGCATTCACTGTTGCATTCTTGTATGGATTAGGGGGCAGACAAGCCGAAAAAGTTATATGTCGCCGTTACACCCTCTACATAAATATGTTCGACTACTACAGTTTCATCCGCGCACGCGTGGAAATCAAGCATTCGTTCGGGGTTACAGCCCTACAACAATACTGCGTACAACCCTGTTTAGCAGGCATTTGCTCCGAAGCATATTCGGGGGCATTTCCTAGGTCAATAGTGATACTATCTAGAGGTATGTACTTTACCCTGTAGTTAAAATCGAGCCCCTTCAGAGTGCCCCGTTGTCTGGGGGTTCACATTTAACTAAGAACCTCCAATCCTGATAAAGGGGGAGAAAAAGTTCGTGACTGGTTCTAGTTACCTTGCACTGCTGCGCGTGAGCTTGGAGAACGCATGCGACGTACCCCAATCCGGGGTTTTGTTCAATGCAAGGTTTGGCGCCGTAAATATGCTGGGCTGTGGCTGACAACCTATGTAACCCTCAGTTGAGGCAGGCTTGAATTCAAGCCTATTAGGTTATCGGATTTGGCGCACGAGATGTAAGTTTGGCGAAAATATAACAAGATTCCGAGATAGCACCCCTAATCCATCCCATCGTCCAGCCCAGCGGACTACGGGATCCTTCCCGCCGGACCTTATATCAAGGGGGATCTATATTACCGGCAGGTTTGTAACTTCTGACATGGCCTACGCTAGAATTTACTCAGCCGCGGAGCCGTTGCGGCGTCATATCGCTCAAAACTTCCACGAGACTCCTCCACCTACCATATTGGTGGAAATTCGGAAAACCCCAATCTCGTTATTCCCATGATTATGAGCTTGCGTGCGGGTTTTGGTACGTCCTCAATATGTGATAGGTGCCCAGCCGACAACTATCTCATTGTCCCTACCAGCAGTTCGGCGTGTGACGATAATATGTAGAATATCCAACTATCGTCAGATTTGAGCTTCTCTACTCCCTAGGGTATGGTATGTTGGCGCAGCAACAGAGAACTGTGACCATACTGGGGATCTTCGAGCTAAGTAGCTCAGCGAGTCAAGATCGTCGGTAAATCCCATGATTAACTGTGTAGGTATTAGCTTAACCCAGTCAGTTCTCAAGTTCCGACCAATCATGTAAGACATTCGTAGATCACCTCTTAATCAAGAAAGCTATCAAGAAAGAACGTAATCGGACCTTCATTCTAAATACTTAACCGAGCTGCCTAGCTTCTAAGCGCATGAAAGTTGTCGAAGATCGCTCGCGTTATCGAAAAGCAATCGGTCCGCGTGCACAGATTAGAGCTTCTCCTCGAAGTGAGAAGAGCCAGGACTTGACGGATCAGGATGACGCAGACCTCGCCTAATCGGCCTATCGTGTAGGAAATGCAACCCCTTAAAAGAGATATCGGGATTGGTCTATTGACGTTACATTAACCCCAGACTCTTGCGTCTACTTCTGCGTTTACCGCTCCTTCTATCAGGCCCTCATAGATACCATCTGGACCGACATGTCAGATGAGAACAACTGATACGAGAGTTGAGGCTCTTGTCATGTATTTGGAATTATGCTGCTTGGGTTACGTTATGTTTCACATGACCGAGAGTTGTTCCGCACCCGGCGCAAACACTACCGGGAGTATCTCATGATCTCCAGCTCCTAGATTGGTAAATCCTAGCACGATGTTCAGCTGAAGTTATGACCCGCTCTGTGTCGGAAATTAGGAAGATGTCGAATCGAGATTCACTCAACATTTTCTTTTCTGGTACCACAATCTAAGGACCGACGGCAGCTTTTCTCTGGGAGAACTTGTTCGACTACTACCTAGTTAACGCCGGGCATTGGTAGGAACTTCTACGAGTGATGTTTAAATCTCTAGAGAGGTAGTGATTAGCTAACTGATCATAAACTATTGAGTTTCGGTCCACTGGCCCCCCTTTTTCTCAAGAGTTGACTTGCCTATCTGTAAGTCTGCCTGTTTTGCTGGCTGGTGGGGAGAACCTCCGTGTCCTCGGTAGTCACATCGGCGTCGGTTATGAACCAAACTACAGTAGAAACCCCATAGGATCAAAAACCTAGTCGTGAATAGTCACAAGATAGACAGTCAAAGCTATAGTTAAAGATCAACTAGCCGACAACAACACAGAGGAAGGAGAACCGAAAAAGTACGAACAGGCCGAAGAATCACAAGCCGAAGCCTCCCGCTCTGCGAGGGTAGTCAGGCAGCTCGCGATACCGGATGAGGTATCTATTAGTGAGATCACCGCAGTACCGGGGAGTGCCGACACCCTTGCTCTGAGGGGAACCCGGCTCCTTGGCGTCACCAACAGGCGGACCTACACGTTTTCCCAGAACGGCTTTGAGCTATCAACTCTATGCCTGGCATTGTCGGGAGTGGCTAGGATACCCGGGGTGATTTGCATCGCGCATCGTGACAAATACTACCTCAAGTATCTGTTCTCCATGGCGAACCTGGCTCGAGCCTTTATCGCATGTGAACCTGCCTTCTCGTTGGATGACAGCTGGTAGGGAAGCAGGCATGACCGCAGCATTTGTCGCTAGAGGGTGGAGAATGCGAGTTGTGATAGACAGCTCCTAAGACTCTCAAGCAAGGGAATTTCATGATGGCGTGCGAGGAAGTTTAGCAGAGCTCGAGGCTCTGGAGCTGATATAAAGAGACAGAGGTTCTCCCTCTGTCAAGGAACCTGTTCGCTAGCTTCAGTGCGCTCTTTCAATATCACACATTGCTTCACCACGTTAAGAGTTACTACATAGTATTTGTTTTGGTTAAGTCCCTTACTTCATAATGAAGTTCCTCAGCGCCCTTCTGGCAGCCAGCCTAGCTGTCGCGGCCCCCGTCTCAGCTCCCCTACCAGAAGCAGAGGTCATCCCGGGGCAATGGATTATTACAATGAAGGAAGATGCCTCGCACGAGTCCATACTCAGCAGCCTATCGGGCCTTGCTGCTGACTTGGTTCCCAAGTATACCTATAAATTGGGCAAATTTAACGGCTATTCAATGAAGGCCACAGATAGCCTAGTGGAATCTATCAAAAGCCTTGCAGGAGTAGGTGCTTTTATACATCACTTCCACCTAAACCTCTTTACCGTCATAACTGACAGAAGTCTTCAGGTCGCCAGCATTGAGCCAGATTACAAGATATCTATCAACGCCTTACAAACCCAGGATGAAGCTCCGTGGGGACTTGCTCGTATCTCGAGCCGCGAACCAGGCACTACCACATACACATACGATGATAGCGCTGGCGAGGGTACATATGCCTACATAATTGATACGGGTATTTTCATCGACCACCCGGACTTTGAGGGCCGTGCTACCTGGGGGGCAAGTTTCGTAGAAGGCGATGACACTGAAACTGATGGACACGGACACGGCACACATGTATCGGGTACTACTGCGTCGAAGACCTACGGAGTAGCGAAGAAGGCGAACCTTATTGCTGTCAAGGTACTTGATGCAGACGGATCCGGCGCCCTGAGTCAGGTTATTGCTGGTATTCAATGGGCTGTAGATGACGCTACTTCCAAAGGACGTAAGTGAACGATATCATCCTAGTAAAAAGTCGAACGTTTTAGCTGAATAGTTTCCAGGCATTGGCAAGGCGGTAGCGAACCTGTCCCTTGGCGCCCTAGCTCTCCTTTCCTCTCCGGTCAACTCAGCCGCCGCCGCAGCAGTCGAGGCGGGTCTGTTCTTGGCCGTGGCAGCAGGAAATGACAATCTCCCTGCCGAACTGTTCACACCTGCTTCCGAGCCGTCTGTTTGCACGGTCGGTGCGCTGGAGTCGAACGACCAGCGGGCTGACTTCTCCAACTATGGCGACGTAGTTGATGTATTCGCCCCTGGTCGGAACATCATCTCGACGTGGAACAACGGATCGACGGGCATCATCTCCGGGACATCGATGGCTACACCGCACATCACGGGCCTGGGCGCTTATCTCCTAGCTCTTGAGGGCGAGCGCGACCCCATCGCGCTCTGCGATCGCATTCGTGAGCTTGGCACTTCGGATCTGATCCCCAACGCCATCTCGGCAAAGAGCAACATCATTGCTTACAACGGCATAGAGGAATAAGTCATGCTATTGGATACGCATGCAAGGTCGTAGAACGACCTGCGATGATGATGATAATATTATTAATGATGTGGTGGCTGCGGCGCTGCAGAGGTAAACCCCTGTACATAGTAGAGTTAATGGTATAATGAAGGATAATACGAAAGACCATGAAACCCTCCATGTAAGCTGCCAAGTAAAGCTCAATGATTCTGCGTGAAATCTGACCCGTGTTTGATAATCCCGCCAGTTTTCAGTATTCCGGGGATATCTACGATCTTTTGGCTTCATGTTCGCCTTGAGGGACTAGCATCCCGTGCGCGCCCTTGTACGGCGATGGCTCAGCGGGTTTCCATCCGCTCCTCTGCAGGAAGCCCTCGTCCTTGAGTCGGAAAACCTCGATCTTGAGCGGACGGCAACATTTGATCATCTCCTTCTCGCTATCCGCGCCGAATCCCCACAATGACAAATCACCACCGGGACAAGTACCTATAAAAGATTATTCCGCGTCAGCCGCACGGCGCCACCAGGAGAGGGAGCGGCTTGTGCCGAATAGAGGGGGAATGGCAGTTGCGAGGTCACACACTTAACGCCATCATGATATCCTGCTCCGCCAGGAACTCAATGTAATCGCCTACCTGAGCCGGGCATGGGCTCATGAAGTAGCGGCCCTGCTCGTCGAGCCCGGTGACTTGAAAGATGTTTATCACGTCGTGCACGTCGGCCTCGGTCAGACCGAAGGGCAGCACTGCGCGCGCGAGGTTCGAGCGGCAGTGAAAGTCATAAGAGCTGCCAGAGAGCACCGCGTTAACGTAAGGGTCACATCCCGTCCCCAGGAGATCATGCACGCGCCCGCCGTGCTCGTCGACACCGTACCACGACAGCGTGTCGCCGATGATGGTCACGAGCGGCCGCATGTACGGCAGGACGGACCACAGCCTGTCATACGTCGAGACGTGCGACGCGTGTAGCTGCTTGGTACGGGCGGCCCAAAATCGCTCGCGCGGGTTGTGCGCATTCCAAATATTGAGGTCGCCTTGAGACTCACGTCAGCAGCGGGATTGGTAATGAAACGCGAGTAAAGGGCACGCTAGGGAGTATAATATATCACAATCGTGAGCCTTACCGACCTGCGGCCCCTCGGGTGTGCTTATCCTTACGATAGACCCGGCTGGTGCTTTCCAAGCCCGTCCGGATCTTATCGGAAGCACAAACTCCTCGATCTTGGTTCTTGGCGCCTCTCTGATGCTTGCATAAAGACTCTCGTCGACCTTTAGGGGCGACCCGGCTTTGGGGAGGTAGGCAGGGTAAGGTTTTGGGACGGGCTTCCGGGCCTTTAGGCGAGCCTCCGCTTCCTCTTTACTTATAGACATTTTTGAAGAGGTTGATCTGTTATTACCCTTGGTATGCTAGCGTGTGGAAGGCCATAGAACGAGACAAACCTAGAGAGAGAAAAATTGAAGTTGGACCCAAGTTATATATATATAGATCATACTTATAAAGTGGAGGATAGCGAGAGGTACATAATTCTCACGATTCGCCCCAGTCCCTATAGGAGCAAGTCTACCCGACAATTGCATCACCTAATGTCGGTCTTCGTTCGGCAGGTAGTCCCATTAAGCATCACGTATGGTAAAAACGCTACCTATTATCTGCATATACTAGGTTAGTTATATGCAGCAGACGGCCCCTAGGGACGCTAGATTGTGACTAGGCATTCTTTATATAGTCATTTTTCTTCAGCAGATGATGAAATCCTAGTTACCTCAAGTAACTAAGAACTATGGTTTCTGAAGTTATTACTTTAACCTTTCTATAACTGCATAACGTGACTGATATTTCTCCTGAGCTGACCATACTTCCCTACTTATAACATATTGACGAGCGATTTGGCCAAAGATATGATGAAAATTTTTTTTTCACATTATTTCTCTCCACCATACCCATCGCGTCCGTATAAATAAATATATGAGGGGACTATAGGGGAACCAGCAACTAACCCTACCCACTCGAAGACTAAAAATTGGTTTATCCCCCACCCCCGCTCATCTCACCTCGTCGCATTTCTCACTTGGTGGGCCAATAGGGGTCTGGTATAATCCGTAGCTCTATCGTATTCCTGATAACAGTACATTACCGTAGCAAAGCGCACGCCGACTTCGCCGCCATATCCACCCTTGTCTCTACTCCCCGCGTCTCGAGCTGTCGTGGTTAGCAAGCGAAGAGCTCGGCAGAATTCTGTGGCCTATAATTTTCAGGTTTAATGCCCTAGTTAGTCGTAGGAATTACACATTAGAAACAGAGCGCATAGGGGAATGACTGTTTTCGCTTGCTAGGTAAAAGAACTATCCGCAAGACCTTGCTCAATTAAATATCCTAGAAGGTCGAAGATATCGATTTTATATATTTATATATTTTACCCCGTTGAGCTAGATGGGCTGACTTCAACTATAAGAGAACAATAATCTTACAACTGACTGTGGAGTCTCGCGAATTTCTAAAAGGAGCATTCCAATGGGCACGACGAAGTGCTGGCCCTACCCATCAATCTTAGTCCAAAACCCCCTGACATTTTGTATACCTATATCTTATCTGCACAATTCCCAACTTCTCCCTTCACCTTTCGATAGATGCAAGCTCGTCAAAAGATCTAAGGTGACGGGGTCGATATTGCGGTTTGCCTTGATGAACATGGTTTCGTACGGGTGGATATTCGTACCGAAGTAGTTCCCGTTGAATAGTAGGTCGACGGGGTGCTTGTCGCACTGCTCAATATATTCCATACCCTGAAAAGCGGACATCATGGCAGATATGGCGTAGCCTGCATTCCTGATAGCGGCGGTAGCCCCGATCTCGGCGTGGATGGCCTTGTTGAACTCAGTATAACACCCACCAAAAGCAACCGTATCGTTCACCGTGCCCCAGGCGTCGGGTGTCGAGGCACTGGCCGGCGGATCTAGCAAGATATCCATTCCCACGTCGTCGGTAGCCCAAATCATAGACTGGACATGTGCTTGCGGTGCGCAGTTCACGGCCATGCCGACTAGCTTGACGTCTTCTGTCAGCCGCTCAAGATACGCATCGCTCCAACACCTGTTGCTCCAGTAGGGTAGGAAGGGCCCCCGGAGGCTCGCGTTCATCGTGATGAAGCGCTTGTAGTTCTTCCACAGATTATCTCCTCTAAGAACCTCTCCAAACGCCCCGAGATCGAAGCACGTGTTTGGCCGCCGGATAATTCGTATGTTTTCTGCTTCGGGGATCAACTCCGCGATATCGGTCTCCCCATTGAGGATAAAGATGAAGTCGGCAGCACCATGAAGCCCTTGGCTGAGGAAGAACTTGATGTTCTCACGCGCGTTTTCAGATTCTTTGTACGCGTATAAGATCAGAGGACGCAGAGGATTCGACGCCAGAAGGCCAACATTGTCCAGGGTCTCATTTGGGACGTCTATTAGCTCATCACCGATCTTAGCATTGGGGGAGTTTTGATGAAACTAGGATCAAGTTAGCGAAAAGAACGGCCAGCCAGGCTGTTCTGCGATGGGATACAGACGAAATTGGACCCCTTGGACAATATCAACGCGGACAACCATACGAGGGCTAAAGCTAGAACAGCTATGAAACCCTGTTTCTTAGACGCATATGCTAGCATTGTCATGATTACGCTGATTGAACGAATAGATTCAGCTGAAAGCGTATAAGGACAAGAGGAATGCGATATAGACTGAGATATCCCAGCAATGTCTTCCAAATGAGTGTCTTAGTCTGAGACCTGCCCGTTTCACCCATGGCCCTCGACTCTAACGCGGTAATACCAAGCTCCAACGTTTAGAACAGCTGAACAGGAACACAAATTGACAAATTGACATGGCTAGTTTTGTTCTGGTAGGATAATAGGTTACAGCAGTGGATTTTCAGGGGAGATAGCTGCTGATACTTACAGTTCACCTCCGTGATAGCCGCAGAATCCTCTGACCTAAACATAATCAGGTACACTACATGCTTACCAAAGAAAGACTATAGAGAAAAACTATAGAATATGCTGGTGTAGGTAGGTAACAATTGAGATACCTAATACTGATAGGTACCTACTAAGGTCTGGTATATATAGGTACCTAGGTAGGTAGAGATTAGGTAATAAGACGTGATAGGCCAGTTGGACCTGTATCTGCCCGCAACGAGTAATAGTAACAGGTACATTGTACATGCACATAATAAATAACCGAGCTCGGACCAGTCTGGTGTAACTACATACTCCATACCTACGCACCTTGGGCACGCAACGACAACGCCGAAAAACATTCCACAGTCCAGTCCACAGCCCACAGCCTACAGCCCACAGTCCACAAGGGTGATGCCGGCGCAGGCCAAACCCTCTGATCACCAATTGGCCCACATCGGGCTTCCAGATGCGACAAAAGACGTGGTGGTGATGGATGTCGCGAAGCCTTACCTACCGAACGAGCTGCTGCTCACCATCCTCGAGCAGCTGGTCGCCGACCCCTACGCCGACAAAAACCACGCCCTGGCCTTGCGCACCACTTGCAGGCTGTTCGACAAGGCCCTCAAACCTGTCACCCTGCGAACCCTCCAGCTCGAATATACTCGCCTCGCCAAGCACGAGCGGACCGCACGACCACCAGATGAAGATGCCCTACGACGAGTGGGCCATTTGTGCCAGGCCTTATACCTAGACATGATGGTCATGAGAGATATTGGTGCGCTCTACCCTCCGCGAGACACAGGCACCGCGCTCAAACGCTGACACGCGCCCCGAACAGGCGAGGTCAACTACCTCAGACAAGCCTTCGCCAGAATCCCGCAGATGCGCCAGTTCGTACACATGCTTTTCGAGAGCTACTGTCTGAACGAGTACTCGTTCACCGAGATCGACTACTATAGCCGGCTAACAGCTATGCTTGAGCACACCCCGAACGTCACCGCAGTGCGCCTGAACCTGCCGTTCCAGCTGCTGTCACAACACTGCCGCACCTCGACTATGATCCTGGGGAACACCCTCAAGGCTCTTGCGCAGCGACCCGAAGAGTCGGCTCCAGTGAAGACCCTGGTTATCGAAAACATAACCGATCTCACCCTTTATAAGCTCTGGCGCAACCCGCTGGACGTTGCCAATTTCAGCTACGTGCTTGGAGGCCTAAAGCACTTGCTTGTATCGATACGCCGCCACGACGATTGTCCGTACAGCAGGTATGAACTTGCGTTTTACGTGTGGAAGATGTTGTTGAAGGCTAAACAGCTCGAGACCCTCTGCTTGGTTGGCCTCGACATTAATGACAAGACCGAAGTGAGGACTGCGTCGCAAGGACAAGTCAAGTTCGATGGCTGGCAAAACCGGGCTGTGCCCCTCTGTAGCTTTCGGGTGTCGATTTTCGCCTCGCTGAACATTACCTACCTGGAGCTACGCTCGCTCGAAATCCACCCGACAGACCTGATAGACGTATTCAGGATCGTTAGGCATTCCCTAAAGGAGCTCTACCTGGACCGTGTCTATCTGAAGTCCTTCGTGGTGTCGGGCCAATGGGACCCGGAAAGCGATCTCTCGTACTGGATCGGTCTTCCGAATATGTCACCCCCGAATACCGGTGCTGTGTGGGTAGCGCCGAGGCTACGAGAGATGAAACTAGACCTCCGCGTGTGCCGCGCCACGAATCTGGGCTATGACCAGTACCTCGACGGCGCTCGCGGCGATCCCCCGTACGAAGGACCCACCTACGACCTCGCCGACCCGTGCGGTCTCTCCCGCAGTCTTTCACAGCGCTTCGTCGAAGCCGTAATGGGTATGAAACAACCCGACGCGCCCGACGGCTCACCCGTGGTGTACCTGCCGCCCGAGGACAACCAGTTCCTCCCGCAAGACCTGCCCCCGGTACTCGCGGACCGGGAGCGGCCACCGCCCGAGGCCGGCAAAGACCGGTGGTGGGACGCGGCGAGCTACCTGGCGACGGCGCGCAACCCGACCTCGGCCTGGCAGAAGTCGATCGACGGCTACTTCCCCAACTGCAACGAGTCGACGCTCGAGAAGCTGCAGGCGTTCGCGGACGAGGCGTACGATGGCATGCAGCTCGTCAGCGAGATGCACGCCCGGGACGAGGATATCGAGGGCAGGGGAGCTGCGATGCCTACGGCCGCGCCGCCCAATTCGCCCATGGTTCATGATTAACTTTTACTTCATTTGTCGACTAGACCCCCCCTTTTTTTTTCTTCCTGTTTTGACAAATCTATCCGAGAGAGAGATGATGATGATAGCGATTAGTTTTGAGATATGGAGATTTTTGGGGGCGCTTAGATGAATATGATGACATTCGTGATCTGGATAGGCTGTCTGTCTCTCTCTCGATATTGGACTGGGGGACGGGGTCTTTCTTCCCTTTCTAAGGATATGTTTGAGGCAACGAGATAAAAATAAGGAAAAGGATGCAAGGAAACACCCCATTTCCTCCCTCTCCCTTCTTCCTATAAATACACTTTCTGGTATAAACGTGGGCAGCGCTGGAACTTTGGAAGACGTTTTACAACTACCATCGCCACTACCCGAAACGCGATGACTTGACGTAAATATATACATACCTAGGTACACACATATATACGCGTACATAATAAACCAATTAACTAATCTCGATAACACGGTAATAACTAGACCTCATATTATGCACTTCACTTTCGACCTAGACGAAATACATCAGAATATATATCACCCGAGAGGGACTAGTAAATAATATAAACAATGTTCTGCACGCATTCTATATACACTCTTCGATACGAAGCAACAGAATAGGGGCCGAAAAAATCAGAGAAGAGAGTCATCTCGTTGTCGTTTACACAAATCCTGTCCTTACCAAGACAGAGCCCCTTAAATGTCTCTTATCGCTCATTCCATATAATCAATCCATTAATCAACATAATTCTACGCAACATGGGTAGTTTGCACGACAGTCAGGTTAGTAAAAAGCGGCAAGCTTCAATATTTTTTTCCCTTGCATAGCACAGCATCAATTACAATGGGGCCGAGGAGGAAAAAAAAAGGGGGGGGTTAAGATCTCTATTTCTTCTCTTCTTCACCACCACATCACCATCTCTCGGATTTGTTCTGTGCCTTTCTTTTCATCATTTTTCCGCAATCATGACCTTGTTGTATTTACTCGAAAACCATCCACACATGGTCTCCAAACACGACTCCCCTCCTCGTGACGACGTGGCACAAGGACTGGGTCTCGTAAAAAAAAGAATCCTGACTAAGAACATTAAGTTGCAAGAAAGGGAAGAGAAAAATAACGGATTATCCACAATCTTTTCCGCCCCTTTCCCCATCTCTCTATTCACGACTACTGACATAAATAGCAGGCATCTTTTGCCAAGCCGGAACCCCAAGAAACCGCTACATTTGGCGGAACATGGAGGCTTTGTACAGTTGTTCCGAAAAGGCGGACGAAACAAGTCGACGGACGGAGAACGAATCCCAGGGGTATTATACCATGACCGAACGAAGCTTAGTACTCAGCCTCAGGCTCTTCAGCCTCGAAGCTGTCGGCCGCAACCTCCTCGTAGTCCTTCTCGAGGGCGGCAAGATCCTCACGGGCCTCAGAGAATTCGCCTTCCTCCATACCCTCACCAACGTACCAATGCACAAAGGCCCGCTTGCTGTACATAAGATCGAACTTGTAGTCCAGACGAGACCAAGCCTCGGCGATGGCTGTCGTGTTGGACAACATAGAAACGGAGCGGTCGACCGAAGCAAGACCACCATCAGACGGAGATGTGGTCGGGACAGCCATCGGCTTCTGGTAGTTGATACCCAGCTTGAAGCCTGTTGGGCACCACTCGACCAAGTTGAAAGATGCCTTGGCCTTGAGCGCAGCGATGGCGGAATTGCAGTCGCGAGGAACGACGTCGCCACGGTACAGAAGAGCGACGGCCATGTACTTTCCGTTTCGGGGATCGCAAACCACCATCTGGTTGTTGGGCTCGAAACCTAAGGGAAGCAATCTGTTTAGCCTGTTGTAACCCGATAGAATGGCTAGGGGAGTGGCTTACATTGGAAGGTAAGGTCGTGGACCTTGAAGCTCTCGTGGGCACTCTTGGCAGCCGAGACCACGGGGGCGTAGCTGATAAGAGGGTAGTGAATACGCGGGTAAGGGACCAAGTTGGTTTGGAATTCGTTCAAGTCCACGTTCAATGCGCCGTCAAATCGCAGAGACGAGGTAATGGAGCTGACGACCTGGGCAATCAGACGGTTCAAGTGTGCGTAGTCGGGACGGGGAATGTCCAAGTTGCGCTTGCAAATATCATAAACAGCCTCGTTGTCGACTAGGAAAGTGCAGTCAGAGTTCTCGATGGTGCTGTGGGTAGACAGAACTGCGTTGTAGGGCTCGACGACGGCAGTAGATACACGGGGAGCCGGGTAGACAGCAAACTCGAGCTTGCACTTCTTGCCGTACTCGGTGGAGAGACGCTCAAGGAGGAGAGCACCAAAACCGGAACCAGTACCGCCACCAAATGAATGGAAGATTAGGAAACCCTGGAGCGAGTTGCAGTTGTCTAACACAACGTGTCAGCCAATTAGAAACACTGGATGAGACCGTCTGGATCCTAGAAGCTATTATGCATACCTGCAACACGGCGGATTCGATCGAGACAGCTGTCGACCATCTCCTTGCCAATAGTGTAGTGGCCACGGGCATAGTTGTTGGCGGCATCCTCCTTTCCGCTGATCAGAAGTTCGGGATGGAAGAGCTGGCGGTAGCCACCAGTGCGGATCTCGTCTACGGGCGAAGGGTCCAAGTCCATGAAGATGGAACGGGGGACATATTTGCCATTGCTTGTCTCGGTGAAGAAAGTCTCGTAGGAACCGCCGTCGAGAACATCCTTCGCGTTGGGGTCCGGGCGACCATCGACTCCGAGGCCATGCTCGAGGAGATACCTGGCGATGATGGTAAGTTATGTATCTGCGGATACACGGGTTGCTGAGGACAAGGCGGTGTAAAACTTACAGCTCCCAAGCGCTGTTACCAAGCTGGATACCAGCCTGGCCCAGATGAAGGTGGAGGATCTAGACAACGCAAAAAAGGTCAATTGAGGCTCGAAAGAGGGTTTGAAATGGACCGAGGCTATCTTCGTAGCTATGTGGCGACGCGTGTGTCCAGCATATCCAAGAGAGGAAACAAAAAATACTGCCCAGGTTGGGTAATTTGTTGGACTGCAGCGGAGAGGCATCACGGCGTACGATAGCTTGGGGGTTGGGTAGGAAGCTGGCGTCAATTGACTTACCTCGCCCTTCATGATGAATGGTGGTGTGGTGCGGTCTGCCGGAAAGGAAGAGAATACTGATCTGAAGGTTGAGATAGCAAGATGTTACCTATGCGCACAGCGCCTTGGGAGGGTTGAAAGAGGTGTAGGTAAAAGGAGGTGTGGGTGACGGTTTTGTGTGTGGAGTACGAAGTACGAAGTTAGTGAATATTCAATTGCACGGCCTTTGTCGAATGAGGGGGCGGGAGCTTCAGCCAGCAAGGAGGTACAGGGGACCTGGGGAGCTCTTCCAATAAGCAGCCAGGTGACGCGACCGGGGCCGAATTGGAGGGGTAGCCGTGTTGGTCCTTAGGTTTCCCCCCTAGGTTTCTGACGCACCAATTAGCGGAGGTCTGTGGTTGCGCGGTACCTCGTTGTAAACAAATCATTGGCCTTTCACCTCGCGGCTAATGCAAAACCAATTCACACACCGCCCATCTGCTAAGCTGGCACGACAGGGGTTATTGCCTCTTTTGGGTCCTCTTAAATGTCGAAATCTTTCAGCAACCATGCACTGCTATGTACATGTACACTAGCTACCTAACATACCTACAGAACCATACCTAGATATTACTAGGTAGATGTATCAAATGTTCAAAACATCAACGGTTCCAGTTTCACTCATACGGGGTAACTGAGATACCATGCAACACCTTAAGCAGGTATAGGTACATATATACCTTAGGTACCTTACCTATTATGCCGGTACTTATAGTGTAGATAGATACCTACTTAGTCAAATAAACTATTGCTTACCTAGGGAGTTTTCGGCTTCTCTAGATACCTAGGTAGGTATCTTGTTGGAATTATAGGGATACCCTCATTAGCTAAGTTGGCCTTATAAGTACCTACGCGGTAACCATGCCAAGTAGGTATCTGTGACTGATTAGTAGCTGAATTAGCTGGCTACCTCCTGTCTGTATCACGAAATTTTACTCTTCTTCCTCCATTCCGCAGCCCTCTGAGCTCCTCGGCCCTTTACCCCTATTGCCCCTTTCTTTCCCTTCCCCTTACCAAACTTCAGGTCCTTAGGCTTGCCATCCTTCTGACTTGCTCTACGGCCTTCGAACACAACCTGCTCTGGCGTCCTCATTACGCTCCTATTTCCTGCGTCTTCTTTCTTATCCTCTCTCTTCCTGTGAGCACCTTTGAACTCGTGCTGTTGTCTTGCCGCCCCCGAACGACCGAAAAGTTTCCCAGCCCTCCCGGCTCGTGAGTGCTGCTCTGCTGTGATTTTTGGCTTATACTTTGTGCTCTTGGACTTTATGTCTCCGACCTTGATGTTCTGGAGCTTTGTTTTCGTTGTACGCTCCATTGCCAACGCTGTCTTCCGCGGATCTTTCGCCCGGGACACGCGCAATATACGTGGTAGCAAAGGCGGAAATTTCTTTCCGTTTAAGAGGAGCGCTGCCTCGACGTCATTGCCGTCGTAGAACTGGACATATGCAAAACCCTTTCCTACCCGCGTCTTCTCGTCCCGAGGCACGCGGACACTCTCGACTTTGCCAGCATGTTGCTCGAATGTTCGCCACAGCCCTTCTTCGGTGTCGGCTGGGACCTTAGTGCGCTTCTTAGTTGTAGTCTCACCCTCGGCATTCGTGTTGATAACTGTTTCATCGTCCACGAAGCCTAGGTTACCAACAAAGACACATCTCCGGTGGTCAACCGCAGACGGGTGTGCTACACTGTCCACACGTATATGTCGGTCCAAGATGATCGAACCGTTCAGGGCCTTTAGTGCAGTCCGCGCTGCCTGAGGAGTTGAGTAGACAGCGTAAGCATTAGTAGACTTTGTTGTTGCCGTCATAAGCGACTTGGTGATGAATGCAGCTCTCTTTGGCATCGCTCCTGTAGAGAAAGCTGTGGAACGAAACCGAATTGACTCGATTTTGTGGGGACCTGTAGAGGACTCGAGGGCGGAGAGTGGCGATTCGAGATGTGATGTTAGAACCTTCTTTTCTTTAGAGGAGGTGATAGCTTCAGCCGAAATGTTCCCGATGAATAAGGTGCGGTTTGCTTTGTCCAGCTCGATATCGGGGTGGTCCTCTTTCGTCTGAGCGAGTGATTCGTGAACTATAGGAGCCCCGTTTTCCTCCTCGTCTGTCTGTCCAGCTGCTTCCTTGGAGATTATACCATTTGTTACTTCTCCGCTCTTCCCCTTATGACGCTTCTCTTGCTGGATTTCCTTTTCTTCGTCTTCAGCCAGCTTGCGCATGTAGTTATCCTCCAAGTCGTCATGATCATCTCTACGCTTGCGCTTGCGATCCTTCTTTGGAGCTACTCCAGGCTCTTCTCCATGAGATAGATTTTCCAATGGCGGTTGTTCATCATCGTTTTGGTCATCTCCATCCTCCAATCCGCTCATTGGCTCGTCAGCATCGCCGTCTTCCTCGTCACTCAGATCCGCATTATTATCCGCCTCGTCATCGGTCGAATCAAGGTGAGAGGTTCGGGGCTGATCTAGAAGCTTCCTCTCCTTCGCTGGAAGAAGTTCTGCGTATCGAGTCGCAGGGGTGGCTTTCACGGGACCAGCCTTGAGGATATAATGAGCTTATGGACTTCATGCAACGCCTATGAAGAACTCACACTGCCTGCGAACAAAGCGTCTAAAGTGGGGTCGATGGCTTTCACTGAAGCTGCGAGCCCGGATTTGCTATTTTGTCGGTAAGCTGATAATTATACCTAGCGGGTTGAATACGATTTTCGCTTACGATTTGGCCATGGTGAAGCACTTATGAAGAATATGCAGTGAACGGCAGCAACTATTCGATGCGCAAGGAGATGTACCTAATCTCTTAAATAAGCTTAAGCTGAGTGATAGTCCGAGAAAAAAAGAAATAAAAAAATTCAATGGCTGCAGGGACGAGCAGATGTGGGTCAAGCCTAATCCATTATCTTATCTGTGATTATGCATGTACGCGCTATGTAGTACTTGTTACCAGATTAGTACTAGTGGGTCGAACTAAAAGCGCGTCCAAACCTAAGGTATTCGGATTAAAAAAGTGACCGAAAAATCGGTATCGATAAGGCGGTTTTATCGTCTTGGCCGCCAAATGCCGTAACGTAACGGAGCGGCTTGGGGTCATTGGGGACAGTCGCTGCAGCACCCAGATTTTGGTCAGTTTCTCATCAGCGCAAAGCGAAGTTTCCTCTTGCACCTTCGACCACTGCTTCCTCCTCCCCTCGACGACACCCACCCCTCGACCCTCCAGACGCTCGTTTTACAGCCTGAATTATACGATCGCCTCAATCCCAGCTTTTCCCCCAAGATTATATCTTTACCTACCCTTGATCCGCACCGTGTTGTTGACATCGTCCTGTTGAAGCTTCAAAGTTGTCGTCCGATAAAATCCACACAAATTGTTGTACGCAACATTCCCTCGAGCTGGATGCACATCCTCTCCCGATTTCCAATACCCATTGCCGTAGATAAATACAAGACGCCATAAAAAGAAACAAGAATGGCAACGGGAGACACAGCGCCTCCGCCGCTCACGATCGCTCCCCCGCCAATTGAACCTCTTTCCGACGACGGCGGCTCGAGCCCTCTGAGCGACGTGGAGGATAAAGATGCCGATACAGACGACTTACATGACTTAACCAACCTCACAAATAACCATCGCGACAATGAGGGGAGTTCGCCTGGCGAACTGTCAGAAGCGAACGATACCGAGGCAGAGACCGAACGCCTCTTCGACACGCCCCAGAATGCTACCCGACGTAAAGACGTCGTGCTGAGCCAGTCAGCTGAAGGGCGAATTTACGAGCGCACCCCGAGCAAGCTGCGACAGCATAAGAACGCGGTTGGCGAGGGTGATGATGACGAGGATGGCCCCCTCTCTGACGAAGATGCTTCGATGGCCTCCAGTCCTCCAGCGCAAGCGAGAGAAGCTTCCGAGACGATCCAGTCCCCAACACTAGACATTCTAGCCGAGGCGGCGAATAAAGAAGCAGAAAACAGAAAGCGAAAACGGTCCCCAGTACCAGTAGAAATGTCCAAGTCGGAGCAGACACTACAAAAACGCGCCGACTCTCTCACCGCTGCCAGCCGACAAACTACAGGCGGAGATACCGTTATGGCAGACGAGGAGAATCCTTCGTCAAATACTAATAGTGGTGAACATTCCGCCGACGAAGGCATCAATGCGACCGCCGGTGACGACGAAGTAGACGAAACAGCCCCAGAAGTTCATTCGGATAAGGACGTTAGCCCCAGAAAACAAACGCGGAGCAGCTCGAAAAGGCTCAAGGGTCCAGAAGAGCCTGTCGAAGGGGGAGGGCCCACGGAAGAAGGGATAGATGGTGTAGCTCCCGACGAAGATGGCGCGCACACTGGCGACGACGAACACATGGAAGTTGACGTGGATGAAGAAGCAGAAGCGGCGCATAAAAACGAAGAAGAGCGTATGGCAGTCATCTCTATGTCGCACATTGACCCTAGAACTAATATGTATTTGTTAGTCGAGAGGAAAAAGGCGGCCTACGAGCAACTGGCAGGGATCGAAAAACGATTTGCTACCTTCAGGGATAGGTTTGAATAGCCTCCTCCGTCTCTTAATATGTTTCATATACTGACGATGATATAGGCTCTACGAAGAACGGCTAGCACAGTTAAACCAAGAAGAAGCAATGTTACGGGCCGATGTTCCAACACACCCCGAGTACCTTGCAATGATGCAATGCATAGACGCCCGAAGAGACGAGAGAATACGTATAGCGGAGCGGGAACTCGGACTCAAGCTGGAGGCTCTAGAGAGATGGGGTGTTGCTAAGCGTGCACAGATTCACTCACAGTTTTTCCAGTCCGTCAGAGAGTCTCGAGAGAGGATTCTGGCCGAGCTTGGCCAGCAGTGGTATGATATTCAGCACGAACGGCGCAGGCATGCCAATAATGTTCCTGAATTTGGTATTCGGTTTCCCCAAAGCCAGAGCCAGCGTGTTCGAAACGCGCTGGCTTACAATAAGGAGGTGTCCATCTTATCGGGGGTGGCCAAGTATGAAGGTATGCCTGCTGCTCCGAACATGAAAGGAGCATCGGTGCAAGAACAGGAAGACGATTTCGATGCAATTAACGTGAGGCGTCACTTGTGATCTTTCGGGTTCTTGATGGGATACTAATGTCATAATATCATCTGATCAGAGAAACCGACACCAGGCACCACGCTATCAACTACCCAAGCCAAGCTATGCGGATTACGGGGGTCTACCGTTCGGGGAAAGCCTTGGGCCTGCGGGCGAGCAATTTATTGAACAAACCCCGTGGGCCAACCCACATCACCCGTCAAATGCCCACCTTCTCTACCGACAACATTCAGAGGCCGCAGCAACCGCTCTATCAGTCACACCGTCTGGGCCGAGGCGGCACCAGCCAAGCCCCTTTGCGATCACCTCTGGAACCCAGCCTTTCAACGGCAACGCCAAACATAAGAGCATCCCGAGGCAACCTTCGACATCTCCTGAAGTCACGCGAGCCGCGAATCTACTGGAGCAGACAAAAGCTCGCAGTATGAAAGCAGCAGAAACATCTAGGAAACACGATCCTGGCCAGCCTGTCGGCGGCGCATGACAGGCCTAGTCAGCAACCGAGACGTATTTCTAAGGCGTGATGTATCGCCGGCGCTAATGGACGACTAGAATCTTATTTCACGCAGATTATATCCCCTCCTCTCGCCATTGGTATAGACAGCGGACTGGAACATAGCTAGGGCGTTTGTATCATGTGCATGTTGTTTTTATTTCCCGGCGTCACTATTTGCGATTGGGAATATACTAGTCGGACTGGCCTTGGGTTGTTAACGTAGGAAAGGGACAAAACTGCTCCGCCGGTATCTCTGGCGCATTCTCGAGTGGATGCGGAAGTAGGAACTGGGCTCCTTTTTTATGCGCGGTACAATATGGGGGTTCCTCGTAGATACAGCATGCCCTTGGGGGGCGTTTTTGAGCATTCACCATTTTTAGGGAGGCTCGCGTCGGGCCATGATACCACCTGAATAGTTTTGCTATATTTTACACTCAACACCCAATCAAGCAACTGAGTCGAAGTTCGTATAACCCCAAATGAGCATGTTGTTTACCACTCCTGACGCTATGAATCATCGACTGGGGCGGAATGATTTCATGCCCCATGATATTGTCGCTTCGAATTCCTATTTGTAGAGTTGTGCTACTTCATGCGAAGGGTATTTTGTTCAGTTCTTCGAGGCCTTGTTGCTCGGCGCATCGGGAACCTTGACATCCTCGAACTCATCTTGGCCGATAGCATGAATGGTGTAGAAGTCTGCCCATGTCGCAAAGACGACAATCAGCGATCTCGTCTACATAGACCACTCATCCATGGGAGACCAAAAAAAAAGAGGGGGGGGCAGGTGCACGAAAGAAGGTATAGTGGATATTATTCCGTTCGGGGACGGGAGTAACGGAGGGCTTCACGTACAGACACCGATGGTGAAGGAAGCGAGGGCGGTACCGACGATGGCATTCTTGAAAATGTAGGGACGTCGTGCGCGGATGAGGGCGGGCGACTGGCGGGACTGGCGGTCGTAATACGAGGAGCTCCCGAAACTATTAAGAGCGGGTAGAGAGGTAAGCTTCTTGCGAGGAGGTACAGTACTTAGAATGTGAGATGAATATTAAGGATAGACATACCCAGAAGGCATCGTGATGTAGGGTTATTGGATTGCTCTTCTGCGCCCAGATGGGCTCGTTGCTGGCGTAGTAGCTGCGTACGCGACAAGGCTCGAGAGTTGCTCGATGTGTGTTCCGTAAGTGTGTAAGTGCAGGTGGCGCCGTTGGCTGAATTTCCAAGTCGACGATATTTGGTAAGGTTCATGTCGTACGGAGTACGTGGGGCATACCCGATATCTGCATGATCAGCTGCTAGAGCCCCCACTATTTAGGTATGCGTAACTCGAAGTGCTTCGGGTTTTCCTCGGGGCCGATACGACTAAACAACACCAAGACGTGGTGGGGACGGGCCTAAGCTTCATCTTTCCTTCAGTCGCGCAGCTCTCGTCAAGTGCCAGGCGAAAGCGCGAGTCAACAGACAAGCATCAAAATTGCTACACATCCATCTTTTCCTCACAAATGGTCAACACATAACCCAGCTACCCGTGGTCGATCGTAATCGCACATGCCCTACATCTATGCACCCGATGTACTTAACATAGTGGACAGTCAGGTTCGCAAGACGTAGGTTTCGCATTCGTGTCTGTCTGTCTGTCTGTCTGTCTGTCTGTCTGTCAGGGTCCCGCATCTACAGCCACATACGAGAATAAAGAAGAGAATCCGATCCGACCCAAGGGCAACCGCCAATTGACATCGCCAGATCGCATCATCGACAGATACACGCGTGTGAACTGCCATCGACTGGCCTAGCTACCAAGCATTGCAATACCATCTCCCGCCTACAAATATACGATATCTTCGGCTTCCAGCTACAGCTAATTCAACCTTTGCGATTGTACACCTATTTAAATCTCTCCATGCTGGCCCTGGGCTCGCCTAGGTCTGCTTTCTTCGTTCTACCATGGCGCAACCGCAGTTATCAGTTCCCGACCAGATCCGTCAATTAGAGGGTGCTCGCAAGCTTGTCTTGGGTGATGTCACCTACTATCCGCAAGTCATCCAAGCAACCTTGCCAATCATTGGCCCGTCATCCCAGGTTGAATTTCGAAGATGGGGGGCCGAGTTTCTTGCTGAGGCCTTTGCGACGCCGGCCGTCCCTCTCGGCCAGAAGGAGACCTTGTCTCTCTTGGTTCTGGAGACCTTGAAGCTGCTCGTAGAGGAGGCAAACCAGGATGTTATGGTGTTGAGGAGTGTTATACAGGCGGCTGCCAGTATTTACCCGCTGGCATTGCGATGGATGTAGGTTTTACCCCCCATGCCACATGGGATCGTAGACTCTCTGTAGACCTGGCCGCCGCGACGGCGACTACGCGTGCAGATGCTCTTTGCCTATGCTCTCCTATTCGTACACCACGAGAACTTTCTCTTGCAAGGCCCAGCTGCTGACCTCCGTGATTCTGCCAGAATCAACAATTCTTACGACACAGCCACCTGGCAGCGAATGACCGCCATCAAAGCCAGAATACTTCGGATATGGGATACCGCTCCGCTGACTGTGCGGATATGCTGTATCAAGTTTGCGCAACGAGTAGTGCTTGCGCAGACCCCTAGTATCAACCCGGAACCAAGAGTACGAATCTCCTACCACTCATCCACGCTTGTAATACTTCTGCTAACTGGAGCACTAGCGAGGCGACCCCCTTGATATCTCTCTCATCATGACCCCCCCGAGCCATCCCGTTCTCGACCGTTCTAATCTCGAAGCTGAGGCTTTTGGATTGCTGGATAGAATGCTGAGCACTTTGCAAGAGAACAGCAGGTAAGAGAGCGTAACGCCAGTGGGCATTTAGTTCATGGCTCAACAGTCATTGACCTGTATCTGCAGTGATGCCTTGGTCGTTGATGCCACTCTTAACACCTTGTCGATCCTTGTCCGAGCAAGACCTGCAACCTCCAGTCGAATACTCAACACTATACTCAATTTCAATCCATTGAAACTGGCAAACTCCCCAATGACGCCCAAGACCAAGGTTCTTGTCAAATCGATGGAGAAAACGACACGAATGCTGCTTATCCATCTATCGAGACGGTAAGTCTTTATACCCAATATGCCCACTCCCTTGCTCATTCTGTTTTAGGGATCCACACAACCCCCTAACTGGCCGCATACAACAATATGTTGAACGGCTAATGAGGTCGCGAGCCGAGATATTTGATGACTCAAGTCGGAAACGAGCATTAATGGAGTCAGGTGCTGCTGGGGAAGCTAAACGCCAGCGTACTGGACCTACATCTGCCCAACCGCAGATTGATATTTCCCCACTGAAGCCTGGGCCTCACAGCTTAGCGGAGGTATTTACCTTGACTACTAATGAAGGCCTGAAGAACTTCAACGTGGGCGACGTTGTTCCAGTTCCCCTTGCTGCTAAGATAAGCGTTCGGACCATTTCTCAGCTAGATCCCCAGCTGCTGGAGCGAGCTATTACTGTATGTCGATGACCACGCGAGACTACTAGTATCAATGCTGACAGAGATTACAGGGTGTCAGAGATCGTTTGGCCGCTCTCCACGAAGCTTATCAACAACCTATTAACCCCGAAACATCACCATTGGATGTAGAAGAGGATGAAGATGACTATGAACCAGATTATTACGCCGCCGAAGACACCGAGCAACTTCTAAACAAGCTTGACTCTTCACCTTCAGATGAAAGGCGCGAGTTGCAAAACCCTGCGTTGGACGGGCTCGCATTACCAACATTCCGGCTTCCTCCTCCGCCCACTCTAAACCCAGACCAGGCCGCCAAGGTCGGCCAAGGTTCTATTGCACGTGTTTTTGGCACAATGAGGACCCTCGAAGATCCCACGGTCAAGAAGTCCAAGGCTGGTATCAACAGACTCGCTGCCAGTTCATATGATCGGGATTCGTGGATCACAGTAATAACGCGTCTAGCTACCCGAGCGAACGCCGGTCTCGACAGTGCAGTCAAAGACGAGGACGACCAGCTAACGCTCTCTGGGAGCCAACTGAGTAATTCCATACGCGAAATGCTATATACGTATATTCTCGAGGACTTCCGGAAACGTATTGAGGTAGCGGTTTCGTGGCTAAGTGAAGAGTGGTATAACGACCGTGTACAGCAACAATCCTCAGCCTCACCGCACGATGTCCCAGCTCACTATGAAAAATGGGCACTGCGTCTTCTAGATGGATTTATTCCATATTTGCATTCGCAAGATAAAGTCTTAACACGGTTTTTGAGCGAATTGCCCGAACTGAGCGCTGCGATTCTTTCAAGGGTCAAGACACTCTGTCGAGATCCAAGCTTGGTCGGTCTTGCGCTCACCAGTTTATACTATCTAGTCATGATGCGCCCGCCGGTCCGGAATCTTGCACTAGATACGGTCCAAGATATCTGGACAGATTATGAGGACTCACGGCCAATGGCCGCTAAGTACTTGCAGAAATGGCGGCCCGGCTTCTTGGAAGCGGCGAAGCAAAGTGCTAGTGAAAATGGCACACCTGTTGGTGCTGGCGCGACGGCGATTGCTACATGATACCCCTCGAATGCAGTTTCTCGTGGCTTTTGCGAGTCGCGATGAGAAACAGAAGTTAGTGTATTCTAGAACTTTGTTTTGGTTCCTCTATGGTGATTACTGGGTCCCACGAAGCTGGCAGGCATCTATGGTCGTATGGCGATTGGTAATTAGGCGGCCAAGTCAGGCATGGAGTTTGGAAAGGGAAGACTGGGCAAAATAGGACTCAGGCATCGCTGGAGCAGTGGCAGTGCATTATACGAGTCGAGTAGCACATATCACTTATATTACGCTCGCGCGCTGCCCGAGACTCCCGATCAATTTCCTGTCCCGCGTTATCTGAGAGCCTGCTAAAGTTGTATCACCTCGATTGAAGTCTGATGTGTCGCGGGAGATATAAAGTCGCGCTCGACGGCGACCTACACTTCAATGAGAAAAAGAAAGATACAGATAATATCGACAGAAGTCCAAGATCACCTCCAATATCGCGGTTTTTATTGTAGAGCACGGTCTAGCTTAAGAAATAACTATAGTCGATGTCTTAATAGGAAAGGGTCCAGATACTTACCTATAGCCGTGACGTAACATAGCAGAATGAGTTTATCAACCCTTTTTTTATCTATAGGTTATCAGGTCCCCATCAAGAAAACGCACATTATTGGGTGCTGGAGCTGATAACATGCAGGAACGCCGAGACTTGGCCAAGACAGTGGAACGCCCTCCTGACCCCGTAATTCAAGCCAACTTCCGTCCCTCAGGTTTCTTCCCCCGTATCTGGGCTGCTACTAGTCTCAATGTCGACGACATCTGTTCTCTCTTTATCTCTTGGCTTCAACATGGGGCATGGAGGAGTGGGACTTGGCTGGATCATATTCCGTAATCACGGACAGATTAGGTATCTGCATGTCCTATCAATGAATGAGGATTACCACCGTACAAGCTCATATTTTGATTCAATTTTCATGATGTGAGCCGGCCAGCCCGTCAGCCAGCCGCGCCATTCTGGAGCGGCGGAGGTTGTTGGCTTGTAGTACCAACGAAAGCTAGGTATCAGGTAAGTAGGTGCTGTTATCTATACACCTTAACTTACCTTACTTAACGGACAGGTGAACTCATTGTATACATGTGCGTAGCTATCTTAAGGTAGCCAGCCGGCCGATATAGGTAATAGAGCCAAGATTTCCCCAAGGGCAATCAGCCAGCCTCTTCGTACCCCAAGGGGCGAAAGGATAGAGATAACGGAGATGGAGACGGGGGGCGAAGAAAGATATGAATATGATGCCCGCCTTGCTCATACCTGCGACCCGATGCCTCGGTTCTACTTTTTCTTCTCGCTAGCCCACTACTACGTTGTTCCTGACTAGAGATCCGCTGTCGGTGTTTCTCAAACGTATACTTCCTGCCGCCTACCAAGGCTAGGAAGCAGAGATTTACGCTGCTCACACGCGTTGTTTGGGATCTGTCAAATTCATGAAATATATACACGCACATCGATACACATTGCCTAACACGTGAACCTCGTGTAGTCTTCACCGGTATAGCAGGCTCTGGGTGTCTTACTCATCATTGCTCGAACAAGCTGAGATTATACAATCCACCGGTTTCTCATCGTCTGTCTTCGGGATAGCGAACGAGTTTATCCTGTGTCACAAATCGTACCGGAGTTTTCAAAGGAAAAGGCAAAAGGAAAAATATAGAGGAAAAAAAGATTTTCAAAGAAAAATAACCCACGAAACGGAGGGCAAGGACAAGCGAAAATGAGCGCGGAGATCACGCCGGTCACCGAATGGCCGGACTACAGCGTCGACCCTCAGGGCGGGAATCCCATCACCCAGGATCTCAATGCTCCCTATGACAAGGGCGACCTGTGCTGGGTGCTCGTGAGCACCATTTTGTGTTGGCAAATCACACCGGTATGTTATATTTATATACACCACCTTAAGCCCAGTTAGGCTCACAGCCCCATCACCACCACCACCACCACCACCACCCGACTTCGCCTCTCGCGCCGCCGCAACAAATGACTAACGACCAAGGTTCCCCTTCTCTAGGCCATAGGGTTCCTGTACGCGGGGATGCACCGGCGCAAGTCGGCGCTGACGATGGTGTTCCAGTCGCTGTTCTGCGCGTGCGCGTGCGGCGTGCAGTTCTGGGTGTACGGGTACTCGCTGTACCAGAGCCGGGCGGCCAACGCCGTGCTCGGGGACCTGTCGCTCGCGGCCCTGCACAACGTCCTCGCCGCCCCCTCGCTCGCGAACCCCGACATCCCCGACATCCTCTACGCCGCCTTCGGCTGCACCTTCGTCACCGCCACCGCCATGATCCTCGCCGGCGCCATGCTCGAGCGCGGCCGCATGTGGCCGAGCATGCTGTTCCTGCTGTGCTGGACTACGTTCGTGTATTATATGTAAGTCGCTCGCTTGCTTGCATGCTTGCATTGAATTTTTCTTGCTTGGAAGGGGGGTTCGATTGGAATTTGGGGAGGCTGTGAGGTTGTTTTGGTAGTGTCTGTTACATGCGGTGTCATTGTTAATATGAGCATGTCTTTCTTTTTCGCCTTGTAATTCCGTCTTCACCCTCATCCCCAACGCCCCTTTGCTACAGTATCCCAGTTGTCCGAAAAAGGAATGTTCATAATGCTCACGGATGACCCGCAGACTGGCATACTGGGAGTGGAACCCTAACGGCTGGCTCTACAACCTCGGGGTGTACGACTTCGCCGGCTCGGGCCCGGTCCACATCGCCAGCGGCTTCGGCGCGCTCGCCTGGTCGATCATGCTCGGCCCCCGCATCAGCCACGAGCCGGGCTCGGGCGGCGCCGCCGTCCCGGCGTCCCGCAGCGAGCGCAAGCGGCAGGCGGCGGTGCACTTCAAGCCGCACAACCCGTTCCTCGTCGGGCTCGGCACCGTGTTCATCTGGTTCGGGTGGTACGCGTTCAACGGGGCGTCGACGGCGAACCTGTCGCTGCGCAGCATCTACGTGGTGGTCAACACGAACCTGGCGGCGTGCGGGGGCGGGCTCGGCTGGCAGCTGCTCGAGTACGCGCACAGCGGCAAGTTCTCGATCGTGGGCTTCTGCTCGGGCATCATCAGCGGGCTCGTCGGCATCACGCCGGCGGCGGGCTACGTGCCCGTCTACGTCGCCGTGCTCATCGGCCTGCTCACCGCCGCCGCCTGCTTCTACGTCACGCGCTACAAGTACCTCATCCCGGCCGTCGACGAGGGGCTCGACATCTTCGCCATCCACGGCGTCGGCGGCGTCGTCGGCGACGTGCTCACGGGCCTCTTCGCCGCCGGCTGGGTCCCCGCGCTCGACGGCGTCAGCGGCGACACGTACGAGGGCGGCTGGTGGGACCACAACTGGCGCCAGCTCGGGCTGCAGCTCGCCGCCGCCGCCACCTGCGCCTCCTGGTCCTTCTGCGTCAGCTGTATCCTGCTGTTCGTCATCAATAAGATCCCCGGCCTGCACCTGCGCGTCCGCGAGGAGGACGAGATCAGGGGCCTGGATTACAAGTACTTCTCCGACCTCGAGGGCGAAGGCGGCGAGTCCGCCGGCATCTTGACCCCGTTCGTCGAGGGCGTGCCGTTCGAGACGCGCGGCGCGAGCGAGAGGAGCTTGGCGCCTGCGGTGGTGGCAGAAGGGGGCGGGAAGAGGGATTAAGGGGGGGTTGAAGCTTGTCTATGGTTTGTTTATGTGGTTTAGGAGATAGGAAGGGGGGTGGGAGCGTACATATCTTCATACTTCCTTTTGAGATGTTACATACACGCCGAAGAGTTCTTGAGTAATAGAAGCTAGTGTGTTAGTCTTTTTTGTACGGTACGTGTGTTCTTCGAGCGTTGATGCGGGTGGTTATACAATGTTTATCAATGTTATACGTGATGCAAGTCGCGGTTGGGACTTTGTTGTTAACAAATTTAGATGGTACACTTGAGTGCGACCAAGTTAATTGACCATATTTTTTTCCCTTTAATATCCTCTGACGTAAGATAGCCCGGTGATCGATTGCGTGGGTTTTTATCTTAGCCATTGGTAGTAAGCTACTTCGTATTGGCGACAGTTCATCCCACCCCTTTTTAATAATGACTTCGGGTGTCAGTCAAGGCTAAGGGAAACGAAGGCGTGTGCTATGTACAACATAACGATAGTCTATTTATTTACATATACAACCTATCGGTAAGTAGGTAGGTGTTTGTCTGAATGTCGGTGATATGAAGTAGGATACGGGAATATCCACATTTATAGGAGTAAAAAGGGGGGTTAAGCGGCAAAGTGACTATTGGTTTACTTCGCTCATCTTCTAAACTGCGAGACATTCTTGTAATTGGAGATAGTTACTCGAATACGGAGAAGTCTTCAGCATTATCGGTCAGGAGGAAGGTGATCATAGATAAGGACATAGGTACCACCAACTTGATTGCGACTCGTGAACGGGACCTATGACTGCGATAATTCCGAAGCGGACTTCGCCTGATGATATACCTAATAAGACTCTACCACTTCCCTTCCCTCTTAGTTAGTTGTTGTGTATTAGGGTCATTATATGGTTAAAATATCGCATATATACCTAAGTAGGTAGTATTTTGGCAATTATTTGATGATAATTGATTGATTCTCCTACGTCATTCAATTCCATCCTCATAGGTAGCTACATTAATTCTATATTTCGTTGGGCTCCTTTTCTCCGCCTCTGTCTTTTCTCTCCTTTCCCCCCCTTCATTTTCCCTCTTCTACACGCACCAAATTTAATTAGCTTGAGTCTTTTACTCATAGCATGCAAAGGCGAGAAAGCAGAAACAATCATACTCCAAGTGTATCTCACACAACGGCTCAATAGCATTATTACTATTAATAGCATCAAAAAGTCTCCTATTCAAGGGCAAAGAGGCTCTCATAACTTGTGCTGTCTTAATGATAAAACAAAGACAAGATTTGCTGTTTTGGAACTAAGCATAGGGGCGTTGCTGGCTGTTTTCGGTACGCATTTCCCCGGATTCTTTGTCCAAGCTATTACTGTCTACGAGATATAGTTTCATATATGTACTCGTGAAATGTAAAGTAGACGCTGGGCAACTTTATCGAAGCACGGTCGCAAAGAAAATTATTAGGTTCAGTGATTCGCGTGCCTCTTCATAATAGTCGTTTAACTACCTTAAATCATCGACGTTTGAAATGGCTATTCCTCCAATATGGGATGTAAGTGGCCCCAACTGTGTTTATATATCCTGATTTGGGATCCGGTATTTACTATCAAGCTGGTAGGCACCACACCCATTCACCGGCCTTACGCCCGGCCCCCCGTTGCCAGTTGGAAATGGTACGTTGTCTCTTGTGTATACCACACGATTTCCGCGCCCTTCTCTCACACCGCAAGGTGGCTAATGATACGGAATTAGGCACCTTCAAGGTCAACCTTGCGGATGCTGGTCAGTCGCACACCAGGATCGCGAGAACGCTACGGAAGCTCCTTTCAGCCGGTGGCAACCTATCAAAAAGCCAGTATTTAAACGAGCTGGATATCTGGGAGTCTCTTAGTGAGTTCCACGCGGATGTCGTCCGGCATTCGTCGGGGCGACCTACCGGACATGAAAAGTGTGATACGTGAAGGCTGAGCTAATATTAAGTAGATGCTTACAATGTGCACACTCCTATAAGACGACAACGAGTTGTAAGTAGGCTCCTTGAAAAGTCCCTAATCCGCTGAAAGATCCTATCACGACGACTCTTAGGATGCAAATATTAATCGACATATTGTAGTGGGCATGGGTCAACAAGTGGATGCTCGACGTTCCTCGTAATGCACCAGCAAACTTCAACTGGGCCAACTGGCTGCCAGATAATGAAATAAATTCGTATTCGTTGTCCATGATACGCGATTTAAGGGACCCATGGACCAATCTAGCGACGAATGCACAGCGCATAGGCATACACGTTCCCCGATATCGATTAATCATTTTCATACATCGACAGTAAGTACCCGCCAGTTCAATACGTCCTAGTTTCGTCCATCTGCCAGGCCACCCGGGAGAATTTATGCTTGTGACGGCTGCCATGCTGAACAAAAGAGTCTAATATGCGTTCGAATTGTAGTATGCAAGGACGTCATCATGAGCCGCCTGGGATAGATCTCCAGAGGATTTATTCAGTGTCGGTATGGGACCGTGAGGTAAGTGTTGGCACCCGCTGGTAGCTGGCTCCCGTTGCCCTTGTGGTTTGTCTGGTCGGCAGCTTATAGCATGTAGCGTGATGAAACAATCTGGCACGATCCTTGGCCTTATGACGGGATGCAGCGATGGACAGATATCCAGGCGTTCTGGAATAACGTAAGAACTTAAACCCAAGGCTATC